>PPJL03000012.1:0-308793 GCA_003705745.3 Blastobotrys muscicola
AATTTACGTTTACCAGGCGATTGCCCGGTGTCGCTAAATGGCGGCCTGACGTCTTCGTTTCCGCCTCCGTCCATCAAATATTTGAAACACCTATTTTACGACTTTTGGCCGGAATCACGTGACCGCGTCCTGGGGACCGGACTGGCCTAAAAAATTTTTTCACGCAACAAATGGTTCGATGGTCTAGTTGGTCATGGCATCTGCTTAACACGCAGAACGTCCCCAGTTCGATCCTGGGTCGAATCATCTTTTTGATACTTGTTTGACTCACATGAGGGTCACTGATTGATGAATGGTTTGAAGCTTGACATTTAACTTTCTGGAATTGCGACCACAGGTCTACTACCTGCGTGAGCTGAACAATACCCAATTATTCGGGGTTATACTGTGAAAACATCCTGCGATCGGCCTCACCCCTGGCCAGACCAGTAGCTGCACGGCAAGACCTTGACTGTGGCTCTCACATTCCATGTATATCAGAATGCCAGCCAAGAACAGCCTACCGTTGCCTGGGCTGTTGTGCGCGTAACTCTACTAACAACGCCGTTAGCTGGTTTATCAATCATGATCCGCCGTTCTAACCGCTGGGAGATACTACGGTAGCCTGCCTATCGCGAGAAACCTTAATCTGAATTCCCGATAGAGGCGTGGCCGGATGCGGTTGACCTATAGGAGGTGTCCGCTTGTCGGCAGCGGCGCCGTGTTGCCCACGTTTTATGCTGGCTTGCCTGATTAGCCGGGTGAGAATACGGGGTAGCATCTATACGCGAACCATGTGTAACACTGTTGAGCTTATATTGGACCGCCCTAATTTGGAATCTTATACGATCAGCATTACCGCTGTGGGTGGGAATACGGGTGAGCTCAATATTCGGTCCGTGATAGCCGACTGAGCAGACTCCGCTGTGTTAAGGTTCTCCGCTCAGACTGTCCGGTGATCCCAGCAGATCCCGTAGGAGTCCGCCTGGAGAAGCTTTCTCACTGCGTCCAAATACACCAATCCAGAGAGCCAAGTGTCCCCTGCCAAGAGCAATGAGCCTAGCGTGCAGCTAGCCCCGCTACATTTTTTTCGGCGCTCGCACGCAGTGCGAAATGCGCGACTAGCCAAGCTCTAACGAGTATCGTCTAATCAGGCGCCGCCAAGCCTGGCAACGGCTGGTAGGTTGGCAGATGCTGGTTTCAGATGCTCATTTATTTAGCAGGATATTCAACTGGTGCGTGCTGGGCAACCTGGTGGTGCTGGGCATCCTGGTGGCCAAGCCCATGTGACATGTAAGTGACATGCATGCAAGGCAGAGAATGCATCCGAAGTTTGTCGGAAACAGACCGGAACGAACCTTTATATAAGGTTCCCGCCCTCACATGCCGCACCTGATTTCTATTAGTAAATCACACATGGTGAACTTCTCAGCGTCCCTGCTGTTTGCCGGCGCCGCGCTCGCAGACTTCAACCTGCTCACAAAACTCGGAGGAAGCGGCCCGTACGTCCCGCGAAACTCTGTGGGTATCAGCTCTGATGTCCCCGCTGGCTGCAACGTGACCCAGGCAATCTTGTTTAGCCGGCATGGTATGCGATACCCAGATCTGCCTGATTTCGTCTCCTTCAAGGCAACCGTTGACTGGGTCAAGCTGACTTCGACCTCGCTGACTGGCCCACTCGCATTCCTCAAAGACTATGAGTACTTCATGACCACTTCGGACGCTGGCCAATTGTCCACCACAGGCCAATACAGCGGTGCCCAGGCAGCCCAGAACCTCGGACAGCAGTTCCGACAGCAGTACGGTAACTTGTACGATGCCTCCAAGCCTCTCAAGGTGTACGGATCGTCCATGACCCGAGTGCAGGACACTGCAAAGAACTTTGCCCAGGGCTTCGTGGGCCAGAACCCCGCTCAGCAGCCCAGCGTGGTCTCCATCAGCGAGAATCCTATCCATGGCGCAGACACCCTGACGCCAGAATACTCATGCTTCGTGCACTACGACCTGACTGAGTACCTCAACGCCGGCAAGTTCTACGACGAAGTCATGGGGCCAGTCGTGGACCGACTGAACCAGTACGTCTCTGGTCTGGCGCTGAACAAGAGCGAGGTCGAGTCGTTCATGTCCATGTGCGCCTACGAGCTCAACGTCAAGGGCCAGTCAGACTTTTGCAACATCTTCACCCAGGACGAGTGGGACCTGTTTGAGTACCACGGCACCCTGAGTGAGTGGTACCAGTTTGGTCCCGGCCAGAAGTACTCGCAGATCAGCGGCTCGCTACTGTCCGGCACCACGCTGACGCTACTCAACCAGAAGGAGGGCCAGCCTTACTACTTTTCCTTCTTCCACGACATTCAACTGCACTCCATTTACACGACTCTGGGCCTGTTTGACCAGAGCTCGGACCTGCCGTATAACGGCACTATCGTCGACACTCCATGGTCCGTTTCCCAGGTCACGCCGATGCTGGCTCACCTGGTGTTTGAGAAGCTTAACGATGGACAGAACGATTACGTCCGAGTTGTTGTGAACGACGCTGTTGTTCCTGTTCCGGGGTGTACGTCTGGCCCGGGATCTAGCTGTCCGCTGAGCCAGTTCACCTCGCAGGTTAACTCGCGGCTAGAGAACTTTGCAAAGAGCTGTGTTTTGGGTGTCTTTCCACAGACGCTGACGTTCTACTGGGATCAGTAAGTGATAGTTTTGTTTGGTTTGAATTGGTGCTTGTCGTTCGTTGTTTGTTAGTTGATTTGAAGTTACTGAAATGTCTAGTGAAATACTCTACGCGACAATGTGGGTTCCATGCTCACATTAACTTATATAACTTTTATTAATCGGCGCGGTGGGCCTTGCAGCTACGCGACCGAAATGTCCCTGCTAGGCAAGAACTTAGTTCTGGTGGAAAGTCTCAGTGAAAGCCTTGGATGGCTTGGAAGTGGTCTTCTCAACCTTGACAGAGCCCAGCTTCTTCTCGGAGAAAGCCTTGGCGTATGGGTTGAGTCGCAGCTGGACCTGCTTGTTCTTGAGTGGGTTCTTCTTGAGAACGTGCTCTCGCTTCTGTCGCTTCTCACCAGCAGCTCGGACGACGGACTGAACCTCAGCAGAGTTGATGATTCGGGTGATGTCAGCGTTGGCGACAATGTGGGATGGCAGAGAGTAGCCGGACTTGGCGGAGGCAACGCCCTCAGCGCCCCAGATGGAGTCGAGCAGAGCGAAAGCAGACTCAGTCCAGATGACGAATCGGCCGAGGTGGGAGCCTGGAGCCAGCTGGAGCAGGTTCAGGGATCGAACGTTGGAAG
This sequence comes from Blastobotrys muscicola, assembly GCA_003705745.3. Classification (NCBI taxonomy): domain Eukaryota; kingdom Fungi; phylum Ascomycota; class Dipodascomycetes; order Dipodascales; family Trichomonascaceae; genus Blastobotrys; species Blastobotrys muscicola. Next base: position 3,276 of record PPJL03000012.1, read on the forward strand.
TCTCGACACCTGGAATGTTTCGGAAAGCCTTAACCAGACCCTTGTCCTCACCGTAAACGACCAGTGGACCTCGTCGCTGGGTGTGTCGTCGGCCTCGTAGCTTACCCTTACCGGCTCGGACCTTCTTGGACTTCAGGACCTTGACAACGTCTCGGTGGGCGCCAATGGCCTTCAGGGCGGCGACGGCATCCTTGGTCTTGACCAGGGACTCGAGCTCGTTGGAGACAACAAGTGGGACCTCTGGGATGGTCTCGACTCGGTGACCTCGGGCGAGGACCAGGGAGGCAATGGAGGAAGCAGCAATGGCAGAAGCGGTAGCGTATCGCTTCTCATTGTGGTTGACCTTCACGTGCCATCGTCGCCAGACCTTGGTTGGGGCGAACATTCGACCGCCTCGACACATGTTACCGAAAGCAGCCTGGCCGGATCGGTGAGTACCGGAACCACCAACTCGTGGGATTCGGGCAACAGCTCGACCAGTACCCCAGGACTCAGCAGAGGTCTGCTCACCAGCGTTGGAGGCAACGGCGTAAGCCTGTCGCTTGTTCTTAGCGACTCGGACGTAGACGGAGTGGACAATGTCTGGTCGGATTGGGGCCTTGAAGACGGATGGCAGGGCAACGGTAGTGCCAGCGGCAGCGCCACCGATGGCGTGCACGTTAACTTGTGGTCGGGCAACGGACATTGTTGTTGTTGGTGATGTTCGACCGCTCGTGAAATTTTCCCATATTGAAACGGGCCGTGCTGGAAGTTACGCGCGTGTTGGGTGCATTGTGACTGTTTTCCCAACCCACTCAAAGTTAAAATCTCAAACCTAACCCACCTAACCGACATGGTAGGTGACCACCTGTCTCAACCTTGGATTTGATGTTTTAAACCACAACGATACCAGCACTTATCAGGTACCAGCAACTGGGCTGACTGAGTTGACGTCTCGAATCACAGGACACCGTTGACCTGCTATGACTTCATCTCACACATCATGTCATTTTCTTCCACTTGATAACGTAGTCACGAGTTGTTACAACTGGAAGCCTCTCGGCGGTCAGTCCTCAAGCGAACGAGTGCGCGCTCATCTCATCATCTGTCTCAGCCGCACGTTTGGCACTCCAAAACACAGTTATTCTGTTAGACCACATCTTACATCTGAAAATTACCTCACCAGTTCAAATTGCCAAGAGTCACGTTTATCGATATGGACGCTAAGTTCGCCTCTTACACTATGAACGGTTTCTGCTCAGTAGCAATCAATAATCGCGTAGGCGTCCAGTGCATGTGCGTCTATGATGCATGTGTGCAATTCTATTCGGGGCTACTTATAGAAGAGCTCTATTCATGATACACAGGGTAGGTCCAGTTCTACGCGTTCGTTGCCTATCAGGTCGCTTTCCTGCAGATCAACTAACTTAGCCACCTTATCAGCACCCAGCTGCATTGGCCATGCATTTAATTAACCGTACGCGTGTAGCAATCGACTACACCAAATTGTGCTAGTTGACTCAACAAATTGAAAAATTTAAAATTTAGTATGCCTCTCTATGGTCTTCTACGCTCGGTTTCGCTGTTTTTTGCTGCGTTTCGCTAGGACTCAACAAATTCCAACCCCTACCCAGGAAAGAGGGGTGACGCGGCGGGGTCGATTCATCGCTCGCCATCTGTTCCAATAGCAAACCAGCGATCTCCGGACCGATTCGGAAGATTTTCGGAGAAATTCCTGATAAGAGTGCGCACATACACACAAAATAGGCTACAGCTCTGACAAAAACAGGTCTAGGGTTTCAGCCACACTAAGACAGGGTTCGGATAAAACGCGCCATACCCCACTATCGTGCAGCTTGCTCACTGCTTCCACACCCAGCTTCCTTACACATTGACATGTCCGGCGCTGAAGAAATCCTCCAAATTGACCCGTGGCTAGAGCCGTTTGCGGCCGAAATTGAACGAAGACGGGCCGTGGCCAACGAATGGGTCAACCGACTGGAGCAGGACGAGGGGGGTTTGGTCAAGTTTGCTGAGGGCTACAACCGGTTTGGCTTCCAGGTCAACGAGCACACTAAGGAAATTGTCTACCGGGAGTGGGCGCCTAATGCCGTGAAGGCTTCACTTATTGGCGAATTCAATGGCTGGAACAGAGACAGTCATGAGATGAAGGTCGATTCTTACGGCGTCTGGGAAATCACTCTACCAGCGGTCAACGGCGATTACGCAATTATGCACAACACAAAGGTCAAGATCTCCATGGTCAAACCTGGTGGCGAGCGCATTGAGCGACTCCCAGCCTGGATCAAGCGAGTCACCCAGGACCTCGAGGTATCCCCAGTGTACGACGCCATCTTCTGGAACCCGCCCAAGTACGTGTGGAAGAACAAGCGGCCCCCAAAGCCACATGGAGCCAAGATTTACGAGGCCCACGTCGGAATCTCGTGTCCCGACTCCCGAGTTGGCACCTACAAAGAGTTCACAGCCAACATGCTCCCTCGAATCAAGAAACTAGGCTATAACACTATCCAGCTTATGGCAATTATGGAGCACGCCTACTACGCCTCGTTCGGGTACCAGGTGACTTCATTCTTCGCCGCTTCTTCGCGTTACGGAACCCCAGAGGACCTGAAGGAGCTGATTGACACTGCGCACGGACTCGGCATCACTATCCTGCTCGACGTGGTCCACTCGCACGCCTGTAAGAACGTTCTCGACGGCCTGAATGACTTTGACGGCACCGAGTACCAGTACTTCCGAGGCGGCCCTCAGGGCTACCACACACTGTGGGACTCGCGACTGTTCGACTACGGCAAGCACGAGGTCTTGCGGTTCCTACTGTCCAACCTGCGATTCTACATTGAAGAGTACCAGTTTGATGGTTTCCGATTTGACGGTGTTACCAGTATCCTATACAACCACCACGGAATCGGCACTGGGTTTTCTGGTGGATACCATGAGTACTTTGGCCCATCTGTCGACGAGGAGGGTGTCAACTACCTCATTCTCGCCAACAAGATGCTCAAACAGCTCAATCCTGATATTGTGACCATCGCGGAGGACGTCTCCGGAATGCCGACGCTCTGCCTGCCCACCGAAATCGGCGGCATGGGCTTCGACTACCGGCTGGCCATGGCTGTCCCAGACATGTGGATTAAGCTGCTCAAGGAGAAGAAAGACGACGACTGGGATATGGGCAATATTGCCCACACCCTGACAAACAGACGATACAAGGAGCCAACCATCGCCTATGCCGAGAGTCACGATCAGGCTCTGGTAGGCGACAAGACCCTTGCATTCTGGCTCATGGACAAGGAAATGTACACGCACATGTCCGTCCTTTCCGACCAGTCCTCCATTATTGACCGAGGAATTGCCCTCCACAAGATGATTCGATTCATCACCCACGCTCTAGGTGGTGAGGGCTACCTGAACTTTGAAGGTAATGAATTTGGCCACCCGGAATGGCTCGACTTCCCTCGAGAGGGCAACGGAAACTCGTTCCATTACTGCCGACGACAGTGGAATCTTGTTGAAGATGACCTCCTCAGGTACAAGTTTTTGAACAATTTTGACATTGCCATGCAAAACACCGAGACCAAGTACGGCTGGATGGGCGCACCCCAGGCCTACATTTCTCTGAAACACGAGGGCGACAAGGTGATTGTGTTTGAGCGAGCCGGCGTATTGTTCATCTTCAACTTTCACCCAACCAATTCGTACACTGACTACCGGGTTGGGGTCGAGGAGCCAGGCGTTTACAGACCAATTTTGTCCACAGATGACAAGGACTTTGGAGGATTCGACCGAATTGATAAGGCCAAGACTGAGTGCCACACCACTGAGCTGGAGTGGAACGGCAGAAAGAACTTTATTCAGGTTTACATTCCGGCCAGAACCGCCATCGCTCTGGCTACGACCAGGCAGTATGTGCATTAGTTTGGGTACAAAATATATATTGCTTTTCCTAGAGTTAGACGTGCCTCATCATTCATAGCATTGTTGATCTACACAATACCTAGTGCTTATTTTGGTCCAATCATGTTCTCTGGTCGGACCCACTCGTCGAACTCCTCGGAGGTCAGGACACCGAGCTCCAGGGCGGACTCCTTCAAGGTGAGACCCTTCTTGTGGGCGTTCTTAGCGACCTTGGAGGCAGAGTCGTAACCAATCTTTGGGTTCAGGGCAGTGACCAGCATGAGGGACTCTCGCATCAGCTGCTCAATTCGCTTCTCGTTAGCCTTGATTCCCTCAACGCAGTTGACTCGGAAAGACTTGGAGGCGTCAGCCAGGAGTCGGATAGAGCTCAGCAAGTTGGAGATCATGACTGGCTTGAAGACGTTCAGCTCGAACTGACCAGAGGCACCAGAGAAGGTGATGGCGGAGTGGTTACCAAAGACCTGAGCGCAGACCATAGTCAGGGCCTCGTTCTGGGTTGGGTTAACCTTGCCTGGCATAATGGAGGAACCTGGCTCGTTCTCTGGCAGTGCCAGCTCGCCGTATCCGCATCGTGGGCCGGAACCAAGGTACCGAATGTCGTTAGCGATCTTGAACAGAGAGACAGCAACGGTGTTCAGAGCACCAGAAGCCTCGACGATGGCGTCGTGGGCGGCCAGGGCCTCGAACTTGTTTGGCGCAGTGTAGAACTGCTGGCCAGAGATCTTGGTGACCTCAGCGGCGACGGCGGCATCAAAGCCCTTTCGGGTGTTGAGACCGGTTCCGACGGCGGTACCGCCCTGGGCGAGGAATCTTAGCCGTGGGAGAACGTCATTGACTCGCTCCAGACCATTCTTAAGCTGGTAAGCGTAGCCGGAGAACTCCTGGCCCAGAGTGAGTGGGGTAGCGTCTTGCAGGTGGGTTCGGCCAATCTTGATAATGTGGTTAAACTCCTTAGCCTTGTCGTCAATGGCCTTGTGCAGGGCGGTCAGCTCTGGGATGAGATGGCCGGTAATTTCAGTGACCGCGGCAATGTGCATGACGGTAGGGAAAGTGTCGTTAGAGGACTGAGACATGTTAACATGGTCATTAGGGTGAACAGGCTTCTTGGAGCCCTTCTCACCGCCCAGGATCTCAATGGCTCGGTTGGAAATAACCTCGTTGGAGTTCATGTTGGACTGGGTACCAGAACCAGTCTGGAACACCACCAGCGGGAAATGGTCGGTAAGCTTGCCCTGGATGACCTCATCGGCGGCCTGGACAATGGCGTTTCCGACCTTGGCGTCAAGGCCGTAGGTCATGTTGACAGTGGCAGCGGCCTTCTTGAGGACACCGAAAGCCTTGATGAGTGGCTCTGGCAGCTTCTCTCGGGCACCGCCAATATCAAAGTTCTGTAGAGATCGCTGAGTCTGAGCACCCCAGTATCGGGAGTCCTCGACCTTGATCTCGCCGAAAGCATCGGTCTCAATTCGGTGGCCGAGGGCCGATCGCGTAGATGAAAAGGCCCGCACACCGGCTCGAACAGACTTGGCTCCAGTAGCTCGCAACATGTTTGTAGTGCTCAATGTGGAGATTTTCACCCAATAGTGTTCGGCCGAGTCGGACCCTAGCCCTGTCCGAGTTCCGCCGACCACAGCGCACGAAGACGAGAGAAGGATTGGACCCTGTTGAACAAAATCATACGTACACTTTATGCTATTTACAATAAATTAATCGCCGTCCTCTGGACCCTCTCTCGCGGCAGTTTCGCTCAGTTAATACGGCCTGAACCTCTTCTTCTCCCGCATCTCCTTGATCTTCAACTGATCATCCTGAAACCTCTTCAACAAATCATTCATTTCACTCTTCTTCTGCTCTCGCAACTGGAATCGATAGAAATCGGTCTTTTCCTTCTTTCTCTTCTTCTTTGCCTGCTGTGCCTCAATCATCTCTTTTGTCATGATCTGTGGCTTGGCCATACCGCCCACAGACTTTCGCTTAGTTCCCACAACCATAGTAAACCCATCGTCATCAATGGCCTGAGACAGTCTCTGAACTTCCTTAAGTTTCTCCTCCTCTGCCTTGGCAAAGTCCTCCATATAAGAGTCCACCTGTTGCTGTAGGTCTACAGTGTCCACATATTTGGCTTTCCTCCGAGCAAGATAATCAATGCTGGAATCAAGCGGCCACTTGATCTCAGTGTGTGCCTTGGCCTTGGTCAGGAACGAGTTGCATGAGGTCTTGTCTGGGAAAACAATCTTACCTCGGTTACCATGGTCGGCAACAAACTCCTTGAGGATAGTGCTTCCAAGTGTCGAGCAAATCAGCTTGACATGCTTCACAGTAGTGTCCACAGGTAAATTCACACAGTACACAGCGTGTTTGTCGTTTTCATCACGTGACTGGTGTTTTCTAACGTAAAGAATGTGATTGATGGTGTCTGATACTTTAATGGGCACGGGGAAATACCCATTCACTTGCTCAGGTAGTTTCATTTAGACTAAAAAAGAATGGAAATTTTGGATATTTTTCCCTCATCTGTGTCTGGGTAAGGGTTGCACGTGACAGTCCACCAAAAGTCCTTGTGTGTCGTTAAAGTATTAAGTCTGCACGAAATTTTTGACCGCACATCATGTACGACCCTGCCAGAGATTCATGGAAGGCTGGTGAGGCCCAGGAAGCCGAACACACTGAAGATGAAAAGCGAAAAGAGACAGAAGATAGAAAACGGCGACGTGACAGCGACGAGACGGGGGAGAAGCCAAAAAAGTTGAAACAGCCCAAGAGCCGGATGTCTAAGCAGCAACAGTCTGAGCAGGCTAAAGCTATGAGAGAAAAACAAGAAAAGATTGAGGCACGTGATGGTTTATTAGACCCAGTCCGAAATCACTACAATGAGCGACCAGAGGTTGGCATTCACAACCGAAAACTCTCACCTATCATTGCACTTCGAAAATTCAACAATTTTATCAAGAGTGTCCTTATTCAGTTATACGGAAACACGTCTAATCCGCATCCCATCGTGCTGGATATTGGCGTGGGCAAAGGCGGTGACTTGCTGAAATGGACAAACAACAATATTGAAGGATTCGTTGGCGTTGATATTGCCGACGTCAGTGTCGCTCAGGCCCATAGCCGGTTCGAAGGTCTCTCTAATAGGCGGTTCTGGGGTGACTTTTGCGTTGGCGATGCTTTTGGTCAGCCTATTGAAGCCATTGTTCACGCGCGAGCTTTCCCGGTGGATATTGTCTCAATCCAGTTTAGCATGCACTATGCTTTTGCCTCGGAAGAGAGAGCCAGGACGATGCTTTCAAATGTGTCGTGGGCATTACGAAATGGTGGGAAATTTATTGCCACGATTCCCAACAGCGATCGTATCAAGGAGCGCCTGGCAGAGTCGAATGACGGAAAGTTTGGAAACTCAGTGTATAGAGTTGAGTTTCCCAAGAAGCCCGAGAACTTTGACGACATTTTCGGCATATCGTACAACTTTTTCCTAGAGGACGCTGTCGGAAATGTCCCAGAGTACGTTGTACCGTTTGAGGCGTTTAAGGCGCTTGCGGAGGAATACGGACTCAAATTGCTGTACAAGAAGCCGTTCTTGGAAATGTTTGACGAGGAAATGAAGAACAATCCCCGCCTGAAGGGCCTGTGCGAGCGCATGAAGGTGTTTAAGTCTGATGGTAGCATGGGCATTGAGGGCGAGGAGAAAGAGGCCTGCGACTTTTACCTGGCGTTTGCCTTTGAGAAGATGGCCACCGACCACAAGCATATTGAGGAGCATAAGAAGCGAGACGATGCGCATTACGCTAAATTGGACGAATTGGACAAGCTGGAAAAAGAGCAAAAACAGGAGGAGTTGAGAAGACGGGAAGAAGAAGATAGGAGACGGTATGGAAACAGGGGAGGACATGAGGACAGAGGGTATGACAGAGGGTATGACAGAAGACATGACGACAGAAGACATGACGACAGAAGACATGATGACAGAAGACATGACGACAGAAGACATGACGACAGAAGACATGACGACAGAAGACATGACGACAGAGGACATGACGACAGAAGACGTTAATTCCACTAGGACGCCATATTATTAATACATTTAAAGACGATGAATGGCGATCAAGCTCGGTTAGCGTAAGGTTCATTTTAGAGGCATCTGGTTCGTTGGACCAGTTGGTTGAGCTTGCTGGCGACTAGTAAGTCGACTGGTGGTCCCAGTAAAAGGTCAGCTGCTGGACCTGGGTGCTGTTCAGACAAGTCTTTGGGAAGTTCTTGATCAATGGCTGCACGAACGAGACGTACGAGCTCAATGGACAAGAGTAGCCCGGTGCACTGTTACAGTTTGGAATTGGAAGGACAGCGTCGTTCAGCAGAAGTCGCACCGAGTAGCTGCCGCCACAGTTGAGCTTCTCAAGGACGGTGTGAGCAAGCATTGGTGTGATTTCAGAAATTGGGTATCGGTCGGTGACGGAGAACCGGTCTACTGGTGGAGCGTTGTCTGGGTTCAGAATTCCGAGAGTGGTCATGAAGGCCGAGATCTCCTCGTTGTGAGTGAAAGACAGGTACAGGCCGTCGGACTTGGTCTGCTGAAGTAAAGCCAAGGTAGCGTTGGCGTATGGAGAGCCGACGTTGTTGGAATACTTGTTGCCTGGGCCGACAGTGTAGTACGCGGTGATATCCTGGTAGGAGCCGTAAGCGACAAAGTCACTTGGTGCAAACAGGCCGCAGATTGGAGAAGTGCCGTAAGCATTCAGCTCGTACGCACACAGGGAGAAAAGAGACTCAAGGTCCTTGCTGGAGAGGGAAGTGCCGCCGGCCAGTGCATTAATGTTGGCCAGCAGTGGTGCAGAGATGGACTTCCAGTAGTCCTTGGCAATGTCGCCGTTGTTGGTGTCATCGGTGGTGTAACCTGGACAGTTGTCGTGAGGAGTGAGGGAATTGGCGCCGTAAGTCACATTCTCGGAAAGAGTGACCAGGTTGTAGGCGCCGTTGTTGGTGAAAGCCTCAGCGAACGAGTTGGCAGTGTCGAGAACCCGCTGGCCGGAAGCGGCGTAGATGTATGGGGTGCCGGATGAGCTGGCGAGCGCCGAGTACTTGGCGGCAAGCTGTTTTCCGAGGTTGGCGGCCTGGGAGATGCCGGCGTATGGACCAGTGGTAGTCTCGGCTTCAATCAGGCTGGCGTTGGCAGCGATTTCTGGAAACAGCTGGTAGCTCTTGAAGAAGGAAAGGGCGCCAGTAGGGTTACCAGCCTGGATCTGGCTAACAGCAGTCTGAAACTTGGTCAGCTTCTTGGAGGTTGGATATCGCTCGCCGTGTCGAGCAAGCAGATGGACTTGCTCAACAGCGCATCCCTGAGGGATTGCAGTGTCAATTCCGAAACCAGTGTACTGCACGTATGGACCGTCGTCAGCCAGGTGTCTCAGGATGTTGAAGTTATCGAGACTGGCCTGGCTGTAGAAGCCAGTGTCTCTCTTAGCAGGGGCGGCTGCGACGCCGGAAACTGCAGCGGCGATAGCAGTGAGGTTAGCGGCTTTCATTTCGTGTAAAGAGAATGAGGAATGTAACTAAGGAATTGGTGTGGAATTGCTACGCCTTATATAGCGGAACCCCCATGGTAATCCAATTATTTCACTTTTTGCACTCCGAAAAGTTTAACGCGGGACTAATGCGGGATATTGTCCTGAGATGCATTCGATGCGGCGTATCACGTGCCGTAACTGCCGGGTTCTGAAAGAACGTCCAATGCAGCAGGCGTTTCGCACCCACGTGTGTGTCTATGCAGATCAAAACGTAAATGTGTAGCATATACGCGGATGCTATAGCTGTACATGTAGGTCTAGAAATACTCGTGCTAGGGAACGATTGGGTGAGAATGTGCAGGGGTTAAATATGAACCGTTTATCGGAGTGTCGGTAATAGACACGGCTGCGCTATTGTTGGGTTCAAAGCCAGCCGTTCCTAGTCACAGGCCAGCTTATTGGCGGCACGTTTGCCATTGCCTTGGTTAACGTTATACGCGCAGAGCTAATTCAAATTCTTTTCTATTGGACGATAACTCTGCGGGGTCTCTGGCAACAAAGCACATGTTCGTTACCGGTATTACTCCGAAAGCCTCCGATGGGCCGGCTATGCCCCATATCGATAATCAGTGCCTGATAATCTTCGGCTCGCTCGTGGTGGACTGCTTGTCCCAGAAAAACCTCAACTCTCTGGGCAGAGAAGGGTCCTCGAGACACAGCATATCGAAGCTCGAGATTCTGGGTCTCAAGAATTCGCTAAACCTGTTCAATTCGCAGCTGTAACCAGGGCCAAGTTGACAGTCCGGGATAGGAACGACCGCCTCGTTCACAAGAACTCGGACCGATCTGATCTCTCCACAGCTTAGCTTCTCAAATACCACATGGCCAAGCATTGGCACTAGCTCGGAAACCAGCCAAGAGTTAGCTGGCGGCAAAAACAACGGAGGGAGGGGTTCAACGGGGTTCAGCAACCCCAACGTAGTGAGAAGTGCTAGCACTTCAGGATAGTGCGTGAAGCTGAAGTAGGCCCTGTCTGTATTCTGCTCGTTTAGGATCGTTAAGGTCGCATTGGCGTAAAGGGAGCCAATGACGTAGGCAAACCTATTGCCTGGACCTGCGGTATAGTATTCGGTAACGTCGGCATGGTAACCGTATGCGGCAAAGTCGTTTGGACTGAAAATGTCGCAGAATTGGGAGACCCCTACAGCGTTCAGTTCGTATGCGCACAGCTGGAACAGGGCTTTCATGTTGTTGAAGTCCAGCGTAGTGCCCGCCATGGTGCTCAGCTCGGCCATGGTGGAGTTGAGAGACATCTCCAGGAAAGGATCAGCAATGTTTGAGCTGGCAAAGGCGCCAACTTGGTACTTTGGACAGGAATTATGGGCAGTCAGACTGTTTGCGCCATGGCTCTTCTCCTCAGAAAGCGTGACAACACTGAAGCTGGAGTTCAACCCGGCTCCAAAACTCTTTGCCGTTTCAACCACTCGCTCGCCAGCGGCTGAGTACAGGGTGATGTTATCGAACTGGCCATACTTTCGAGCAAACTTCATTCCCAGGTTCCTGGCTTGGGTTATACCAGCATACTGGCCGTCCCTCGTTTCCATTCCAGCGTCGCCAACAGTCATGAACCCGGAGTAGCTCTGAAGAAACTCCAGCTTATCCTGAGGGTTCGCCTCCTGGATGTGAATCACAGTCTCCATCATCCACTCATATTCAGATTTCGTGGGAAACCGGGCTCCGCTTCGGCTCAGCATGTGTACCTGCTCAACGGAACAGCCCTCGGGGACAGAGCTGTCCAAGCCCAGACCCAGAAAGTCGTGCGTTGGGGCATCATTGCCCAGGTGGTGCAACAAGTTGAAATCATCAGCCTGAAGGGTGTGCGCCAGGCACAGCGACACCAGTGAGAGGAGTATCAGATTCATCAAGGATTAGGGCGCTAAGGGTATCCATATATAGACTCGTGAGATTAGATGGATATCACCGATCCGTTAGCGATATGATTCATTGGTATTGCCTGGGATTTCACCACGTCGGAATAGCCACGATGAATAGCCACAAATAGCCACAGTCATGCATAGCCACGAATAGCCACGGTCTGGATAGCCACGTCTTGGAAATGCTTGGTCCGCGTAACCGTCATCCCGTCTAACTGAATCACGCCTTGTCTCGAACATACTCTCGCTTAACTAACAAAGACTAGTCCCTCTCATCATCCAGATCCCGTGACTAGTGACGTCAGGGTTACGAATATTATCGCAAAACGTTGAAACTATCGCCGCGTCGGAATTCCTCTTTGGTGTGCCTGCGTGAGGGATAAAACCTGCATGTGCGCGGATCCGAGCACACTTCACCGATAACCCACTCCTAACGTTTTACACCACACATGTCCAGCGATGCGACTGCGGACCAGGACGGGTTAGTGCAGCTCAATATACGGCAGTTCTACGGCCGCCGGCAGAGCGATGATATGCCGAAGCGGCGGCCCGCCGCTGTGTTTGAAGCCAAGGCAGAGGAAGACGACCCGAGCAAGATGGGCACGATATCCGGGGTTTTCGTGCCAACAACCCTCAATGTTCTGTCGATTCTCATGTTTCTTCGATTCGGCTTCCTCATAGGCCAGGCTGGAGTCCTGGGGATGGTCTTTCTGTTGCTGCTGTCCTACGCCATCGATCTGTTGACAACGCTTTCGATTTCCGCGATAGCGACAAACGGTACCGTCAGGAGCGGCGGCGCTTACTATATGATTTCGCGATCACTGGGCCCGGAGTTCGGAGGAAGTATTGGCTTCGTTTTCTACTTTGGTCAAGTTTTGAATACGTGAGTGTGTGATGCGTGTACTAGCTAACTCAGGGGTCTGAACGTCGTTGGTTTCGTGGAGTCCCTCTGCACAGGCATAGGAGCCACCCGGGGATCGATAGTAAACCTGATTCCCGACGGGCATGCCGCTACCGTCATTTACTCTACGGCACTGCTCTTCATCACCACCGCCATGTCCTCGGTTGGATCGAGTTTGTTTGAGCGGAGCTCCAAGTTTTTGTTTGTGATCCTTCTTGTCTCCATCTTGTCCATTCCGGTCTCGGCGTTTTTCGTGAACCCGTACATGGACATGAATGCGTGGTACACTGGTTTCTCTTTCAAGACTTTGGCGGATAACTTCTTGCCCAGGTTCACCCAGGGCGCTGCGGGAAGCATGTTGAGTCGAAAGGAGGACTTTCAGGACATGTTTGGCATCTTCTTCCCAGCTACCAGTGGTATCTTTGCGGGTGCGAGCATGTCTGGCGGGCTGAAAAACCCGTCGCGAAGCATTCCCACCGGCACACTGTGGGGTCTGGCGTGCACGTTTGCACTCTACCTCGTCGTCATTCTCACTATTGGCTCAACGGTTTCTCGAGAACTGCTCTACAAAGACGTTCAAATCATTCAAAATGCAAACATTTCGCCATACATCATTCTGGCGGGCGAGCTGTCAACGTCGTTGTTTTCGGCGCTGATGGGAATTACAGGCGCATCAAACCTGCTGCAGGCCATTTCTAAGGACGATTTGTTGCCATACACCGCTAGACTTTTCGGCTCGGACGCGATGCCGTGTATAATATTCACCTTCGCATTGACACAGCTCACACTGTTCCTGGACATTAACCAGATCGCCGTGTTCATCACCATGGCTTTCCTCATGACATTTGTTGTCACAAATCTGGCGTGCTTCCTGCTCAAGATTGCCAGTGCGCCAAATTTCAGGCCGTCGTTCTCCTACTTCAGCTCCATGACCGCTGCTTTCGGTGCCGTCTCTAGCGTCCTAGCTATGTTTATAGCAGACGGACTTTCAGCATCGGGGATGATCATCGTTCTGTTGTTGCTGTTCTCATTCATTCACTACATTTCACCGCCAAAGGCTTGGGGTGACGTCTCGCAAACGCTCATCTACCACCAGGTGCGGAAATATCTGCTGCGACTACGACAAGATCACGTCAAGTTCTGGAGGCCGCAGATTCTGCTGCTGGTTGACAATCCCAAGACGTGCTGGAATCTTATTCACTTTTGCAACCATTTGAAGAAGGGCGGCTTGTACATTCTGGGACATGTCATGATCACTAAAGACTTCCAGGAGTCATACTCAGAGATGAAGAAACAGCAAGAGGCCTGGCTAAAGCTGAGGATCGTTAGCAAAGTAAAGGGCTTTGTCCAAATTGCGGCTGGCCCTGATGTTGTTTGGGGCGCCAGAAATGTGTACATGGGCTCTGGCCTGGGTGGCATGAAGCCCAACATTACTGTTTTGGGTTTTTTTGAAAAGAACAACCACAAGAGACTCGCCAATCAGCCACAGTGCTCAATTGCGTGCCAGCACAGCGTTGACATTGAGCATTTGCCCACCGATACATGTCGAGTGGAGCCTGTGATCACCGTATCGCAGTGGGTCAACATCATCGAGGACCTGGTAACAATGCATGCCAACGTCGCCATCGCCAAAGGATTCCCAAGGCTAGAGTTCCCCAGCGAATGTGACGTCAAAGAGTACGAGAAGCAGTACATCGACCTGTACCCCATCCAGATGTCGGCGCAGATCGTCGACGAGGAAGGCCAAATGAGTGGCCTCACGACAAACTTTGATACATACACGCTGATTCTGCAAATGGGCCATATTTTGAGAACGGTGCCAGAGTGGAAGAAGCACAAGCTGCGAGTCGTTGTTTTCGTGGAGTTTGAAGAGGATGTGGATAACGAGAGGTCTCGAATTGAAGTTCTTCTCGACAAGCTGCGAATCAAGGCCACCATTGTGGTCAAGTGTCTGAACTCGGGCACCGTCGAGGCTTATGACATTATCATACACGGCCAGCCGGATCTCTCTGGGCGAGTTACCAAGTACCTGGGCAAGGATGACTGGTGGGTTGAGTTGCAAGAGGCTCGAGAGCAGTGGAAGACAATGTCCGATCAGCCAGAGTCGAGCGACACCACCGTGCAGCTCCAGTCCGGATTCATGGAGAAGATTATAGGTAATCAGGGCGAGGGCAACATTGTGATCAACGGCGCACTGAGACGCAAGCGAAAGAAGAGCATGTTTGAGCTGCAGAAGCTAGGAGTGTCCCTCTCTATGCAAAGTGGCAGTATGGTCAGCAGCTCTCATGTTGACAGATTGTACGATTCTGATTCAAGCGACACTGACAGTGATGGTGCCATTGAGGATTCCGAAGATTCTGACGAGCCCTGTCAGAAGTTTTCCAAGCTAGACAACGTTTCGGATTCCGACGAGCCACGAAAGTATCCTACTGTCAGCGGACACCAAAGATATGACTCTCAATCTTCACTACTTCAGCATAAACTCGAGGGCGATGTTCCGGTTTATGGGTCTGTTAAGAGTGGCACTCTGTCGCCAATTCTGCGCCCTACCGTGCCATCATTAATGAAGACCCTGTCGAGATCAAGCTCAGCAGTGGACGTCACCCGTGCAAAGAAGCTCAAGCCTAACTTTTCGGGCCAGGCTATGCCTCAGACAAAGACTGTCGGGGGCGATACAGACGATGGAAACAGAACAATTATGTTTGACCTGGCTGTCCCGCCCAGGAAGCGCGAGAAGAGCAAGCTCAAGACTGTCGAAGACATGAGCGAGTCGTCTGAACAGACTCCGTTGCTGGAATCAAAGAAATTGAGCCGACGTTACTCGTTTGCAAGCACAACAGACAACACCGAAGACGACTCCTACTTGTCGTTTAACGACCTACCGGCAAAAGCACAACACATGATTTTGAATGACTTGATGTATCGCACGTCTAAGGATTCTACCGTTATATTTACCACGCTGCCTGCGCCAACTTTGGGCACACACAAGTCTGAGTCTGACTCTCTAGAGTATGTCGACTCGCTGGAGCTGTGGTGTCAAGACCTGCCGCCAATCATTATGCTGCACTCGCAGTCGATGACTGTTACTACAGCTTTATAATTTATCGCATAATGTATTCACCCTGTCCCTTAGCCCGTCTGGTCTTGTCCTCTGGGCTGAAATCGTAAGCGATGGTGATGTCGAGATCTCGTGGGTTGTGCCTGTTTGGAATGGAGGTGAGCTTTCCGGTGATCTTCTCGCCCTTCTTAACTGGCAGCTCGTCTGGGATGTAGAAAACAGTCTGCTTCCAGTGAGTGTACTTTGCGTGAGGTCCGGTCGAGAACTTGACCGGCTTGAAGCACTTGGAGAACTCAATGTCGAACCAAACGATAAAGGCGTGCATAATGTCGTCTCGTCGGGCGACAATATCGAATTGCTTAGAAAAAGCCAGATCATCGACCTTGACTGTGTAGAGATCAATGTCGAAAATAGCGCAGGGGTCGGTGGCCACGGCTCGCAGCTCGACAGTATCCACCAGGGGCTCGGCCAGAGCGATATCCTGGAATGGAGTGTAGTCGAATCCGTAGACGTCTCTCCAGAAACCGATCTTCTCCTCCTTGTAGTCGCCATCCTCGATGAAAGCACCGTAGATGGTGGCCTTGTCGGGGAAGATTAGACCACCCTCAACGAGGTATCGATCTCGGGCATAGAGCACGGTGTCCAGCATGGATTCGTACAGCAGGAAGTAGCCCATCCACTCGGAGATGATGATGTCGACCTTGGGGAACGGCAACTGGACCTCCTCCATTTTGCCGTGAAGCAGAGTGATCTTGTTGCTGAAGCCATTGATTTCGACAATCTTTCGAGCCATATTGATGATGTTACTCATGTCAACACCGATAACGTGCTTAGCACCAGCCCGGGCAGCAAACATGGACAAAATACCGGTGCCGCAGCCAACATCAAGGACGACCTTGTCCTTGAACAGATGGGCATTCTTGTAAATGGCGTCTCGGTACGAGTTGGTTCGGGTCTCGTCCTTCAGCATCTCCTCGTGGATGCCAAAGTGGTCATACGAGTTGAAGTAGTGCTGTTCGCTGTAATTAAGCCCATCTTTCTTGTCAGCCATTGTTAGTGTGTTAACGTTAGGTTAGTGTGATGCAGTGCAGATATAGATAACTTTTTTTTTC
The DNA here is from genome assembly GCA_003705745.3 of Blastobotrys muscicola. Taxonomy (NCBI): domain Eukaryota; kingdom Fungi; phylum Ascomycota; class Dipodascomycetes; order Dipodascales; family Trichomonascaceae; genus Blastobotrys; species Blastobotrys muscicola. The sequence continues at coordinate 19,700 of PPJL03000012.1, forward strand.
AGTGCGGCTCAGATAACCTGAGGTTACCCACCGTTTTACTCGCATTAGTGAGGTAAAGACTTGAATAGGCTCTCAACTTGATAGTGAATTGACAACGCTTCGCGACTCCAGCGTAGAAAGCTACTGCCACATTCTGACTGAATGTAGGTCGGTGCTTTGGCAGTGGCGGCATCTATAAGCACTGGCAGAGTTGGTCGTCAAGCATCGTCGGCAAGTTTTTGCAACAACAGGGCCTCTTGTCGGCATGAGTGGCAAGAATTCCGCTCTTGAGTTTAAGTGAGTCATTCTAGCTCTTATATATAGGCCAGACTAGCTGAGTACGGCTACGCTCACGTGAGCAGATGAACAGGTGAACTTCTAACCACAAGTTATCATACCCCGCATACGTCAGGTGACTGCATATAATTTGGCATCACCGTGCTTAGAAGCTAGAGTGGTTGATCAGCTAGGGTGAGCAAATGAACCAAGTCGATGAAGAATTCCGAACAGGAAGCCGAACAGAGGCTCGAGTAATTAAGACCTGTCCCAAGGCAGATCCCGTCATTAGCATAGTCACGAGACTCACGTGCGTGGTCAGGTCACATCCTCCAGCTGGTGAGATAACGGCCTCATCAGCGCTGGTAAAACCGAGGGCAAAAAGCCTACAACACCTCCTGTTCCCACATGGTCTCCCGCTGTAGTACTGGGCAAGGCTCTCTCAAGTTTAACTATGGTCGATCGGACGGGGAACCGTGTTTTCTTGACGATATGGCCGTAGACGTCGGGACATGGTTTAAACGCGTACCCCCAATTACCCCCATTTATGATCACGTGGTCACTGATGCCAGAAAAACACACAAACATTGGATTGAGTACCAAACTATATAAACTCGCTAGAACGGCAAGCCGCTGAGACCAATCACCTGAGCAACGATGGCAACGGTGTTTATCGCGGCAACTAACTCGTTAACGGCACAGGTAATAGTGCCGTCGACAGGGCAAAACACATCGCATCCGGTCTGAGAACACTTGACAGTGATACCCAAAGCCGTTTCGAGCGCATAGACAGAAGAATCAAACAGAGTCAACGCAGTGCAAAGCTGCTTGCCCTTGGAGCATTGAATACTGCACGTCTTGGTGGCAACGTTGCAGTCAATGGCCGTGCTATTTTTGGCGGGCAAGGGGAGAGATGCCGCCAGGGCGTAGGAAAGAAGTAAAAGGAGACTGGACTTCATAATAGGAACGAGAGTATGATGAGAAGAGGGAATTGGGGCTTTATATGCTTTCCAATCACAACAAGGCGTTGTCATGGTATTACTCGAATCGGCAACAGCGCGGAAGTGATTTGTCATGTTTCTATAGAGCTTTCTATAGATTCCTCTGGGGTGACTAGTTGTAATATCCACTGCGCATCGATGTGGGTCTAGTATCCGACGAGGAGGAGCTAAGTCCGTCCGTTTATGATGCGCGCGGGCTCTGGCCCCAGAAAATTGAAGTGCCTATGAATAAGGCTTTTCATGGACTGGCCAGTCTTAGTCAAGGTAGTCTACACCAGCTTTAGGAAGATTCGATGCTCATATTATGAATTGTCAATTAAATTAAGGAAGCATTAAGGTCCATCCTGTGAATGGTTTGGTATCAAATAATTTAGATGGAGATGGAACCGCCGACGTTGGCACCAGCGTTGGCACCAGCGTTGGCACCGTTAGCAGCACCAGTAGCGGCACCAAGAAGGCCACCGGCACCACCGCCAAGAATGCCACCGGTAATGCCAGCAGCGATGCCCTCAGCAGTGTTGACAATGTCACCAGCACCACCCAGAGAGCCAGAGGCATCACCGTTAGCATCACCGGAGCCACCAAGGCCACCCAGAACACCGGTAGCACCGCCAACAATGTTACCGAGACCACCCAGGGAGCCAGAGGCATCACCGGTAGCGTCACCAGCAGCGTCAAGGGCGCCGGAGGCGTCACCGCTAACATTGGCATCGCCGTTAACGTCACCAGCAATGTCAGCAGCCCCGTTGACAGCAGCGTCGCCGGCACCGCCAGCGGCGATGGTGGCAACGTTCTCACCGGCACCAGCAGCACCCTTCAGGAGGGAGGTGGCGGTGTTCAGGATTCCAGAGGCACCAGTGGAGGAGCCCAGTCGCTCAAGAGACTTGAGAACGATTCCCTCAAACTCGGCAACGACCTCGTTGACGTTGGAGCCAGCGTTCTGGACGGTGCACAGAGCGGTGTCCTGGTCGTAGCACTGGACGTGGCATCGGGAGCCATCGCACTGGGAGTTGAAGCCAATGATGTCCTCAGCGCCGAATGGCAGAGTGTCGAGGCCGGCAAGGACATCACACAATGGCTGGATACCAGTGGCAGTGCAGTCAATTTTGCACTGTCGAGTGGTGGTGTCACAAAGCAGGCCACTGGAGCCGTCAACAGCAACGTTGCCGGAGGCAGTAGAGGTAGAACCGATGGTGACGGTCTGTGGGGTTGGGGCGGCCAGGGCAGCGGCGACGAAAGCGAGAAGAGTGTACTGCATTGTGTAAAGAGTGTAGATGCTTTTGGATATCAAATGAATGTGATTGATGTTGAATATGGCGCCATGGGCCAGTTTATATAGACGACAGGTCGCATTCTTTGGCGCTAAACTCTCAATGTTTACGCTTTCTCGGTGTCACATATCACCGATCAAATGGACCAGATTGGGTAAAGATGTGTAAGATGTGCTCTATAGAGCGCTCCAGGTCTTCGATCGAATGTCGATGGGAATTTTCGATCGGGCGGGCAGCGGGGTAGTGGGCGATATTATCATGGTACGCCAAATGGCTGGTGGTTCCTTTGAGATGATCCGAGGCGTAGTCTTCAATGCGGACACATTCTAAAATGGCTCAGTTACTATCTCCAACCAGATGGCTTGAAAAAGTTGGCCCGGCGAAATGGTAATGCAAGATGCGCTGATTACGTCCATGTGGCCTGGTGCATGCCGACGATCGAAACTGCCGGGTAAGTCAATATGAGACCCAGCAATTGCCAAAGAATCTGGCCGCTAGGGTTGATCGATTGGTCTGGATTACAGGCCACAACCAGTTGGTTGGTAGACGGTAACTCTGTACGACGAGTGTATTGAGGCTTGCTGGGCCATTTGCGTTCAGCTGTTCACTTCAATAGCTGTACGTTCTAATGCCATTCTTCACACCAACATGTCTGAATCAGTCGATCAGGACTAAAGGCTTGTCTTGCTCTGACTCACGTGTGACCCAATACCGAGCGGAAACGCCGGCTCGCTGTTACTGGCCCCTGAGCAACGCTACCTTAACGACCGCGAGAGCCGGGATCTGACTCCTTACGATGGCATTTACATTTTGTCTTAGTGGTGATGTCACTAATTCCGAGCATCTGCACCTACGGCGAGGGAATGGTGCGAAGTTTGTCGTAATTTCTGTGTATGCAACCCACTTTTGAATGGGCAATACGTTCCTAATTGAGCTGTATACCGCATTGAGAAGCCTCGTGGACATGAAAGCTTCCGTATTGGTAAGGTACGTGTTCCTGGTGGTCTCAGATCTAGTGCCTTGAGACATGATCTTCGCTCGTTTCGGGCATTTATGCTACTTCTGTTTGTGTTTGTGTTTGTTTATCTTGTACTAACCCTGGTTAGTTTGCTGTTTGTGTTACATGCTACGTTAGATCGAGGCCCGTCGGATCAGGTTGCCGGCTAAAACAGTGGGCACCGTACGTCGGAGCCGGCCAATTATACCGCTTTGACTCAACTCTGACTGCATGTCGGCCTGTAATAAACGTAATGTGGCTTACGTAGCGTGAGCGATGTCGTATGTTATATACTGGTGCGCGCGACTACGCCAGAAAGTCGAGCGCGCAATGATATGTTTAAAATTAATTATTGTGCAGTTAATGCACAATATAACTCGAAAGTCATCTCAGTCTGTGTTGTTCGTCTAGCAGAATGATCAGAAAAATTACCTGCCGCCGACAATTCGAATAAGGCTTCACCCATCTCGATCAGATGCACGCAGTTAAGTTTGCATGTAGCCATACCACGCATTGAATTGCAACATGTGGGGCCAATCGAGTAACACTACCATATAAGAATGAAAATGACACCCAGCCAGCAGTCACAAGGCGGATGCATCAGGCTACTCGAGATCGAGTCGCCGCCTGTGGGATGATCCATTTACCCAACTACGCGACACAATACATGTAGTACGTAGAGGTAATAGACAAGGATTTGAGGATACTTGGACCACTGACGCCAGTGAAAGTACAGTAGGTGCAACATGGGAGCAATATCAAGGTAAACTCAAGGGAGTCTTTAGTTACTTCTCCAAGACCATGCACATCAAGGGAACAGCAACTCATCAAGACACAGTTAGGCACCGACAGCTTTTTCGCAGCGATCTACAAGGCACTTCAGGTGGTGACGAGCCACGAAAGGAAACAAGCCAGATCATCCAAGGACGCCGGCCCGGTCTTCCCATGCCTCTTGACAGTCCAAAGAACCAGATTACATGGCATTCCAATGTCTATTGTATCAAACAGAGACCGCCAGTTTGATTCGGACATGTGGCGAACACCTCAAGCAGCTTTAGGAATACGACTTCAGATGTCTACAAACTTCCCACCTACCGATGGGCAGACAGAAAGAGTGAATGGACTCTTGAACGCCTATTGTCAAGACAACCACTACACTTGGTTCTTCTATTTGGACATGCTTGAGTTCGCTTACAACAACTCGTATCAGAAGACTATCAAGACAACACCATTCATGACCGACCTTGGTTACCATTCCAGAACATCACGAGAGGCCCAGGGTGCAGAGTACGCAGAAGGGCCGACCTGCTTCTGCTTACGTCCAAGATTTACCTTGGTGAACATATCTGCTCGCTTGACCCAGTCTACATGTTGCAAGCTTATAAATAATTGTTCAAATATGTGATTGGCGGCGTTCTACTCCAGGTGTCCACCACTTTCCCTAAATGCCCATCGAAAGAGAAAAGAGAAGGCCGAATCCTCCAGTAATCCAGTAATTCCCACAAACCCGCGACTTCACCCAATAAACCTTTCTACGACTAGGGCTCCATACACGGCTGCTGACACCGCCGACCCCACACAAGCGCCCGCCACTACTGTGCCAGCCGCCGGGCCACCTGTAAAACTTGCCAATGCTGCGGAGCACATGGGTTTAGCGAGATAGGCCGAACACCCAGCGATGCCGGCATATAGCGTTGTCTGGAACGCGCTCCAGCTAAAGCCTCGTTCGTGTTGATGTTGCGCTTTTACTCCTGCAAACCATCCCAAGAGACTCAAGAAGGCCACAGCTACCGCAGCATAAGTCATGAACCGTATGACGGCCCTATCACGTCTGTCGTCCATCAATTCATCGTCAATCTCAGTTGGCCAGTTCTCGACATCCGCGTCTCCAGTGACCGGTTTGTAGCCAGGGATCATTGCTCACATGTGACGAAGTGAACGGTATAAATTTATAGTTGGCTTAGTTTTTTGTTTTTTTACCTTTCTTTTTTCGGTGCCTCTGGTTTTATCGGTTCTGCTTTGATGATTCAGTGAACAGGGCCGCTGAGCGTGTCCTAATCAGTGGCAGGGCCTAACCCCTGGGTATCAACAACATACGATAAGATGAGATACACGGCTCAGCTTGGCATCTCATCTCGGCAACAGCGGGTCAGCAGCCAGCGGACTCCGTACGTCTTTGCATAAGCGGCAGTGTTCATTGAGGCGATGCGATACGATCTGCAGGTTGGGTAATTAATTATGAGGTAGCAAGGCGCGAGGGGTATGGTTTTCTTTGTCTGGCACCAGATACTCCATAAACATCACCAACCTGATGCCATCGTCATGCGCTGGAATATGGAGATAAGCCTACCGAGGTCGTGCGAACAGCGTATTTGTGGGACTGGAGTTCCAACTATAAACAACCAACATACTCTTGGCCCAAGTCAGTCTGCCCTCTGCCAGAGTAGGTACAGTGGACAGAACTGACTATGGACTATAAATATACAACGCGTTACAAGTCTATCAAGTAGTGACATATGTACGTCTAGCTGCATTTAATTCCGGGTTGTGACGCGCAATTATGACGCGATGACGCCAGAATTAAAGCTGAGCGCGCGATGATATGATAAATATTAATTTTTGTGCAGCTGATGCAGAATTAGTTTTAAAGGGCATCGCTGTATGGTTCGTGTATATGTAGCAGAGTGATTAGAAAAATTACTTGCGGCCGACAAGCCGAATAAGGCTCAATCACAGGCTATACTGCCATACCACGTATTGCAGTATATGTGTGGCCAATTGAGTAATCTCAGGATGAGAATGACATACATTCAGCAGCCACAAGGCAGATGCATCAAAGTTCTAGTGCGTATGTAGTTTAAAATCATGCGCCGAGTGAAGCCCATGATCTGCCGGGGACAGAATATACAAACAATCGACGCGCATTAGCTGATATCTGTCGAAACAACCGCGACGGCAACAGAGCGCCCAAGCTCTGCTGGGGAAGTAAAGGTCAACCGCCCAATGCTTCTTGCTCCAGACAAGCCTCGAAGCACGCAGAGAAAGCTTGTCTAAGCACTGACCATATAGATTCTGACCTGATCACAATGCTACACTTACCGCAACATCATACCCATCACAGACTCACCCGAATGTTTTACAGTGAGACCTAACGGCTCGCGAAATATGCCCCCCTGTTACCCCCAATTTGGTCTCACTCGCACCGGCGGACCGGGTTGGTGGGATCCAGGAATAGGAAAGAAAATGAAGAAAAGAGATCAACGGATTCTCAGGACGAAAGAGATTTGGTGTCCCTTTCTAAGCTGAGCCTGAACTTCACATGTAGTGGTTACCCCGACGACCGCGCCGTTGCGACCGTTGAGAAAACGCCGCGCAGACATAATTCAATGAAAACCAATAGATAAGCTCACACGAGCAGCGATTACCACTGAAAAAACACAAAATCCACATAACACCGTAAAAACTCCGCTAAACTTATAAAAAACTACACGACGTAACGCTAGCGCTGACGGTGATCAATACTGTTGGGATGATTCATTTACCCAACTACGCGACACAATGAATGTAGTAGAGGTGAGTTGGATTGCTCAGGTGGAAGTAATAGACAAGGATCTGAGGATGTTTGGACCAAACAATGGACAGAAGTGTTTGTGATGCGACATAGGTTATGTGACAGAGGCACGGCTGGTTAGCGGATGTCGGAGCCCGTAGCCGACAGCGGTAGCTCTAGGAATGCCCTGATATCTTTAACGTGTGATGATAGGAAGGCTGAGGTCTGACCACGGAACTGGCTGTGAGGTGATGTGCAGGTCATTGGGCCTTCTAGACTTCAAGCTGAACGGACTTTTGACTGGGTGAGAACAAGCCAAGAATTTCATATGTGGACTACTAGCAGCGAATACCATGAAAGACTTATTTGGAGGCAGTACTAATATAGCGAGAAACAAAGGTTAAACGTCCAAAAACTTCCCGTGCTTGCATACACTGTCAGCGAGCACACGTTACCTGCGACGAAGGTAGGCCGTGCAAGCGGTGCATCAAGAAAGGATGCCAGGACACCTGCCATGACGGTGTTCGAAAACGAGCAAAGTATCTCATGGACTCACCTGAACAGAGCCATAGTCCTCAAACCTCAGAACACATAACTATGCCCTCAATGGTACTACCCAAACTGCCTCCAATATCACACTCATTACCACCAACACCACCAGATGGACTTTTGCGGAGCGAAGACTTGCCGTTCGATTTTGGTTCCAAAACTGCAAACCTGGAGTACTCGATACTGAGTGAGATGCTGCAAAGTCACGACTCACCACTTAACATCACGCCGGAATCAGACACAAGCTTTGCCGATCTAATAGACAGGAGAAGGGCTTTACAGCCCTCTTTATTCGAAGAAGGACACCCTGAAAACGTATACAAGAACGTCACGGCGCCGTTCCCATACACCCAGGGCTACCATAGGTTAATCGCATACCTACGCAACCGATTTGACAAGAGCCATCTGATGCACATGGCACGGGCCATGGCTGCTTACAGGCCGTCCTTCATTGCCGCTACGAAAACACTGAAAGGAGAGGACCTCATCTTTATGGAGCAATGCTTTCAGCGAACACTCTATGAGTTTGAGAAAATTATACACTACTCTGGCACCCCGACTATTGTATGGAGGAGGACAGGACAAATCGCTGCAGTTGGAGAAGAATTTTGCATACTAACAGGTTGGTCGCGAGAGAGATTGCTACCCGCAACCTCAGATGGTACCTTCATAGTAGAGCTGATGGATGACAAGAGCGTCACGGACTACTTTGATGTCTTCAGCAAGCTGGCCTTCGGAGACTCCCGGGGTGTTACCATGACAGAATGCACTCTGCTAAGACCATCAGGAGACAAGATTCCCACCGCGTGCACGTGGACGGTCAAACGTGACGTTTTTGATATCCCAATGATGATTATCGGAAATTTCCTACCGATATTTGACATTGGAATCACAGGCGAACCTACTAATCCTCCTCCGATGGGAAGTCCTATGGACGGTATTCGTGTAAAGCGGGAATCAGACCTCGGCTTTGACTAGAGCTGAATGAGCTTGAGGTCCCGGACAGCTATTTATGTGTAATGACAATGTATATAAAACGAATTAACGATGGTGGAACCACCTTATAGATGAGCTGTGACATGTAAGTACTACAACGAGAATGATGCCGCTGACACAGCACATAGAAGATTGGCCTAGTCAGCGATACACTGAGCATCACTACGGAAGAACGTTCTAGTCATCTAAATGTATTGGTATTCATAATGTACATTAGGGCATACAGCCAATGGAATGGGCTTATAGAGCCTTGAGAATTGCCTCTCGCTCTTCGGCAGAGAGAGTCTTCAGGGCCTGGGTCAGAACGCTGACACCATTGTCCTCGGTGGATCGCAGGAGCGAGGAAAAGTTCTGGGACAGAGCATCGTTCTTGAGCTCATTGATCTTGGCAGACAGCTCGGCAGAGCTGTTCTCCAGGAACTCGGCAACAGCCCGGTCGTCCTCGTCGACATTGTCAACAGAAGTGTACCAGGACTTGAGTCGAGCCAGCTGCTCAAGTCGGGAAGAGTTTGGTAGAGCCTGGGCGATTCGTCGGACCAGGTACTCCTCGTTGAGTCTTCGTCGGATTCGCCAGAAGAAGAATCGTCGGGCATTTCGCCACTTGAGCTCCTTTCGGACGACACCCTTGGCGACCATTCGGCCAGCTCGGTCGTGAAGGTCAGCGAACTGAAGGCCGATCTGCTGGTAGATTGGCATGAGCTGCTTCTCTCGCTTGGACAGCTTGACCTTGGCGTCGGACAACTCATCAGCGCTGAGTGACTTGTCCTCGATCTTGGCAGCGAGCTCAGCGTAAGCTGGGTCGAGTCGCTTCATGGTTTCGAGCAGCTTGTCTCGTCGGAACTTGATACCGACGATACCCTCAGGCTCAAGGACACCACCTCGGGCCTCCTCGTCAGCGTAAGACTCCATCATGTCGGAGTTGATGGCTGGGTCAACGACGACCCAGGCACCACCTCGGAGCTCACCGGTTGGTGGAATGTAGACCATGACTGGCTGCTTGTAGTCGACCAGGGCATCAACAATGAAGGCACCGTACTTGAGAACCTCGTTGTACATGTCTCTCTGACCGCCAGAGAAACCTCGCCAGTTGGCCAGCAGCATCAGTGGCAGCTGCTCACCGTTGTTGAAGTCCTTCATCGCCTGGGCGGTCTTGAATGCAGAGTTGGGGTGCCACACCTGGCCTGGCTCCTGCACGATGGTCTCGGTGGAGTTGGCATTGGCGGCGTCGGCGGGGATGACGTTTTCGATGGTTCGAGTGTCGACACCGATAACACCGAATGGGATACCACCCAGTCGGGCTCTACCGATGCAGACACCCTGAGCCCAGCCGCCGAGGTACTCCTGGAACGAACCCTTGTCAAACAGACCGTGCTCAAAGCCGCCATCGATTTCTCGACCGGCAATCAGCCATCTGACGTCGTAGGCCTCCTTTCGGACTGGCATGAACTCCACGTCTCGGTCCCAGTTGTCGCCAGAATCCAGGATTGGAACTGGCAGGTTTCGGGCGGCAGGGATGTAGGACAGCCACTGCATGCATTTGATGACTCCGTCAAGGTCGTCGGTGGCGGTCAAGTGCGACACACCGTTTCGGTGCATGATCTGGGTACCACCAAGCTGTAGGTTAGAAGTGTAGACCTCCTTACCCAGCATCTTGTTGATAGCAGGAGCACCAGTCAGGATAATGGGCTGGCCCTCAATCTGGATAGCTCGCTGGCCAAGTCGGACCAGGTAGGCACCGATACCAACAGATCGACAGGTAACCAGAGTGAGAGTGAAAATGTCCTTGTAAGCCCGAGCAGTGTTTCCGGCAATGAGACCAGAGCCCTGCAGACACTCGACACCGATACCGTCCTGGGCACCGACAATGAAGAGGATTCTGTGTCGGACCTCACCGTTCTCGACGATTCGCTCAACCTCGACGGCCTTCTTAAGAGCTGGCTTAGCAGACAGCTCGTCGTAGGTCTCTGGGGTGAAGTAGAGGTAGTCGAAGCCCTTCTCCTGGTTCTCTGGGTCCTTCCAAGCGACCTTGAACAGACCGACGAGCTCGTCAGCGATGCCGATTCGAGCACCAGAGTTAGCGGCCAGGTAGATTCGTGGGATGCCCTCCTTCTGGGCCAGCTTGGTAACGAGATCAAAGAAGACGTCCTCCTGTGGACCGAAGGAACCAATCTTGAAGGTAATGTCGTTGGCGACGATGACAAAGTTTCGGCCTCGAGGGTACTCTGGAGTCTTGGCCCGGCATTTCCAGCCGACCATACCGACGTTGTTAGCACCTGGCTCTCGAGAAACCTCAGAAAGCGACGATCCAGTCTCGTCGGCGATCAGCTCGGTGTAAGTGAAGTAGTCGTCTGGGATGACGTCGTTCTTCCACTGGGTTCGCACGGCCTGCTTGAACAACTCTGGGAAATCGTAGCAGTAGGTGGTGCCCATCAGGTGAGCCTTGTATCGCTTGGGCTGCAACCACTCCTTGGTTGGGTATGGAGTAGAGATTGGTCGCAGATGCATGTTGCCTGGCTGGCCAAGAGACTTGAAGACCCACTCACCCTTGTCGTTCTTGACCTCAGCGTAAAGCTCAGACTTGACGACATAGCCAGAGACGTTGTTGATCATGGCTCGCAGTGGGTAGTTGACACCGGTGGCAGGGTCAGTGACCATAATTCGGATCTCAGCACCAGCAACACGCAGTCGCCACAATCGTCGACCGAATCGCTCCAGGAACTGACCAAAGGCAGCCTCGACCTCTTCAGGTCCCAGCTGGAAGACAGCGGTGAAGTTGATGAAGATGTGGTTCAGGTCAGAGTTGGTAGTGTCAATGACCTCAAGAGCGTCCAGAATGTCAGACACCAGTCGGTTAGCCTCGGAAGTAAGGTACTCGGCGGTAGTGATGTCATCTCGGATTCGGCCTGGTCGCACAATACCTCGAGTGAAGTATCGTCGGTCAGATGGCGAGTTCTTGGCGACAGCCTCGTAGACGTGAATGTTTCGGTTGGCAGTGAAGACTGGCTTGATGTCGAAGTTGGACAGTCGTCCCAGTTCCAGCTGGAAGGCGAGAGCTGGCTCGATATGTCGGATAGTGCTGTCCTCCTGGTACTCTGGGCCCCGGAAGGTGAAGTATTTGGGGTAGGTTCCAAGCTGGTTGCCGAACAGAACGGTCAGTCGTCGGATACCACAGGCAGACAAGTCCTCCTTGTAGTCGTCAACAATCTCCTGGACTCGAGCCAGAAGAGCGTCGTCGGTGAGATCGGAGTCAGAGGTAGAGACCACGACGGAGCAGATGTTCATAAGAGGAGACTCCTTTGGCTGCTGTGGAGCTCGCGACTGAGCGATAGTGCTCTTGAGGTCACCGTTGACCTTCATCTCGATACCACCAGATCGTCGTGGGAAGTGCTCCAGGGCTCGAGACAGAGCCTCGTCAACATCGTCAATGTCAGTGGCAGGAGAGATGACACCGTGTCGCAGAGGAGACGAGTCAGAGTTGTCAACCATGAATGTCAGGTCCGAAACCGAGATGGCTCGAGAGACTGGTCGGCTGCCGGTGACTGGAGAGCCAGCGACAGAAGTCTCTCGGGCGACGGCGTTGTAAGCAGCGTTAGACAGCGATGGAAGCTTGAACTTGTAGCTGCACACTGGAGAGTCACCGGACTCGTTGTGGTAGTTGAACTCGACAATGGAGTAGGCTCGGCAAGCACGTCGAATGTACAGCTCCAGAGCGGCCATGACAATGTAGTGGTCGGAGTGGCCAAAGAACTGGGACAGCACGTCGAAGACAGTGTACTTGGAGTCGATGACTTCCTTGAGGACGCTGATGTTTGGAGTTCGTCGCTCAAAGCCAACGGAACCGTAACTGGTCTCGATAACGGAAGATCGCAGAATATGCTCAAGCTGGTCAGTTCGCTCTCGGAGAGATGGCAGAGCGCACTGAATCAGAATCTCTCGCGCCTTGAGGACGACCTTGGCGACAGACCGGCCCTCGAGCTCGACAATCTTCTTGAGGGTAGATCGCAGGTACTGAGCAATGTGCTGGCTGTCGACCTTACCTGGAGCATACTCGTTGAGGATGGCCAGGATCAGGTTCGTCTTAGCACCGACTCGGCTGTGAGAGAAGACAGTCAGACCAACCTTGGACAAATCCGTCTTGTTCTGGTCTCGCAGCTTGAGAATGGCAGCTTCCTCGTCTCGAGAACCAGGGCCGCTGAACAGAGACTCGACCTCGTAGAAGTTCTCGAGGTAGGAGGCGAACAGCTGGAACTCGTGGGCCTGCAGACCATCGCTGTATCGAGTAGCAATAGCCACCAGAGGCTCAATCTTCTGTCGGTAGATCAGAGCGTCGGCGGAGCCGGTTGGGACGTACTTCTCGAAAGCCTTGAGCAGCTGCTTAGCTGGGAACTCAGCCTTTCGCTGCTTACCCTTGTCGACAATGGAAATGAGGGTAGCATCCAGCTTGGGGTCGAGTCGGCTGTGCAGAGCAGAGGCCTGCTCGTTCCACTCGCCGTATGGCAACTCTGGGTTTCGCAGCAGCTCAACGAGCTCCTTGACAGACTTGTTCATGACGACCTGGTTGTCGAAACCAGACAGGATGTTGAGCAAAGTCTTGTTGAGCACTCGGAATCGCTGGAATGGCTTCTCACCAATCAGGACTGGTGGACCGTACTCTGGCAGCTGGCCCTCGAATGGCAGGGCGTGCTTGACCTTAGATGGGTCGTCCAGAGCAAGGATAGCCAAGATGTCACCGGCGTCCAAAGTGGATCCGGGCTGCTTGATGGGCTGGATGATACCGTTCTCCTGAGCGACGAGGGGCATGTACATCTTCATGACCTCAACCTCAGCGTAGGGCTGGCCAGCCTTGACGTGCTCGCCATTCTCGACCAAGAACTTGACAAGCTTACCTGGAGAGGGAGTTCGCAACTGAGTAGGGTCGGACTCGACTTCTAGCAGACAGGTCTTAGCGTCAACAGACAATCGGGTAGCACCGACTTCTTCCTTCCAGTAGACAGTGTGGGACTTGCCGGCCAGGGCAATCAGGGCACCACCGTCACTGAGGGATCGTACACCAACCTCGGCGATGGAACCGTTGAGGAACATGGTGTAAGAGTCCATAGAGGATCGAGTAGCAGTGAACTTGTATCGCTGACCCTCGTAGATGAACTCAATGTCGAAGACAGACTTCAAGTTGTCCTTAGAGTTGACCTGACCTCGCTCCAAAGCGGCGTGGTACTCCTTGAAGTTGTTCTCAGACTGAATGTGAGCCTTGGTGGCGGCGCCGGCCAGAACAGCGAGGTATGGGTCTGGTCGCTCGGCGGTGAGCTTCTTAGTGATCAGCTCGTCCAGCCAGCCGGTGGTGATCTTGTTGTCGCCGAAGTCTGGAGTCTCAAGCAGCTTGATGAGATACTCGACGGTGGTTCGGAAGTCACCTCGAATCGACAGCTCCTTCAGGGCAACAACCATGTGCTTTCGAGAAGCGGCTCGGTTTTCACCAAAGGCGAAGATGTGACCGAACTGCGAGTCGGAGTAGGAGTGGATACCACCCTGGTTACCAAAAGAGAAGTAACCCCAAACGTTGGACGACGATCGGAAGTTGAGCTCGTGCATCACACCGTTGGATGGCTTGAAACCCTCACCTGGGTCCTCGGAAGTGATTCGGCAGGCGGTGGTGTGACCCTTTGGAGATGGTCGTCGCTGAGTGCTTCGGCCAAGCTCGGTGGAGAAGTCAAAGTCAATATAGGTCTGGGCGTGTGGGTCAACGCCGTAGAACAGTCTAATGTCCTTGATGTTGTGAAGTGGGATACCCATGGCAATCTGCAGCTGGGCAGCTGGCAAGTTAACACCAGTGACCATCTCGGTGGTTGGGTGTTCAACCTGCAGACGTGGGTTCAGCTCCAGGAAGTAGAACTGATCGTCCTCGTAGGAGTACAGGTACTCGACAGTACCGGCAGAGACGTATCCGACAAGCTGACCCAGTCGGACGGCGGCCTTCTCCATCTCGGTGAAAGTGTCGGCCTGAGCAATGGTGACTGGAGCCTCCTCAATAATCTTCTGGTGTCGTCGCTGGACGGAACAATCTCGACCAAAGAGGGAGATGTTGTTACCGTACTGATCGGCCAAAAGCTGGACTTCCAAGTGTCGAGCGTTACCGGCGAGCTTCATGATGAAGACTGGCGAGCCGGGAACCTCGGTGATGACCTGGTTGTACAGAGCCTTGAAGTCCTCCTCGCAGGTGACCTTTCGGATACCCTTACCACCACCACCTTCGGAGGCCTTGATCATGATTGGGAAGCCGACCTTAATGGCCTTCTCCAGACCGTCATCAGCGTTCTGGCAGCAACCCTTCTGGTAAATGTCGTCGGCGACGGAAACGAGGCCGGTCTTAGGGTCGACCTGGACCTCGTCAACACCGGTACCAGACCATGGGATACATGGCACCTTGGCGTGCTGTGCAACAATGGTGGAAGAGATCTTGTCACCAAGGGATCGCATGGCAGAGCCTGGTGGTCCAATAAAGACAATCTTCTTTGGAGACGCGGCAAGCGACTCAGGCAAAAGTGGGTTCTCGGAAGCGTGACCCCAACCGGCCCAGACAGCGTGGGCGCCGGTTCGCTCGGCAATGTCGACAATCAGCTCGACGTTGGCGTGGTTATTGTTGTTGGTACCACCTGGGACCTCGACGTACTGGTCAGCCATTCGGATGTAGTCGGCGTTGTATTCAAGATCCTCAGGGGTAGCCATGACGGTGAAGGAAATGGCCCGCTCGTCACCGAACGTTTCGTAGGCCCATTTTCGTACTGATCGAATTTCTTTGACGGCGGCAATACCGTTGTTGGCAATCAAAACCTGAGTTAGCTTGATCCGGGGCCTCCTTTCAGTCGATTCGCTGGTTGAACCAATTATTCAGCTCGCTCCTCATACTCACGCTTGTAATGACTGTGTGTCCTCCCTTCTCCTTAATGAAATCCTTCACCGCACTGCTCGGGGCAACGTCCACCGAGTTCAGACCCAGAAAGTGGCCTGGCAGGTTCTTGTGATCATATCGCTCAGGCGTTTGAGCCATTTTCTGCGTTAGCATGTAGGTTGAGTCGGCACGAGGCTTCTTCTCATTCGCTAGATTGGCCCATTTAATTCGAATCCTGGCGCAACCGATACCCTGGCGCTAAAGGCGGATCAGATCCCCTTTGATCTGTCCACGTCAAGGCCAAAAATAGACGCCAATTGGACGGCAAACAATCAAATTCATGCTAATCAAGCATGATCTAGCCGCCACAGAACAGTAATCAACCCTTGAAGCTGGTCGCCTCGCTCATAGGGATACTCACACTATAATCAGGGGAACCCTCTAAATCAAAATCAAATCAAACCAAAAACAACCCAATCCAATCCAATCCTCCAATTCTAGCGTGTAACTAGCTGTATGCTTATCCTTCTCTAGAAAACTAGAATAGCAAATCTGACGAATGCCTGGCAAGGAATTATGCTACCGGAAAGTTAAGCTGCATGCGCGGGCGCTCCTGGGCCTTTATTACGTTCCGCGCTAAACTCCCACCACTCCCAACAATTTACTCCGTCAAACCGATGGGTCCCAACAGCAATTAATCCGGTTCTCAACACAACCGGTTATCACTCTTCGATGAGCCGATATTCCGCTGCCTGCATTACCTCAAACGCACCTGATATATCTCGCATCCTCTCTCGCCACAGTGACAGCCGTAGAGACCCGTGCCCTTCCCGCGCACGGATAAACTACACTTGTTAATCTAGTTATATCAATCTTCTGAGATAGAGTACCTACACGGTGTCTCTATCATCTCTTCAGAAAATGCACTTCCTGCCCGCCCAACCGACCCCTATGACCGTCCATCTCCGAGCTCCGAGCTATAGCCCGGTCTATACATGTGACGGGAAAACCTAGCTCGCAAAGCCTGTTTATCGACACGTTGGACTGCTGTGATCTGAAAACACTAAATCACATCACACTTCCCCAGCTATTCATTAAGCTAAATTCAATAACTCGTATCGTTTCAGCCTCATCCTGCAGTTCCCCTGACATCAGAACAGTACCCTAACCCAGATTTTTCGCGGGCCCTAGCCCTAATCAATATTGATTTCGCGCTGCGTTCTGTGGGTGCTGCATGATGAGTTGGTTGCTAGACACTTGTTCAGATGATGTCTTGTTGATTGTATTACTGAGCGAATTACGTTGAGTTGGCGGCATTTGATCAGCAGGCGCGGTGAGTTGCAGATGGTACTCCACATCCAAGAATTACTTCACCCCAGTCTAAACCCTGGTCATCAATACACGCGCACGCGTTACAGAAATTTACAGCCTGTGGTTACGCACCAATTGTACTAAAAACAATTGCATTATCCCATACCATAAATAAATAATTTAACCACCGAAACCGTACAGGGTTCGGCCCTGTCGCTTCAGAGCGTAGACAACGTCCAGCGAAGTAACAGTCTTTCGCTTGGCGTGCTCAGTGTATGTGACGGCGTCTCGGATAACAGACTCCAGGAAAGACTTGAGGACACCTCGAGTCTCGTCGTAGATCAGAGCGGAAATTCGCTTGACACCACCTCGTCGTGCCAGACGTCGGATAGCCGGCTTGGTGATACCGGAAATGTTGTCTCGTAGAATCTTTCGGTGTCGCTTAGCGCCACCCTTTCCAAGACCCTTTCCACCTTTTCCTCGTCTGTATTAGTTCAGTTCTAGAATAATCACGTGTAGTCACGTGTATGTGAGACGCGCGCTGAACGCGCCCCATCGCGATGGCCAATCAAACCACCCCACGACAATTGAACGGTAGACAGGGCAACCGTAGTCGCAGTAACCGGCTACGGCGGCAGTACAGCAACAGTAGTCGCTGACACCAAGTACCTCACACTTCACGTGACTTGTTTTTGTAGCGGTCTATCGACGCTCCCTCTCAAAATACTCACCCAGACATGTTTATTAAATTTGTTGTAGTTGAGAAGAAAAGAGATTTTACGGGGGTGTTGGGGTTTATATAGAAATGGGTGGCGCGGGGGTCCTTGTGTGTTGCGTGCGGGCGCGCTCGGCTTGGGCGTGGCACTTTTGATTTCCAGCACAGGAATTGGCTACTTTTGATTTTGATTTTGATTTTGATTTCTGATGTTGGAGCCTAGGGTTGATTGTTGCTAGGGGACCACGCGCGAAAGCGCGTTGGGAGTTACCGGTTTCGCGCGCTAGAAGGTGTATGCTGTAACAAAAGCGCGCAGTTGTCCCGGCAACGACTTTAACCGAGACCTTTTGGTGCGTCATGAGTTCGCTTCTGGCTTTCTACTTGGAAAACTCAAGTTGAGCACGTGAGTATTTCAACTGTGAATGGGCTTGATACTTTAATAGTCTGACTTGCTTGATAGTCGACAACGATTTCTACGTCACATTCCAGGAGACGTTCCTGAACGCCAGATACTCAAACTGTGTATCACGATCTGATGGGTCGTGTATAACGGGATGCGGCAAATTCAGGACGCCAGTCGGGAAGTCTGTGACGTCATATCGATTTCTGAACATAAGCAGGGCTCAAATAGTATTCGCCTGACTATTTTAAGTTCCGTGAACTTATTAAGGCGCGTTTTCCGTGACGTCAAATTTTCGAAAGAATGTCAGGTCGACGGCTACGGTAGTTCACATAAAGCTAATTGCTATGCCATGATCCGATAGTTGCGCTTGAATTGCACACATATGCTGGCTCAGAATACCCTATTCCGGCACGTGAGATAAACGTCCCATTCCCAATTGGGTTCTGCATTGTTCCTGGACCAACACGAGCTGTAACCCCACAATTTGTCCAAGCCCCGACAACTGCGTCGGAGGTCCGGCCACTGCACTGTAACATAACATGTTATTTTCTATCGAGAAATGCTGAGATGTTGTCGCCGCACGACGCCGCACACCTCCACACGATTTCAGAACAAGACTCTATATTTTAGCTCCTTATCTTCATCTCGCTAATTAACAGCCAATCGAAGTTCAACTACTGCTCTTGTCATAGTCGGCGTGGTAGCCGATTGCTACCGTTGCCAAGCCCAGGGCACGTTGCAATTTCCCCTGAACCTTATCTGGATAATCCCACGCCCATCCCTTGGCACTTCGTCCTCGAGCAGATTCGAATAACTCCTGTCAGACCAAATCTCGCGATACCAATTTCAAAGTAGACAAGACCGCTATATCTTATCAAGGTCACGTGTCATTTTAAGTGTAAGTCCTCGCTACAGTTCACAACATAACGCTTGCCTACTTATGCCACATAAACGCCAAAAAAAGCTGACATGTTAGCTGGGCAGAACGCAGGTAAACCCACAATGACCTTATTAAGCATAAAGCTATTGGTGCATGGTAAGGCGTGACCTATCACAGGGTTAGGGACAAACGGCGATCATCATTGTCTAGACAAGTGACTTATATAAAGCGTCATGGGATGGCGAGGAAACGCATGTTTCGATATAGACTGGTCTTTACAGCCTGTCTGTTAAGCTTGCTCCTGTTTGTCTATGGCTACGTGTCCAACCATCATGTGGAGTACCATACCCTGCACGTGAGAGACCCGGTTCCATCCGGTTCACCAGATATCTCCAAGGGTAGTGCCAGTTACTATCCCGATAAGCAGTATGCCATCAAGGGTTCTAAAGCGGCTGTTGCATGTGATGTGCCTGAATGTTCAGAGATGGGATTGGATGTGATCAAGCGTGGCGGTTCAGCTGCGGATGCCCTGGTAACCACTGCGCTTTGCATTGGCAGCATCAATGCGCACTCTTCTGGCATTGGAGGCGGTTCGTTTATTACCATTCGTCACCAGAATGGCTCTTCTTTGGCTATTGACGCCCGGGAAGTGGCCCCGCGGTTTGCGACCATGCACATGTTCGACAATGATACTATATCCAGCAAGATTGGAGGACTGGCTTCCGGAGTGCCCGGTGAGCTAGCCGGTCTTCAGGCAGCCTTTGACCGGTTCTCCAGCGGCAAGATTTCCTGGAAGGACTTGGTCAAGCCAGTTATTGAGGTTAACAAGAAGGGTTTCACCATTGGACAGCCGACCGGGGAAGCATTAAAGACCTGTAAGGTCACGCTTGAACAGTATCCAGAGGAGTGGCAGCCATACCTCAGAAAGGGCGTTATTGTCAAAGAAGGTGACAGGATTAAACGACACCAGTACGCCGAGACACTTCGTCTCATTGCCCACCACGGCGCATCCGTCTTTTACGACCCCGAGGGACCCATCGCCCCGTCCCTGGTGCGAGTCAACCAGGAACGAGGTGGAATTCTCACGGTGGAGGACTTTGCAAACTACACGGCTGCCATTTCCGGCACCGTCAAGACGCAGTTCTTGGGACGAGAAATCGTCACCATGCCGAACCCCAGCACTGGCCCAGCTCTTGCTCTGGCCTTTGACATTCTAGACGGATTCCTCGAGGATTCCAATGACGACTTTGACGCCATCAATGACCAGCGGCTTGTGGAGGCCATGAAATGGATGGCTGCCGGAAGAACAAGACTCGGTGATAACTCTGACAACACCGAGCTAGTTGCTCAGCTTCTGGACCCCAACACTGCACCGCAAATCAGGGCCAACATTTCGGACTCTCACACATATCCCTGGCAGGACTACCACCCTTATTTTGAAAACTCAGTCGACAAAGGAACGGCTCACATCTCCATTATCGATGAAGAAGGTATGGCTGTGTCCATGACAACTACAGTCAATCTCAGTTTTGGTTCGCGAGTGGCCGATCCCGTCACTGGTATCATTCTGAACTCGCAAATGGATGATTTCTCTGTTCCAAACAGAGCAAACCAGTTCAAACTAAGGCCGTCAAAGTACAATTACGTGACTCCAGGAAGGAGACCATTATCATCAATGAGTCCTACCATTGTTTCTAAGGACGGCCACCCTGAGATTATCATTGGTAGTGCTGGTGGCTCGCGAATCCCCACTGCTATTCTTCAGGCCGTTGTGAGAATCCTGCACACCAAATTGACTGTCCTAGATGCCATTGCTTTCCCCAGAATTCACCACCAGCTGATTCCAGAGACTGCAACTCTGGAGTACGGTATGAATCAGACGGTGATTGACGGTCTTCAGGCAAGAGGTCACAATGTTACTCTGGACAATCCTGCCTCCGCCATGAATGCTATCCATATTGACCCCATCAGCCGAAAGATTACCGCTGTCTCCGACTGGTGGAGGAAAAAGGGTATCGCTGCTGCATATTAACCACATAGAACAATTAATGATGTAATGACCTAGAGTTAATTTATTCGCCTCGAACCAATTCCAAAGCTAACTTGTTTGGTTAGAGTGTACTGTCTCAAATAAATTTGAGCCGCACAACCTACTTGCGCGTTGTATCCAAATTTTTCACCCAACCTATCATACAACATGTCGTGGCTATTTGGCTCTAGCGAGAAGCCTAAGGAGAAGGAGGTTACATTTGCATTTGACCCTGCTGCCGCGCAGGACGTTTCCTCTTTCCTTGGAAATGCCTCTCTCGACACTTCCCGACTACATCCGCTGTCCGGCCTCGACCGTGGTGTCGAGTACCTACAACTTGAAGACGAGTCCCTCACAGATCTGCCTGGCGCCCACGGCATCATACCTATCAAAGACTGGACAGATGATCTCTGTTATGGTACCGGTGCTGTTTACCTGACCGGTCTCGGTATCGGAGGTGCCTACGGTCTGGCTGAAGGCCTCCGAAAGACACAGGACAGCGCTAGTGCCCGTCTAAGGCTTAACGGTGTTCTCAACGCCATTACTCGACGAGGTCCTTTCCTCGGTAACTCTGCCGGTGTTTTGGCCCTGGCTTACAACGGTATCAACTCCACTATCGGCTACTACAGAGGCAAGCACGACTACATGAACTCGCTCGGCGCCGGTGCCATTGCCGGTGCCGTTTTCAAGGCCACCAAGGGCCCACGGCAGATGGCTATCGCGTCGGGTCTGATGACTGGTGCCGCTGGAGTTTGGTGTGTCATCAAGGAGAAGCTGTTCCAGTAATCACCTTCGACCTCGACCTACGGAAGAGGTTGGTACACAAACAGGATCATTCACCAGTGACTCGCACTGAGAAGTCTGAATTCTGGCACGCTAGTCAGCTATCTGACGCCACTGGGTCGCCACCATCACCAACCTTCTCCCGCCTATCTATTTGTCATCACCACTCGCCACCACCCGCATCTAACGACATCTCTATTCTAACGAGTTTTATTCGGAGGCGCGCCTCTAGGTAATAAATAAGTCACATGTACATACAATAAAATTGGACGCTTGACGTGAGGGTTGCTCTAATGCTGTTTGGTGTATGCACTTAGGCCGAAGCCTGGACTGGGACGGTTTCCAGCTTGTCAACGATTTTCTCAACGATTTCCGGCTCCACCTTCTGCCTCGTGTTTGCTGGCTCCGCCTCTGCGTCGGCTCTCCTCTTGAGCGGGTTCTCCTTCAGATTGTTCACCACCTCTCTAATGGCGTCCATCGACTTGCATCGAGCAATATCCTGGTAAGTGGGCTCCTTGCCAGGAATCATCCTCGTGAGGCAGTACTTTGTATTGACGTGGTTGTTGTCAAACTCAGTGCACAGATCAACATACTCTCGAACAATGGTCTGCCACGGGACAAGCGAGTTCGTGAAGCAGCTGGGATTGGCCTCGGCACCTCGTGCAATCATGCAGCCGTCCACCTTGTAGGTGTCCATGAGGTTCTGCAACTGCCATCGTCCGTCGACGTCGCCGTTGGCGTAACAAGTGATTCCAGCTTCACGGCAAATCTCCACAATCTTGAAAAGCGAACCACGGATAACCTTTTCTCGTGGACGCATTGGTGGTGTTCGGCAGTGAACAGTCAAGTGAGAGATGCCAGTCTTGACGAGCCTTCGAACAAGCTTGAAGGTGTCTTCAGAATTTTCGCCGAGCTGGTCCATGAGCCGGATCTTGACACTGATATCGATACCAAAAGGCTTACCGACTTCCCGAACAAGAGAGGTCAGGATATTTTCCAGCAAATCCGGTGTTTGCATTAGAGCAGCACCCATACCTGAGTGTACAGAAAAGTGCTTCGGACAGCCAGAGTTCACGTCAATAGCGTCCACGTCTTTTGCAACAATCTTAGCAGCTTGGACAGCAAGCTCAGCGTTGGCCGTGCCCATCTGGAAAACTAGCTTACCTTTTTCACGCTCCGGAAAAGTTCGAAAAACAACCTTATCTTTATTGTTGTTCTCCACAAAATCCACACACTTGATTTTGTCGTTCCACACCCGCGTGCACTGGACCAGCTTCTTATCAATGATTTCAGGGCCCCAGACCAAGTCGGCGCCGTATTTCAGGCATAGGAGCCGGGTGGGCAGTTCAGAGATTCGCACCTTGTTAATGACCAGCTTTCTTCCTCGCTCTATACTCACCATAGGCGCAAGCACTAGCTTGCCTGTGTATTCCAGCATGTATCGCTATCTGTAACCGGTTAAGCCGCTTCAAACTTTTAACCAGGATCCGATAGTCGGCGCATCACGTGAACATCACGTGAGGGGAACAGAACTTTCGAGCAAAGGAACAAATTGACAAACATGTAGCTATTAGTTGGCAGTCCACAACTAGTTTTTGAAGGAGAATATTGTGTCCTCACGCTTTGAGATACCCAGTGACAGAGCTGCTCTTGATGCATTTTACCTCTATGGACTGGTTCGAATAAAAGGGTGGTATCGGGCGCTAGGAGCCCAGATAACTCACTTATCGGGCGTTCTGGTGACTTGCTGGCCCTTAGCGGCATTTGTTGGCAGAGAATCTACTTGGTAACGACTGCTATGTGGATTATACCAGTGTTGGGGTGTCTAGGCATGCTCATGCAGATAGCACGTATGTTAACCTTGTTACCGCAGGAAATACACGGTGTGCGGACCAACACGCTCATCCAGACCGGTCGTAAGCTAGTTCAGTAACCATCGTCATCCTCAATGTGTTGTTGTGGCGCAGACACATGTGCCCTACGCGCCGAAATCATTAGCTGTTGCAAACTACTTGCTGTTCCGGGTAAACCGTCTGTTTCAACGTGGGGTCTTGGTTTTCTCGACTGGTGGAATCGCATGCCTGTGCAGGGTCCCTGCCATCAGTCGGGGCACGAACTGGCCTCAGAAAATATGACGTACAAACGACTTATAAGTCATCGAGTCAGTAATCGGCATTAACAGGTTATGATGACGAGATATCGTCACTATATACTCGAACTGGGACTCTGATTTCGTAGATATAACGCTGGATCAGTTGGTCCATGTTTTGGGCGGCGCGGTTATTGAAGTTTAATATACCCACAAGACATAGGCCATGTTCAGCGCATTCAGCCCTATATCGATCGTGCTCAGAGATTAGCAGCGAGCAGTAATACCGTGGTGATCGACGAGTACTATGAGCCAGAACACACACAAGCTTTGGTGAGTTGCATGCCTTGTGTGCTACTCGCTCACAAATAGCACACGACCCAATGCGCTAAGAACATCAAACAACTACCACAAAGAGCTCGAATGGCCAACTGCTGCGAGTTCAGGGCACAGGACTTGGTAATTTCAGATAAACTCACGTGACGACTTCGGCCTCCGACCGTTATGCGCGGTCGGCATATGCCAACGGCGGCGCGTACAGATCAGAGTCAGGCAAGTGAGGGCGCACGGCTCCAAGACAGTAACGTTTGTGCTAAGACATGCTGAACGTTGGGAAAATGTAAGAATATGTATAACACTATTACACGTGACCGTATAGCATAGTAGAAGCGTGTTTGGCGCGTATGCATGGCATGAGTTAATATTGCTATTGTAGCTTGTATTGCTTGCAGACCGTTAGTGACGTGATGACCAATAGCGGCCGGGCGAAAGGTGGCCAAGACAGCCAAGAAAGTAACGTGTAATGTTAGGTAGTCGACAGGTGAATCAGTCTCGGGCTCGGGGTGGACGGGTCTAGCCTTGATAGTGTGGTTAAGACCTAGCCCTATTGTTAGGCCTATTCCAAGCTATTGTTCTCTTATTAATAGCCTAGCTATTGTTCTCAGCCTATTGATTTGTTTGTTAAACGCTCTGTTATTGTTTACTGCCTGTCGTTTGTTCACATGACCCATATCCCACTGCCCGCCAGGATCCACAGTGCCCGCTAGCTCATCTCGACCCAGTGGATAACAACAGTCTCCACGCTGCGCGGCATGCCCACAAGCGGCCCTGACACGGCGACTATAAATAATTTACTAAACAGGTTAAGGTAATTGATATTAAGAGTCCCTGCTTTGTTAATTGGTTTGTACAAAGTCACTACAGAGTAATAAGAATAATGCTAGTCAATTTCCAATCACGTGACAAGCCGAGGTTATCGCGTATTCTCTGTGAATCAAGGGCGTAGTACTGTGAAGATAAGAAACCTTATTATTAGTCAAGTCATTCTAGAATCTACACCCATCTGGTTTCCCAGGCGACTGTAAAGGGAATTACAACAGCGTGAAAATTATCTTTCCTCCACGCCCTTGCCGTGCGATGCGTACATCGGGCGTCTCGGAGCAGCCTAACCGGAACGCACTAGCAATCCGAGAATTGACAGCAACATTGCTCCTCGCCTGTAAAGCGGCCCGTATTTCGTCTCGGCTCGGCCTACCGCGATCCGCGATCGTCGGACTGAAAAAAACCTCTCCTTCGTTGTGGCCCTCACGTGATGTTACAATTAGTGGTTAGGGTAGGGTAAGGGACGGGTTAGGGTTGAATTGACGGTTGAGGATAAATCCTTGCCCTGAAAATCGGCAGAAAATTTTTACCGAGCAGATGAGAGCGTTATAATATTTAGAAATGTTGATGAAATTCTAGTCAGACTTTAGTAAGAGTGTGAGGGTAAATGAGTAATTGAGTGAGACAAACCGTTGTTGGCGTGGCATTGACTTAGACAGAGTCATTTGTGCCTGTTAGACAGTCAGTGGCGTTTAACGGAGCGCGAACGGCAGAACCGGGTTGAGGTTCGGTAGAATACCAAAAGGGACCAGGATGAGATGAGTGGAGAGCAGGAGCAGGCGAGGTCGCTCAAAGGAATGTATTGATGAACGTATTTGAAGTCGTACAGCAGAGATTAGCTGTAATGAATAGAAGGTTATGCAAACTTTTTGCTGACTTTCAGTCAGAATAAATAGACCCAAAAAATGCAAGGGTAATAGAAAATGCCTAGATGTACCACGAGTCGTTTGACTTGATTTCTCGCAGGTAATCATCGGCGGAGACTTTCTCCAGAATAGACATTGCCATTTCGTCGGCCTCATCGTCGGCCGTCCTCGATAGCGTCAGCTTAGGCCCCATCAGGTCCTTCTGTGACTTGAGAGCGACGATGGTTCCGTCCGACTCGGCGACAAAGAATGGCTCGTCGGCAAGCAGTGGGCTCTTGATGGCGAGCGAGGCGGCGCTGGAGTAGACGCTGGAAGCAGAAGAATCGTTTCTTCGGTGGCCCTGCTTGACAGGGGGCAGCAAAATAGACTGCGACTTGGGCTGGGTCGGACTGCTGTTTGGCAGACCCACAAAGCCCAGACCCACCTGGTTAGATGAGGCTTGCTGGAGCAGGGGAAAGATATCCCGTGCGACCGGGGAGAATTCCTCTGAGTTTGCGCTGGTGAATGAAGGTCGTGCTGAGTACTCTGTACTAGGGGTGACCGGCTCCCTCAGGGAGGCCGGCGTTGAATCCAGGTTGGAGTAAAGGGAGGAATCTGAAGATTTTGTGGTTTCCAAAGAGTCGGCTGGATCCATAAAAGAATACCGATTACAGCCAATGTCTGTAGCGCTGACAGTGTAGGCTGGTTCTTCTATCTTTCGGTGGTTCAAGTTGCCGATGCTCTTTACCCTCGAGATTGTGAGCTTCTTGAGGCCTCGTAGTGACTTTCCGTTGAGTGGCATTGTGTTGGTTTAACGTTAAGCGTGATTTCGTGAGTCGTGTCGTAAAATGGATCCCCTAAGATTAACAGTTACCGGAATGAAATAACGGCCAGGGGGGAATGAAGTGCGAAATGAAGGTGTTGTGATTAGCGATTGCGTGTTCTCTCTATCGGCTCTATCGTTGCCTGTCTTTGTTCTGGTACTCCAGTAGGTTAGGTGTGTATGCGTCTATGGTGACTGGAGGGAGCTTAAGGAGTTATATACACGGAGTTGACGCAACTTGGGCAAGGTTGCATAAAAAGCAAACTCGAAAAAAAGGTTTTGGTTTTTCGCGTATGCGCGTGCGTCCAAAAAGAGACACATGCATACTGCGTGCGCGTGTCTAGGGCGTTAACCTCATGAACGTTATGGACACAGCGGGGTCACCCAGTCCATCTCTGTCCGCCTTCTTTGGCCAGCTGTCTGTCTACTCCGTTGCCTACTGCCTCATTGCCTATTTGATTGCTTAACCCCGGCTACTCCATTGCCTCCCGCCTACACAAACCAGGTTATCGCTGTACTGTGGGTACCTGGTAGCGCGCCTGGGATCCTCACATATACGTGACAGCCAGTTTATTGAACAAGGATAACCCTGGGCTGCCTAGCCATTGTGTACTTACTGCCTGTCTTGTCAATTCACATGGCATCTACCACGAGTCCCATCAGTGAATTAGTGGACAACTAGTGTCTTGTCCACGCGGATCGCGGGATCGATTGATCGGCCAGGCACTAACTGTTGTGCACTCACCAACCGGTTCGCTAAGCCGGTGTTTATTCTCACTGAGATGCCTCCCTACAGATAATATCGTTTATCGCTATCTCTATCTTGCATGCTATGGCTGTTTGTTGTGCGCCGAGTGCCGCACGTTGTCCAGGCAACTCGGGCGGAGAAACTCCCTCTCTCTGCTCTGGTTCATCGGAGTCTCCTGGGTTGGTTCACCCTGTGTACGTAGCGTCCGGTCGTCGGCTCGGGATTTGCCTTGTTTCTATCTCCGTTGTCAGAAGCATGTCTAGTCGAATGTTTCTACGGCTGGCGCGGGTGCGGGTTATGCCGACGCAATTAGCACGT
This sequence comes from Blastobotrys muscicola, assembly GCA_003705745.3. Taxonomy (NCBI): domain Eukaryota; kingdom Fungi; phylum Ascomycota; class Dipodascomycetes; order Dipodascales; family Trichomonascaceae; genus Blastobotrys; species Blastobotrys muscicola. The sequence goes on from PPJL03000012.1 coordinate 47,310, forward strand.
ATGAAGCCGTTGGTCGGGGTAATAATTACCGGGCATCCCGCCATGCTCATGCGTAGCATGCTATCACTGGTCAACGAACTACAAGTGAAGGTCGTTACTCTGACTAACGTGAGACACGCGCATGTCTGTGGGCGTTCTCTGGTGTTCCATGGTCGCCCACCTTCTCGTGGTAGTGAAAATATACAAAAACTACAGCACCTCCTGTTCCCACATGGTCTCCCACTGTAGTACTGAGTAAGGCTCTCTCAAGTTTGACTATGGTTGATCGGACGGGGAACCGTATTTTCTTGAGGATATGGCCGTAGCTGTCTGTTTTCGACTCAGCAGCTAGTGATACAAGAAGTTAGGGCCCCAAAACCGGCAAACAACGGCAATCTTTCGTTATCTAGTTAGCTAATTGACGCCTAGAGCCTAACCAACCTCAATCTACCGCGCTACCCACGGTAACATTGACCAAACAGAGAAACCCCGCTGAGCTTCCCGATGAGACCAGCCAGGAGCGACAGTTTCGAACCTTATTGCGGTCAGACAGATCGCCTCCTCATTACACCCCTACCTTGGCCTCTCAGAATTGTCATAACTCATCTGTACTATACGTTGGCGTTTCGTCTTTGGCGATCTGATGAGGTTGTGATCTACACTACCTGCATAGAGTGGGCTTCTGTGCAGGCCGTTAGCGCACGGAAAATTAGCTTTAGTGGGCCTAGTCATGTGATTAACGTATTCTGTAAGATTTAGAACATTGAATTAGAAGACACCAAACTCTCTGATTTAGCACGTGTCAGATCTCATACCCTGGATCGGACTCCTCAAATCTCTAGACGTGAAACAAGGGATTGACGCGTCCTTGTCCCTGAATCCTCTGACAGAGTGGGTCGGTGGGGCTCGACAAAAAGGTACTTGGCAAACCACATTAGGGTGATTATTTGCCTATAGGGGTTGTCTAAAACATTTTGAGGTGCGGCGTCTCACGAGCTGAGCGACTGCACCATTGAGGTCATAGTGGGCCTCAACCTTTACCAAGTTCACGATACGTAACCTTGGTGAGTACACCCCGGCTGCTTTTACGCATCATTACGTGTGTTACCCTGGTAACTGCTTATGCACCTCGATCGGAGCAACTCTTGTGTCGTCACGTGACAGATGAGATGAGATTAATTTTAGAAGTGTCAGATCATGTATAGGTTGCGATCGTTTATAGGCCTCCTAGTCTGATTTTGTGCGTTGTCCTTGTTCTGTGCTTGTCTGTGCATGTCTGTGCTGCCTGGGTTCTTGTTCAGTGTCGATTTGACTCTGCAGCGAGTCGTAGCAACCCAACAATTGTCGATTCTGGCGCTGCCTGCGCGATGGTGCATGATTTGAATGAGTCACTGCGAGAGCTAGCTTGATTTAGTTGGTGCCCCGGTGGTTTGTCCGATAGCTGTGTCGTTGCAACTGTAGATCGTTGCGCTTTAGGTGGTCAAGCTTGTTAATCAGGCGCCGTGCACGGGTGTTGATTATAGATTTGTCTTGTGGAGCTGCGGTTCTATGGTAATCTATTGAATGTAGGGTCGCTTACTACAATCGGTAGTGTATGGAGACACAATATGGCATTTGCCTTGACGAGAGATCTTTGCTGGAGAGATCAACCGTAGTGATTTATTAATTTAAATTCTGAGGACACTGCACGGACCAGCATCTGCCCCACGAATGAGCCGAACCCGAATTCTTCAGAAAATATTAATACCGACCATACCATTGTTATAGTGACATTCACCAGCCTGCAAGTGAGCAATGCCGCGTGTTTGTTTAACCAAAGTGTCCTGCACCCCACGCACTCGACAAACTCTATTCGCCATATTATAAATCACGCGGATAAAGAAGCCGGACACACGGCGTAATCCCGCATCGAGCATCTCGAATGTTGTACGTTGTACCGAATACATCTAAGCGCGCCGACTATAGCATTAAAGTTATCTGACATCTCATGCACGTCGAACTTTTACGCTTTCCGAGGGTCACGAAAGTCGATGTACTTCATTCATTACGGGTTTATCCGATCCTGGTTTGAAGCAAATTAAGTTCAATTCACGGATTCGAAATGCGACAGAGTCACGTGACCACATGGCCTTATGTCGTCTAGCTGCAAAATGACGTGATTTCAGGACCCAATGAAAGCCTTCTTTCATTCAGCATTGAAATGGCAACCAATCGTGTAAAAGTTTGGTTGTCGTGTTCTAGAGATAGAACGAATACGTAAAGCCAGGCCTATGATGCATTTTATTATTAGTACAGGACATGCGTCTATCCAAAATGCGTGGATGCAGATAATGCAGAGTCATGCAGTGGACGCGTGTGAGTTCCAGTCTCCGTGTGGTCGTCACAGTTAAATAGGTTGAGTGTGAGACCGAGCAGTGCCTAGCTTCGCAGTACTAGTAGGCTAGCTTAGAGCAAAGCAGCCATGGCGGCACCGAAGGCGACGAGACCGGCCATGGATGGGGCCTTGGTAGCGGCGCTGTTCTTCTTACCGGTGGAGCTGGCAGCAGCGGCAGAGCCAGTGGCGGTACCGGTTGGAATCGGAGCAGTAGCGAAAGTGGCGGTAGAAAAGCTGCCGGAACCGCCAGTGGAAAACAGCTCAGCCGATGGAGTGGCCACCTGGACATCAGTGCCCCAGCTGGTGGACTTGTAGCCCGAGGCGGAAGTGGCAGAGGGGATGCCGGAAGCAACAATGGCCTCAATATCAGTGTCGGTAGAGTTAAAGTTAGTGTTGGCCAGACCGACCTGGTAGTTGTTCAAGTCGTAGACGACGTAGGCGGATCGCAGGAAAGTGTCTCCGAGAATCCAGTTAGAAGGGTCATCAGAAGCCAGGAAACCCAGCGCGCAGATGTTGTCGGTCTTGAGGCCGTAGTCGCTCAGTGGGAGCATGACTTCAGAAAACGGAACGGTGATCTCAACGCCGGAGAAGTTGTAGATCAGGTTGTCGTTGCTGTTAACCTCATCACACTTGGCGATGTACAGGCCCACTTCCTCATTGAAGGCGGCGCCGAGCTGGTCGGCAATCACGGCGACAGTGTCGGTGGGCAGGTAAGTCAGAGAAGTACCAGAGTCGAGCAGAACGGGGATGTTGCCAGTCTGGATAGTGCTGTTCTGCTTGCCGGCCTGGATGCCGAGCGACGACAGAACGACGTTGAACTGAATTGGCTGGTCAATGCCGACGTTGGCGTTGGCGTAGATGTTGATGATCGGAACCAGGCCGATCGTGCCGGTGTACTTCTTGTGGTCGACACCGCCAAAGAGCACGGAGCCAGTGGCGGCGTTGAGGTCGTCCAGGTAAAGCGAGTAGGCTGGGGTGTTGATGACGCCCTCGAGGGCCATCAGCTGTGGCACGTTCTCGTACTCAATTGGGTTCTGAGCAACAGTGGTGGACTCCAGGGCTGGGTAGCCGATACCAAACACGCCCTGGGACGAATTGGTCTCGAGTCCGACGGCGATGGAGGCGCTCTTGATGGACAGGCCGCCAAAAGTGATTGTGTCAGTACCCCAGTCGCCCTTGGCGTAGGAGTAGTCGCCATACTGGATGTAGAAATCGCTGCTGTTCTTGGAGAACGTGGACGACTTGGACATGTCGAAGGTGCCCATGGAGCAGTCGATCTGGGTCGCATTGGGCGTAGTACCTGCCTTAGCACAGTATGGATTAGAGGAGGCAATGGCCCACAAATCACTGGAACCGGTGTCGATAAGCAGACCAACCTTCTGGGATGGGGTGCCGATCTGGACATCAGCCTGGTAATAGGTGAACTCGTTTTCAAGGTTCAGCGTCATTGTGTTGTCTCGCTTGAACTTGTTGTATCGAGGCAGCGGGTGGGTGCTGGCGGACTTGCCCTTGATATCGACCTTGACGACATTCTTCTGGTGAATGTTGAGGTCAATGACATTTTTGGCGTACGCAGTCGCCAGCAGCGTGGCGGCAATCGAGTACTTCATGGTAACGACTAGAGAGGAAGTGCAGGGAAATCGGGGCTTTATGAAGGGGCGATGTGTACGCGCCGTCGGTACCACAAATCTAAAACAATACACATGGGGTAGCCAGGGCGAGGGTGTGGTACCTCTCAAATATAGATTAGAGATTAGCGATATTAAATATTTCAATAGTTTTCACTGTTTGTACTCTTGTTCACTACTCTCTCGCTGCCTATTCGCTTACTATCCAGTAAGAATCTTGGAGCTAAGCCCCGCCAAGTGCGCATCTGCATGCCTAACGCCGCAAAATTTCTTGGCCGCGCTTATCGCCGCGCAGGGTCTCCGAGCGTTAAACAGTGAATTAAACTGATTTAGCCAGTCAGCGAGAGCAGAAATAGTAAGCATACAATGTAGTGCGTGTCGTATTTCTCTGTTTTCGAGTTACCCGATTCGGTCCACGTGACTCGATCTGATTCGCCCCGATCTAGCGCCCGTTAGGCCGGGGTAGCCGGTCCCGCAATCAATGCAACGGTGCGCCGTATGTGCCGCAGTTACTGGTTAACTGTTCCTAGGTTAAAGGCCAGCGGTTAGTCACCAATCTTCATGGATAAGTGTGATATCAGTGAGTGCTATATTTAGGACATACGTGTAATCGAGGTTAACGTTAGGCAGATTCGCAGCCCGAAGCTGTAAGAACGTTTCAGCTGCACGGACCACCTGGATCCGGTCCTTCCGCCAGCGCCAGTGCAGAGTGGCCCTGCTAGCGTTCTCAATCAGCCACGTGACCAAAGTGCTTAACTGCACTAAACCATTACGCCACTCCGCTATGCTCGCCAAGGGCAGCCGTGCCATCCCACATGTACACGCACTCATGCAATTCTTGCCAAGCTGCCTTGACCACGACGGTGAGCACAACCTCTGCTCTGAACGCCAGTACGCGCCTAGTGGGCGCTACAACGGCGTCAGAGGGGCAGCCGCCAGGAAACTGTGTGAATCGTGGCTCGATCGCATGTTGAGTACGGGTCCGGCACCACCAGATGCAAGTACTCTGAGACCGTTGGGAGAGGCTCAGACTTGCATGAGGTACGGCGCGTAAGTCTTGAGCGGGTTGACCAACAAGGGGACTACGTCATATGGTTTCATTGTGGACAAAGGTGTATAGCGGAGGAATCATGTATATGAAATTGGCGCTCATCTCTGCCGTAGATCCACGCATGATGGACGGCGTGCCTATTGATAAGCGGCCCATTGATAGACGCCGCTGATAGCAGATAACATAATCTACATCGCAGCTGTCACAGAATATTGCCTGGCCGCGCCGCACGTGCTGGCTTGCGAATGCGAAACACTATGCAAGCCACAAAGACTACACTGATTGAGCAATCCGTCGGCCCATCCGCGTGCTCCGAAAGCTGCCCGGAAACGGCTCGGATAGCGCTCGGACCGCGACGCTCCACTGAGCAAGGACTGTACGATTGTTTCACTTTTCCGATGGCCGGTATGTTCAGTACGCGCCGCACGACCGTTTCAATATCAAATTATTCCTCTTATCGTTAGTCATGCTACACATGTGTATGCTTGTTTATGGGGTGACAACCTTCCTAGCCTTGATGGCGCTGTTTTCGAAATCCAAACCCGCATTGGTCCTGACGGCGCCATAGACGGCCGAGATGTCCAGCGACCTCTCTTTATAAATATCTGTTGCCTTCTGAATGCTTTCCGACGTCGCGCGCAGTGTCGGCAGGTCGGCGTTCCCGTCTGCCAGATTCAGCGCGTGCTTAGCGACGATAGAGGCAATTTCCAGGGAAACCATCGGCTCCGAACCCTCTGGTGGCACATAGAATCCCGAGCTGTTCTTTGTAAAGTACAGGCCCACGTAAGGGCCCGCGAGCTCTGTGGCCCACTCAGACATTTGCTCTGGATCCAGGCCCAGCTTCTCTGCCAGAACCTGAACCTCTGAGGCGATTTGGACTAGACCCAACGTGAACACGTTGCCTGTGATTTTGAATTTCAGCGCTTTGCCCTGCTCCTCACCAATGTAATGCATGCTCTTGCCCATCACGCCGTTGACGTACGGCCTTATTCGCTCCACCTGATCTCTTGGGCCGGCACACACAAACATCAGCTGCTTCATCTCCGCGGCTCCCGTGCTGCCAAAAACAGGGCTAGCAACATAGTGCGCCCCAGCACTATCGGCTATGGCCTTGATCTCCACAGTCGTGTCAGGGTGGTTTGTAGACAAATCCACAAATAACTTGCCGTGCGCCCCTGGACACTGTGCGATTTTTTTGAACGTCTCCACAACGGCGAAATCCGTGGCCAGCGACATGAAAATGAGGGAACACTTGTCCACCAACTCTTCCAGCGTGGCCGGAATACAGCCAAACTCTTCAATAGGCTTCCCCTTAGACATGGTCCTTGTATTATACACCAAAGCAGGCCGACCAGTCTCGTTCAAAAACCGCTGAAGATTAGTGGACATGGGGATACCCATAGCCCCAAGGCCAATGAATCCCAGCTGTTCCATTTCCATATTGGCGAAAGCGGCAAACTAGCTTAGTAAGCGGTCTTTGATTCTTTTAACGGTCAGCAGCGGGGTTATATATCCTGATCGACATTTTTCTCTGTCCGTATGGCCCACGTCCGACCATAGCCGGATAATCAGCAGTGCCGGCCATCATGCGGCTGACACCCCACATGCTATCAGCTGATGTCTCAGACCCTGTACGGAGAATAGTTATTCCGTAGAGCGTCTAGACAAAGCTATCACACTTCAGAGAACCTATAGCGTTCATCTCTTCTGGTACTCACCGGCTGTTGAAGGTTATCGCCGGAATGCATGCCTCAGAGCCGTGCAGCGCCCGCGCGATAAAGTTTGATAAAGGTGGGTGACTACAGATAAGGTTCTGTTGACAGTCTATTGTTAGCCTACTCATTGCGTCTATTGTGATTGTAGAATACTGTGGGCCATGGCGCACGCCGGTCACTGCCTGTTTTTGACGGCGGCGTTCTCAAAGTCGAGCCCCGCCTGGACTCTGAGTGAACCATAGACAGCAGAAACGTCGAGACCATCAGCGTGGTTCTTTGCCTGCTGCAGATTCTGGTCCATTGCCTTGAGGGTATTCAAGTTAGCCCTGCCCTCTGCCAAATCGAGTGCATGGCCGACCACCTCAATGGCGTTATCCACGGCAAACATGGGAACTTGGCCCGCTGGTGGTACGTACTGCCCTGCGCTGTTTTTGTTGAAGTACATGCCCACAGTGGGCCCGGCAAACTCGGTGGCCCACTCAGTAAGGCTGGAAGGGTCGATTCCCACCGTTTCCCCAAATACCTGGGTCTCCCCGATTAGTTCAATCAGGCCGAGAATAAAGGAGTTGCTTATTAGCACGAACGCACGCCATGACTTACCCAGTAATCTTGAAAGCCAACGCCTTCTCCTGCTCCTCGCCAATGTAAAAAGAGCTCCTGCCCATGACCCCCTTGATGTATGGCGTCAGTCTCTCGACCTGCTCTTTTGGCCCAGCGGGCGTGAAGATGAGGTCTCCAACAGCAGCCACCTTGTTGGCGCCAAATACCGGGCCTTGTTAGTCAGTCAGAGATCAAGCGGAACAGCCCACTCACTTGCAACATAACTCGCCCCAGCTTCCGCGGTCAACCGCTTCAGAACCTCAGCAGTTCTTGGATGGTTAGTGGAGCAGTCTACAAATAGCGTATCCTTGGCCCTTTCGCACTTCACCGCGTGTTCATACGTGTTGATCACCGCCCTGTCGTTCGCAAGCTCGTTAGTATAATCACCAGTCTATGATCCGGTTATCCGGCACTCACACAAGTAAATACCAATGAACACTTGTTCACCACGTCCTCCACTGTACCCGGGACACCCCCAATCGCCTCCAGGGCCCGCCCCTTCTCCATAGACCTGTTTGTAAACACCAAAGCCGGGTGACCAGTGGCATTAAAGTGCTCCTGAAGCCTTCGGGTCATCTCAATGCCCATGGCCCCGAGGCCAATGAATCCAACCGTCTCTCCTGTCATGTCTCACGATAGGACCCCGACAACGTGCAGAAGCCTATTATAGCGTATAGCCCGCGTTATATAGGAGCATAAGAGCAAATTGGCCCACGGATCGACGAGCAAATAAATTCCCGGTATGCTACCAGCTTGGCTTACTGTTTCGACACAACGCTATGGTTACATACGGCCAGGCTAAATCTTCTGCCTCATTGACTGCTTTATCGACTCTCTAATGGATGCGCGAATCGACTGGCGCTGGTCTGTTCTCCGCATTGGGGTACTTCGACTGTCACAGTACGCAGTGGGCGACCCCAGACTTTGCTCGAGACCACCAAACTTTGTGTGCTGAGAGTTAACCGAGGTCGGACTGAATGGGACCTTGAAGTGTTTCTCGTTGGCCGATTTGTACGAGGGCGCAGGCGAATCGAAGGGCGGTGGATCGGGACTGGCTTCGAGGTTCCTGGCGACCAGGTAGCAGTAAATCAGACCCCAGATGGCAACTATGGTCCAGGCCACAAGCAGAGACACCGAAATGAACAGTTCAAGGTTGAGACTCGCTTTGTACGCCTCAAAGAGGTGCTCTAGGGTCAAGCTGATTGCATTGACGGTCGATGAGGCCACCTTTTTAGCGTCAGCGCCAATCCCCGAGGCAGACTCAAGCGCCGTGACGTTGTATCGCACGTAACGGGACTGAATCGTGGTGTTGACAGTGGTGTTGGGTTCCAGAGCGCTGATGCCCGATGCAGTCAACAGAAAACCCTCGTCGATTAATGGAAAGGACACCTGGGCATGATCGTACACCCAGGTCAGGCCCTCTTCTGCGGCCAGAATCTTGTTGCCGACGACGCACTGCACAATGGATGTGATTGGTGTATAGAATGGCGTGCCGGAAAATGCATCCACGAGGGTATCGTTGAGCTCGGTGTAGAAAGTGGTCAGCGTATCGTTGACGCTATCAGTCGCGGATCTCACCCAGCCCAGCATGTTATTGTTGATGTCTGACTGGACGTTGAGAATCTCGCTGTTTGCATTCGAGGCCCAGTCAATGGCGTCAACAGTGACTGTGTTGACGGCGTCTTGAAACGCAGACTTGGCCGCCTGTTTGAGTTCAGGAACGGCTCTCTGGATCTCCCAGATAATCAGATACTGAATGATGACGATGAGGATTCCGCTGAGTGCCAGAACCAGAGTGATGAGAGCAGGATGGTACGTGACATAGTCTACCCACCATTTGGCCAGAGCCTGTTTCTGTGGGTGCGAAAACAGCTTTCTGGAGAAGAAGCCCTTGAACAGGGTCTTGAGTCGGTTCTGAGAGTTTTCAATAGCCGTTATTCTACCTTCAACTGAGTCCTCCTGGCTTCTAGCACAACGCTCCAGCCACATCCAGCTCCGGACCTCGTGGTAAATGACTGGTAAACACATTACAATTGCTCCCACCGTCATCAAAATGAGAGCCACCTTGATACCAAACTCAAGTGCTTTGACCATATTGTTGAAAACCTCAGCAGTGTTGCCGCAGAAACTCACAGACCGCATTGGCGGAACAGAAAGAGAGTCCTCGGCCAGGTGGAAACCCTTGTCGATAGTGTCCTGGAGCTGACCCTTGAGCATCTCGAACGGCATCTTGATGACAGTCTCGGACTTGTTCTTGACGGTGTCGTACGTCGGCAGGTTGTTTTCAATCCTTGTGAGGCCGTCGTTGATCGAGTCCGGAATCCGAAAGTTTTTGAGCCCGTCAATCGTCAAGTTGACGTTCTTGATATCCGTGTGGCCGTTCGTGAAGAAGTCGGCGATGTCCTCAATCACATTGTCGACGCCATTGATGAGGTTTGACAAGCCTTGAAGACCCTTCTCGAGGTCGTTGGTGATCACAGCCAAACCGTCGTTGACAAAGTTGATGACACTTTCTGTCGCATTGATGGCTGCGCCGACAGTCGTGTCCACGGCCGCCACAAACAGACACGCATATGTGCCCACCAGCATCTCCAGAACAAACACAATGAGATTTTCCACACCCGTTATCAATAGCATTAGGGCTTCAACAAGCGCCTTGACCGTCTCATTAACAGACTTTGAAATCAGCGAGTTGGCGGACTTTGCGGCATAGTGTGGTGTCGATATGGCCACGCCCACGAAATCTTCCGCGTTGGCACATGAGCTGTCGAGGTATGTCTGTGCTGAAGAGAGTGAATATTTCAATGAGCTCTTGAACAGGGTCAGCTTCACAATCATGAGAATGAGCAGCACGGTCCATTTGTTGAGCCATACCTGGGACAACCTGGCCCATAAGCCAATGTGCGGTCGTGGTTCACCTCGTGAACCAAATGACTGTGACAACGTATCAAAGAAGCCGGTGCTAGTGACGCCTGGCGGTAGTGCCGCCGGCATAGCGTTCCTCTGCTTATGCTTTGAATAAACTCTCTTTGCTACCTTAGCACCCTGGATGGCAGCAAACATCTTGTAACGCTAGATAGCTGCCATTCTATATATAAAGGTGCGATGAGGCACGCACAGCCGGCGCTAGCAGTTTCACGTCACGAGCCATGATTTGGGGCATCTGCCTCAAAACGCGCGTTCAGAAACCCATCCTCACACTGTGCCGCTACGCCTCCAATTAAGTCGTCTATCTATTAGTGTTACATGCATCGTTTCTCATTATCATACCTGCCGCTTACGCGGTGACGCTAACGGTGGAGGCCTTCTTTGCGTCCTCCAGCTCCTGCTCAGTCTGCTCTAGACTCTCCTGAGCGTGCCACATGGCGTAGTAGATGGAGTTTGGGTTCTGCAAAAGAGCATTGTGCGATCCCTCTTCAGCGACTGATCCGTCCTTCAGAACGATGATCTTGTCTGTGTCGGCGACAGTTCGCAGCCGGTGCGCGATGAACACCGAGGTGGCACTCACATCCTTCAGCAGGCCGTTGATATTGTGAAGCAGCGCCTTCTCCGTCTCAGTGTCCAGAGCAGACGTGGCCTCGTCAAAGAAAATGATTGGTGGGTTCTTGAGCATGACTCGGGAGATGGCGAGTCGCTGCTTCTCACCTCCAGAAATCATGAGACCTCGCTCACCGACGATGGTGTTGTACCCCTCTGGCAGCTGAGACAAGAGCCGTTTCAGCTCAGCCTTCTCGACCACTCGGTCAACCTCTTCCTGCGTGGCGTCCAGCTTGCCGTATCTGATGTTGTTGATGATGGTATCGTTGAACAGCGGGGTATCCTGGGGCACAACACCGATAGACTTTCGTAGCGAGTCCAGAGACAAGGTCTTGATGTCCTGTCCGTCAATGTAAATCTTTCCAGAGTCGACGTCGTAGAATCGGAATAGCAGTCGCAGGATGGTCGACTTGCCGGAACCGCTAGAACCGACGACAGCCACCTTCTGGCCAGCGGGGATCGTGAACGAGGCGTTCTTCAGAATTGGCCTGTCCTTGTGGTACCCGAAAGTGACGTTTTCGAATCGAATGTCACCGCCCTTGAATTCAAACGGCTTAGCATCAGGCAGGTCCTTCACCTTGACACCAACGTCCTGCAGCTTGAACAATGCTTCCATGTCCAGCAGCGCCTGCTTGAGGTCTCGGTACACGGATCCCAAAAAGTTGAGAGGCACTGACAGCTGGAACACTAGCTGGTTGACCAGCACCAAGTCTCCCACAGTCAGCGACTGGTCTGCAACGCCACTGCAAGCCATGTACATGATACCAGTCAGTGCAGATGAGAAGATAAAGTTCTGACCAGCGTTCAGGAACGCCAGCGACTGTGCAATCTTGATGGAGGACTGCTCGTACTTCGTCAAGGCGGCCCTGTACTTGTCCACCTGGTATGACTCGTTGTTGAAGTACTTCACAGACTCGTAGTTGATCAGACTGTCCAGTGCAATAGTGGCGGCCTCGTTGTCAGCCTTGTTGGCCTGTCGTCTGAACTTCGATCGCCAGGAGGTCGTGATCATTGTAAACGCAGAGTAAGCGACCATCGTACCCACAGTCATGGCAGCGAATCGCACGCCATAGTTGTAGGACAGAATACCAGACACAATACCGATTTCCAGCGAAATGGGGATAATGTGGAACACCATAGATGTCAAAACATAGCTGATGCCCTTGGTACCTCGCTCAATGGCTCGAGTAAGACCGCCAGTCTGCTTAGACAGATGAAAGCCCAGATCCAGTCGCAAAAGGTGCGCAAAAGTGTTGGTGGCCACCTGTTTAATGGCCTTCTGGGCCACAGTAGCGAAGATGGCGTTTCTCAGCTCGCCAAATAGCACAGCTCCGAATCGTGCAAGACCGTAAGAGAAGACAAGCACGCCAACAGCAGTACCAACGGGGCCAACCTGGCTGACCCAGTCAACATTCATGGTGTCGATAATGTTCTTGAAGTAGAACGGAACCTGCACATTGAGTACCTTCGATCCAACCAACAGAGTCAGCGCTAAAGCAACCCGAGCCTTTGCTGCTCGGCTATCTTTGGGCCACAGGTACCTTAACAGATTCTTGAGAATCGTATGGTGAACCCTTCGCTCTTCGCTGTTCTTCTCGTCCAACAAGTCGCTCTCCTTCTTCGCTTCCTTGGTCTCTTTCGGTGCCTCTCTCAGTATCACGCTGGTGTGGAATGTCCTCTTCTTAAGTCCAGTTACGAAGTGTTGATGGCTCAGGCCTTGAAGTCGTGGTCCACCAAGGTTTGTCCGTAGCCCACTGGCAAACCCGGTATGAACAAACCTGACAGCCTGGCCACCTAGCACAGGCGCCTGCCTCAGCAATGAGTAGGCCCTCATACCCTCACAATGCCCTAGTAGTATGTAACCGGTATATCAATCAAGTCACACGGATGTCGAAGGAAATGCGACTACGGCGCCGATATGCAAGTCATGCATAGACTTGACTGTTTCGGAAAACGGCTCACACATGACGCCATATAATACAACGCTCGCGTTAATCACTCACACTACACACCTTATTCACACCTCATGGGTATCTAGACCTGTGGTAACGTCAATCACCTTCAATGTCGGTGTTGCCACCCCGAGTCCGTCAGTCAGTAGCCTTGCGTTGATGGGAAACTCCTCCGGTGTGGCTTGGTCTGGCCTCTCCACCAACAGTATTATCCGGTTCTCAATAATATTCTCCTCTTCATCCCCCTCAACGGCCTCCTCGTCCTCCGGCTCGGTAACCACTGGTTGCTTTCGAGGAACACCCCAAGTGTTCAACGGCGGTGCTGGCTTGACAGCCTTTGTGATGTTGGTTGGTCCACGGGTATCAGTACTGCTGCCGAGGCCCCATTCGGTCAGCATTGATATGAACGAGGTCGCCAGGACCACTAATGGATCAATCTTGGTATCGTCCAGCAACACTTCGTAGTCAAACTTGAACTTCCTCATAAGACGAGCCTTGGCGACCCGCTCTCGCGTCTCCTCATCACCACCGCCAGGGTTAATGATCCGCTCCAGGTACTGTGAGGCTCGATTCCATTCGTAAGCAGCGCCGTCAGTCAGGTAGAATTGTCTGGTGAAACCAGTGAGGGCAAAGTTTGGCGAAAGCGCCCGGTGCTGGATGCCTTCCAAGGTATGAAAGTCCACAGATCTTTTCCACAGTCCGGCATAGACCGTGGCCACTTCCTTACGCGACGGAAACTCCAGGATGCCCCATACGGGCGACAGACTTGTCTTCCTCTCAATGGTATAAGTCTTCTTTCCATCGCCGTCAAAGACATTGACGACTCGCTGACGGTCCTTTCTTTCTCGACGAAGATAAAACGCTTTAGGGGAATCAGTCAGTGGTAACTGGTGGGCTTTAGCGCCATTGGAGAGCTGCACCAACGGCGCTAAGCTCAAGGTGTCCACTAGGAATTCGAGTCCGGTCCGGGCATGACTGGCAAGTTCAACAGCGACAGCATCAACTAGCATTGTGGTATATGAGATGAATTTAGATGATGTAGATAAGTAGGATAAAGTGAGGTGTAGAAAAGAAAATGATTTTGATGCGTGGTTATGTTTATATAGGGCAAAATAAGGTTTAGCCCAAGCTGAATTGACATGCCATGATTTACGCTGATGGCGTCTAATCTGTAACCAGGTAAACTTGGACTAACAAGAATCAATTGAACTCTTATCAGCACACTTGTGTCGCAGTAGTAATACTGACGTAAAGGATTAACGTTGACCGCTGAGCTCGTTTATCGCTGATCCTGACGTCCACACAGCGACTGTCGGGCCGATAATACAGGTGAAATGTATGCTAATACATCGAAAAACCTGCAGTTACAATGTCAAAGTCTATTTCTTTATCAACTGTCGAAAAAATTGCCCAAAACGTCACCCGGTCACGTGATTTCGTGTGTCGCCTGGAATAGTTATTGGCACCCAATTTTTCAAGTTACTGACACTTTGGCCGAGTTGGTCTAAGGCGTTCGACTCAAGTGTACAACTTTCGCAGTTAGAGCGCGATTTCGAATCTCGCAAGAGGCGTGGGTTCGAATCCCACAGGTGTCATTTTTTGCTCCCACAACAGGTTTGTTCTCGAATGTGTATAGCGTTTATTCCGATAATGATCTAGCCTATGTAAGGCCGGTTGTGGTGTGTTCTAGAATTGCGCGAAAACGTGCTTGGTGCATGCATATGTGACGGGGAGGGTAATTTTCACGCCGACACACATACACACCACAAATGAGTCTAATCACGATAATACGCCAGCAACCGACTGACGGTGAATTCACCACTCTGGCTGAGCACCAGTCATCTACTCCTGCGCACTTCTCCCTTGAGGAGGACCCTGTCCTGTACCACGTGTCGCATGGGGCACGAATTGAGTACTCCGGCCAGCCCAAGAGCCTGCCGCTCGGCAAGGATGTTGTTGGTGATGTGTACGTTACTTCCAGCAGTCTTATTATCTGGTTCACCAATGAAGGAGCTGGATTGACTGTAAGCTACCCCTGTATCACGTTGCATGCTATTCAGAGCGATGGCCCGACTATTTATTTGCAGATCGAGTCTGAGGGGTTCATTGAGGGCCAAGATTTTTGGGAACTGACAGTCCACGCCAAAGAAGTTCAGCAGTTTTACAGTGCTTTGAGCGATTGTGCCTCCTTGCATCCAGATGCCGTTGAGGAGGATGATGACGACGTCAACATGGGCTTTGAGATTGACGGAGACGGCCCTTGGGAGAACTTTGAGGACGGCGAGGCCGACGAGGAGACTTTGGGTGGATTTGAGGCTGCAGTACCAGCTGGTCTTGAGGTGGCTATCGAGGAGGAATTGAAGGCCGGCGTTAGGCGTGGACGAGAGGAGGAGGACAGCGAGGAGGAGGTTGAGGAGAAGTGGAGGAGGATCTGATTACGCATCACGAACGCTGGCATGCTCAACCGATGAGTGGTTGCCATGGCGATAACCGTGAATGGTCGTTGGAACTCAGAATTGCATCATTGCTCGGAGATGAGCTGCCATCAGCTCCGGCGATCAGCATCTACGGGATCGGGAACGGGCAAGATTGAAACGATGAACAAGAAAATAGATTACTAGTCGTTAGGTCATGAGCGATTACGTCATCTGCTCGTACGAGGAAATGACTTCGAGAGTCACGTCTGTCATGCTCTCTCTGGGGCTTTTGATATCCAAATCTGTGAGTCGGTCGAGCAGCTTCGCCTTCGTGGCCGCGAGGTCCGAGTCTGTGCATTTGACCATCTCGAGATATGTTAGTGGGGCGTCCGGTTCCAGTTTTGGCAGATTGAACGAGAAATAGTCCTGGGCGAATGGGTTCGCCGAAATGTCAAATTTGCTGGCTCGGTCGGTGTCTGTCGTGTAGGCGCGTCCGTACAGTATCTTCACAGGCGACGCTTCGAACGAGTGCTGGGATATTGGCGAGGTCTGCGGGGAGCAGAGGGAGCCGCTGGAGATTGTGGAGAATGCGGAGAACGAGGCGCTGTGGCTGCTTGCCAGGCTGACCACGGTGGAGACGCTGCTTCGTCGGTGGATTTCGCGTTCCGCCAGCTGGACTGTCTCGACGCTAGTGGACTGTGTTGTTTGCGCGGGCTGTGGCTCCGCTGGAACCGGCGGTAGTTCGCGTGCGTGGATTTCTGTGTCGACGGGCTTGACTTCGATTCCCTCAATAGGCGTCTCGAGGTCAATTAGGGCCTTTTTCCGGCGCGCCATGTATTGGTAATAGAGAATTCCAAGGCCAATTATCAGTCCGACTGCGAGGATGCCGTTGACAATGATGATGACTACAAGCGCAGTCGAGCTCACAGTGTCGGACATTGTGGTTCATGCGTTGGTTAACGATTAGTAAGTCTGGTTAGTGGCGCCGGATAAAGTTTTGAAATTCTGATTAGAGAGTGTTAGAGTTTTGTTAAGACGTGTTGGCAACTAGACGTAGGATCGAAATGAAGAGTATATAAAGCGCAGCAAGCAAAGAATGCTCTCGTGAACTGGGAATGTGACGCCCCAGCTCAATTGGTCGGATCTCGATCGGCACGAGGGTACCTGCATGGTGGCACTTTGGGCGGAGCTTGACCGCATTCGTGTGGAATGTTCCACCCAACGTGATAATCATTAATAGTCCCAAACGGGGAACAACGGTATGTGACATCACCAATGAGCTACCTCTTGGTAGGCCTGGAGAGCCAGCAGAGCCGCTTCCCGTAAGATCGCGACCTCCGCAATGTCCGTCCGCGTCAGATCAAACAGTGGTAAGCCCGGGCTGCTGTCTTGGACGTACCAAAGGGGCCATATGCGTGCCGGGGTTGAAACGCCTTGGAGTTCATTTCGCTTAGTGCAATGAGAGGAGGCGCGATTAAATTACCCCAATCTAAATATAATAGCAATCAATATAAGCATCGATATTTAACCCAATTCGACAATAGCATCGCGTCGAATCGTATTTCAAATAGGCGATGGCAGAATCATATTGCTATTCACTGTGAATGTCATCAAATAGGTGTTACGTTGCTATTCAGCTCATACTCAGTCGTCTGGCTAATCTTTGGATATTCTCGTCCCGGTCGGCCTCCGTGACTGCTTTGTCCATCGCCTGCTTCCGCTGTCGCTCGGTCTCTTCGGCCTGCTGCTCAGCGGTTGGCGGCAGCGATTCATTCTTGAGATCCACGCGCCGCGCTTCCTCAAACGTTGTGATTGCATCTCGGATGCCCTGCGATCCCAGCATGAGTGTACCGGTGGGCAGCTTGCCACCGGTTGCTGCTTTGAGCTCGCTGACGCTCTCGGCCTCCTCACGCAGCACCTGGAACATTCTCGACAGTCGACCAATGGCCATAATTTTGTTCTTGAGGGCCTTTCGCTTAGCCTCCAGGTCTTCGTTGACCTCCTTCTTGACTTCTGGCTCAGGCGCCTTCTCCTCTTTGTGCGGAATCAGCCTGGCCTCCTCCTCCAGCTCTTCCTTAGTGCACGTGTTGAGAATGGCGATCAGCATGTCTGTGATCTTCTCGCCCACGAACGGCAGCGACCACGTGAACACGTCCATAAAGTTTGGCAGCCAGTACGGGTGCGGCGAGCAGTTGAACTGCCTAATGTTGAGAATATTGTTTTCGTATTTCAGCACCGCGGCCTTGTTGTTGTACGCGTCCAGATAGTTTGGCGCGGAAAAGATCGTCATGACGCTGGGGAATGCCGTGGCCTTGGACTTTCGGTATGTTCTGTATCCGGCATCCTGGGCCTCGTGCGCTCGAATCACAGACAGCAGATTGTTTCGGTCCAGGAAACTGCACACAGCCGCATACGAGTAGAAGAACGAACATCCTCGCACGTTGTTATGCACAAAGTGCTCCGTCGTTCGTTCCCGCCCAAAATCTTCCAGCGGATCGGACCACAGCAGGTCGCACATCAGGCCGTAAGTAGGCGGTTCCCTGAATCTGTTGAGGTTCCTAATATCGTCCAGTGTGTGCAGCTCGGGCGACAAACCACCGTGCACGCATAGAAACTGCTTGTTCATAATGGCAGCCAGCGGCAGCGCACAGAAACTCTCCATGCACGCATTGTAAATCTTGAGGTTGTACTTGTGCTTGCACTCCAGCTTGAAGGTGAAGTACTCTGTCAAGTGGCGGCACTCGTGGTTACCCCGCAGCAAAAACACAGACTTTGGATACCACATCTTGAGCGACCACAGATACAGCACACATTCGATCGAAAAGTAGCCTCGGTCAACGTAATCTCCCAAAAACAGATACCGTGTGTTGGCCGGGTCTCCACCGCATTCAAACAGCTTCATCAGGTCATAATATTGTCCATGAATGTCACCGCAAACAGTAATTGGCGGATCCACATCAAGCAGCGTAGGCTCCGCAGTCAAAATCTTGGTGGTGGTGTTGATAATGTACAGTGCTTGTTCTTCAGTAAGTCGTCCCTCTCGGTAAAAGTGGTTCTTTAGAAACTCAAGATTGGGCTTCGTAGGGTCCCTGGGATCAAAAAACTCCTCATTGGTAGGTGTCTTCCAGGCTGGCGCTTGAACTGACTTCACCACTCGTTCAACAGTAGAAGTCTCTGTGCCATCAGGGTTCTTGTATATCGTGAAGTCTATCTTTGGCAATGGCTTCTTCTTTTGAAATGCCTTGATTGCATTCTGAATCTTTTGGTTAGCTTCAATAGAAGCTTGGTCGGACATTATGTGTCTCCAAATCGTCTACCACTGTGATGTCGTGATGCTTACTAACCACGTCACTCAGCGCAAGAGATCTAATAGTCAGGAGATGTGGAGTCCCAAACGCGTCTCAACAACAATAACGGGCCCTACTGTACGCTGCAGGAGATATTTATGGACTACGTCATTCAACACAGAGAATGGAGTTGGCCTTTCAAGTAAACATAGTACTTGGCAGAGGTCAACACTTGAATACTGACAGACTTGCTGAAACAGCAAGCCTCACGCGAAATACGTGATCACGTGACTGGACGGAACGATATCACGAAAAAAAAAAAATTGAGCCGCTCGGAATTTCAAAATCATTCATCGAAGATGGAGTACGCGGTTGAATCAGACGGCAAGCTGACGTTTCCCGACGAGAAGCGACAGAGTCAGTTTGAGTTGGGTGTTTGCATGGCTATTCACAAATGGGATGAACTTAGCACAGCCGTCGACAATCAGTGGGGCGGTGCCGACAGTTGTGATAAGCGAGACTGGCTCGTGGGCAGCATAGTGGACTTGTTTGAGGAGAATTATGTTGATGCAGGTTTCATTGAGCAGCGAATGCTTGAAGTTATGGATGATGAGTTTGAGACCCTGATAGAGGCAGGTGCCAGTTCCCAAGATATTGCAGAGCTCATCATCAAGCTGTATATCCAGGTTGAGAAGGAGGACTTTTCCACTGTTGCTTCTCTGTACTCGGCGTACAAGGAGAAGGAGGACAAGCGAAAGGCTGGACTGGTTCAGCCCAACATTGTTGAAGTCAAGAACGAAAATGGTGAAGTCGATGAGGGCTCTGATGAGGAGGATGAAGACGAGGACATGACTGAGAGCACTGAGAGCTCAACCACCGAAAAGCAAGGTCCAATCATTGACGACGACGGATTCGAGCTAGTGCAGCGACGACGAAAATAGTTATTGATTATCGCTGGACCAGACTTTGAGCTGGCCAAATTTTTGCATGACAGTTTCTGCAACGGCGTCCACAGCGCCCTTGGGCCGTAGGAACGAAGGGCTGGCTGGGCCGGTTTCTTGTACCTTGAAAAGACGGATGTTTGTAGCATTCCACACGCCGACGTTCGCCTTACCGTTAACACTGCTGACCATACTGGCGGCGTCGTTGATGGTGGCATCAATGTCATGCTCCTTCTGAAAGATTTCTCCCCATAGGATGCCCTCGTACCAGCCTAGAGCATTTGCGTCCCATGTGAACTTGACAGGTTCGTAGTCCTCGGAAGAGGGTTTCCTCGGCGTCAAGTCCAGGTTGGGAAGATAGGTCATCCTTCCTATGCTTTCGATGAGTCTCTGTGGTTCTGTTCGGATATCGAGAGAAGATCTGGACTCTGCAAATGAGTTACGGCGCGATTCGGGCTCGTAGGAAATGGCCGCCTTGACATTGTCAATCATCACCACCAGGGGATCTATCAACAGCCACAGCTCCTCGAACTTTTTCACGTCCGCGTCGGGCTCGGCGTCAGTGACTTTGCCCTTTCCTTTAGCTAGCTTTCGTTTATCTGCGTCGAGGTCGTCGTCTATGACGAACTCTGGAGAGCCCGGGCCGGAAAACGTTTTGGAGCGAATAAACGCCACCAGAGACTTGAAGGGCTTCTCGTTCCGCAGACAGATAAACACCAGGTTCCTGTTTGAGCAAAAGTTGCAATGCACGAGTAGGTTGATGATTCGGAGGACAGCAGCGAGGACAAACTGATTGTGTTCAGACGCCATGAAGTAGGATGGCGACGACACTGTCGTGAAGAGATGCACGAGGTTAGACGATGCGAGGTATGACATGTCGGTCAAATAAGGCGAGATGTTGTAAATAACGTCGAGTAGTGTAGGAACGAGATAGTTGCCGCTGCCAGTGATGAATTTGAGAAGTTGAACCATCATGTAGTCGGCGTATGTTCCCTTGAACACGGGCAGCTTCAGCTGGCTTGTAGTGGGGTTGAAGTCTTTACTCAGTGACTTGTTGAAATCCTCTTCGCTAGTGAGATAAAGCAGAACGTAGCCACAGAGTCTAACGAGTCCCTGTTTGCTGGGGTCATTTCGTTTCTCGTTAATGTGGCATAGCAGCGCCACCATGAAATCCAGCGCTCTTGTAGACTCAATGATGTGCTGCTTGAATTTCTTGTTGCACTGGGTGAGGTCCCAAAATAAAATGGTAAGCTCTGGCACCCATTGAATCTGTTTCTTGCTACCTGGGAGGTATGAAGTCGAAACCTGAATAGGCTGTGTCAGCAGCCTCAGGAGGTTATCTGCGATGAACTCGAGATCTTCTGTCTTGTGGATTTTGGAAAACAAGTGCCGGACCTGGTTCCTTTTCGGCTTCCCTTTCTTATCTTTGATGGACGATGGCACTGAATAGATGAGTAGCACAATCAGAAACTGCAGCGAGTACGTCAC
This sequence comes from Blastobotrys muscicola, assembly GCA_003705745.3. Lineage (NCBI taxonomy): Eukaryota > Fungi > Ascomycota > Dipodascomycetes > Dipodascales > Trichomonascaceae > Blastobotrys > Blastobotrys muscicola. Next base: position 68,279 of record PPJL03000012.1, read on the forward strand.
CAGCTGTTTCTGGCGGTCCAGAATCAGGACGTGATCGTACGGGACGTTCCAGCCTGTGTTGTATTTGAGCGTGGTGTTTAGAAGCGAGCACAGCATGGTCGTGACGAGCGCTTTATCGGTATTGCAAACTGAATGGACGAGGTACTGCGAACCCAAATTGTATACAGCGTGTGACGGCTGGTACAAGGTCTCAGAGGACAGGGCCAAAAGGAACCGCAGCACTTCCACCTTGTTGGATTGCATGTCGTAGGTGAACGTCACGCTAGAGGCCGTGCCAACACCGCTCTCCCATATTATAGGACTGACTTTCTGCTGTGAACTGGGCTGCCGTGGTAAGGTGAACCCTTCGAAAAACAGCAAACCTAAGCCCACGTCTATCAACTGCTCCGCTAGCGGCTTTGTCTCTGTGAACTCGCTATCAGGACTCTTTCTCACCCGTCGTTGACCCCAGAAGAACCGCTGTTCCCATTCCCTCATGCTGTCGTCATTCTTGACCTCGAATATGAAAGGCATCAGCCTCGTGATGAGCCTCAGACAGTTGATGAGCTCCTTCACAGGGGCGGCATCTGGATGCGGGAACGACTTGTGATGGTATAAATGGAACAATCTTGAAGACACAGCAAGAATCAGCGTCTCAAAGTTCTCTGGATGCTTCTCCCGAGTGTTCCTGATGTCGGAGGCTGTGAAGAAGGTGAATATCGCATCTGGGGTCTCTGGCTGCTGCCAAAACTAGGTTAGACCGCTCGCACAATTGAACTTACTCTGGTCCAATACAAGTCGTCGGCAGGTATATCTGGAACCTCAAAAAGCTGAGAAATATGGTTCCTAAACCGTAGCTTAGAATCCGTGGCACCCATATCGTGCGCAGTGAGCCTAGCGCGTTGAGCCCAACCTAGTGCGATACGATGGGTATGAAGTCTAGACCTCGCGTTTGTGGTTCAGCAAAAAGTATATCGACACCAGCAGGACTCGAACCTGCGCGGGAAATCCCAAAAGATTTCTAATCTTTCGCCTTAACCGCTCGGCCATAGTGCCAGAGATAACTGAAAATGGCAGTTTCGGGTCGGTCTTGAGCGAAACGTGCGTAAATTTCAGTCCGGGCGTAAATCGTGGTCCGACTGTGAAAATGAGGTGGTTTAAGGGCTATAGGCTGCATACACGGTGTTGTTTTACTAGTTGATTAGGAATGCTGCCTGGTGCATCGACTGGATGTGTGCAACCTTACACTATCCATCACTGCACAGTCTTGCCAGTCTAACACGTTATTCTAAGCAACTTGGTCTAGTATCCTGTTTAGAAGGAATAAAGTGCACTTATTATCCTGATCTAAAGTGTCTTAACGACACAACCCCGGGTTCAAAACATTATTGTAAATCACATGGTGACTGAAAAATGGTACAATGATGGCCAATTCTCTGACCCTTTAGTGGCCAACCAGAGAAGATTCGTCCAGACGTTCAAGAAAATATAATCTTCAAAGTTGCAATCGTTTTCCAACATTTGGTGTTTTCACGTCTCCAACATGTCCATCCAGGGAAGGAGCCAGCGGCGCTGGCATACCCCTGCAGCACGTTTGCCTCAGATTAGGCATGGAATGGTTATTTACGGAAGCTGGATACGCTGGAAACCGCGAGCAATTAGGTAGCACTAAGTAAAGTCACTGGCCCAGAGCTTACAACGACTATAGATTATCGTCATCATGTTCAAACGAAATCCAAGCGCGCGCGCGTAAGTACTCCCGATAAACCACCATCGACTCTCCAAGATAACTCAGGCATGGTAAGCCCCTAGACTTTATCCACTCTAACCTAGTCTTCGAAAACACGGGCAATTGACAGCCAGTACCTGGACGATATCCAGACCAACATTAGACTGCGCCCGATCCCCTGGGAAGGCTATGTGCGGGCTAACCTGCTCACCCAGTCCGAGGCTGGTCTCATGAAGGCTGTGGAGAAGCAGAGCCGTGAGCAGCGATTGGCTGCTGTCACTGAACAGCCCAAGCTGTACGCCGACACTGTTCTTGATTTGCTGGAGAAGATTACGCGAGACGATGTTATCAAGTACGTTCTCTCTCTAGCGTGGGATTTTGTGGTGGACGTCCCGGAGTTCACCCAGGAGCTTACCTCCAAAGACATTGTCTACAAGGTTTTCATTGGACTGTTGGAGAAGAGTGATGAGCAGATTTACCTGCTGAGTCTGAAGACGCTGGTGGTTTTGCTGAACGTGAAGCCAGCCGGTAGGGAGATCGTGGGTCCGCTGCTCAAGTTCCTTTCCAGCAAGCTGTTGTCTTCTTCCAGCACCAACCTCCAGGACATTGCCGTGCAGAGCTTTGAGATTCTGCTCCAGTCCAAGTGGTACCGGGGCTTTTTCTGGGAGCTGCACGCGGACATCATCCCCAGTCTACTGAACGTGCTAAAGCTGTCAAAGGGTAGTCTACAGCTGCAGTACTACACGCTGCTGGTGTTTTGGCTCATTACATTCGAAAAGCAGGTGGCACAGGATATCAGCCGATACGAGGTGGTGCCAGTGTTTTTGGAGATTAGCAGAAACTCGGTCAAAGAAAAGATCATTCGAGTCGCGATCGCCAGTCTGGTAAACCTCGTGTCTCTCTCCCCTAAACAAAGCATCCCAATACTACTGACTAACTCTGCATTGCCCCTGGTTAACGTGCTCTCCGAGCGAAAGTGGGCCGACGAAGAACTGATTGCCGACCTACAGAGCCTCAAGGACACGCTGCAGGAGGCCTTCAACAACATGTCGACCTTTGACGAGTACGAGCACGAGATTCGAGGCAACAAACTCAAGTGGTCGCCACCACACAAGAGCGATTTCTTCTGGAAGGACAACATTGCCAAGTTCAAGGAGGCCGACTGGAAGGTCCTCAAGGCTCTCTTGGACATTGTCAACAAGTCTCAGGACGATCTGTCTTTGGCTGTGGCCTGCCACGATGTGTCCTCTGTCGTGACTCTGCTGCCAGAGTCGATCAAGGTGCTGGAGAAGACTGGCGCAAAGATCAAGATTATGGAGTTGATGAACCACAAGGACCCAGAGGTGAGGTACGAGTCTCTCAAGGCGACGCAGACTTTGATTGCCCAGTCTTTCAAGTAGCACGTGTGGAGTAGATCTAGACATGTTTATAGTAGATTAATACAGATTCAAGAACCACGCCACGGGAATGGACTTGTTCCGATACCCCACTTCCCACCACTTTTCCGTAACGCGGTCGCACGAATTGGCTCGGTTGCGTGACATTGCGCTATTACTAAGTTACTGCAGACATTACGTAAGAAGCATCCTGAAATTAGCACAAAGCACAATGATCCACAACATCAGTCTCATCGATTAGTAATCCCGACAGTCGGCGCCTAAAATTAGCGGCCGGCAAGGGAGACCGGTGGCGAGGAGGAACACGGACTCGAACCGGGAATAACTCGGGAAGAATCCCCCACATAACGATGAGGTGATTAATAAGCAACTGAAACTATAAAACGACGCCACCTCCGTATATCCACCAACCCAGTCTACTCAATTGCATCAATTTACACCCAGCAAAATGGCCCCATCCACGACCAAAGCTGTCTACATCGAGGCCCTCGGTGGCCCCGAGGTGCTCAAGTTTGGCGAGCGACCTCTGAACGCCATCAAGGACAACGAATTCCTGGTCAAGGTCGACTATTCCGGTCTTAACTTCATTGACGCCTACTTCCGAACTGGCCTGTACCCAGCTCCAGGTCTCCCATACATTTTGGGCCGAGAGGGCGCCGGCACTGTCATCGAGGTCGGATCTGCCGTCACCAAGTTTGCTGTGGGCGACCACGTTGCCTTCATCTCCGACACCGCCTACGTCGAGTACAAGGCTCTCACCGAGACCGCCACCGTGACCAAGGTTCCCAAGGGTATCGACAGCAAGATCGCGGCCGCTGCTTACCTGCAGGGTCTCACTGCCCTGACTTTTGTCTCTGAGGCCTACAAAGTCAAGAAGGGCGACACTGTTCTGATCCACGCTGCCGCTGGCGGCACTGGCTCTGTCCTCGCCCAGATTGCTCTCCACTTTGGCGCCACCGTCATTGGAACCACCTCTTCTCCAGAAAAGGCCGAGCTGGTCAAGGCCCTCGGAGTTCAGCATGTCGTTAACTACAGAACTGAGAATGTCCTTGAACGGGTCAAGGAGATCACTGGTGGCAAGGGCGTAGAGGCCGCCTTTGACGGTGTCGGAAAGGACACCTTCCAGACCTCCCTGGACGCTCTGGCCATTCGAGGAACTCTGGTCACCTTCGGTAACGCTTCCGGGCCTGTCGCGCCATTGACCCTGACCACTCTGTCGCCAAAGAACGTCACTCTTCTAAGACCAACCTTGTTTGGTTACATCAACACACCTGAGCGATGGGCCAAGTACACTTCTGAGCTTAGCGAGCTGCTGGTTTCCGGCGCGGTCAAGATTAACGTGAGCAAGGTCTACGAGGCCAGCGACTACGCTACCGCCATCACCGACTTGGAGAGCGCAAAGACTACTGGTAAGCTGCTGCTGAAGTGGTAGTCAAAGAAGTTGATCTAGCATAGCACTAGTATGAATAATGAATTTTGACTTCACGTACATTATGACTGTCCTATCTACAACAAACTCTGATATTGGTCCAGACTTTTCTTCTGCTGCTGCGGCTGCTGTGGCTGAGGTGGCGCCAAAGTCTGCGATTGGAAGCTAGTGGGCTTCGACAGGGGCTGAATGGTGCTAGAAGAGAACGGCGGAATAGTGCCTGGGCCACGCGGGGAAGCCAGAGGCGGGATGTATGAAGATGGTGTCGATTGGAGCGATGAAAAGTCGCTTTTCGAGGCAGCAGCGCTTGATGGAGTCAGCGAACTCCAATTGTTTGTGGCATTACTTGGTGTAAGCGAACTCCAATTTGTGCTGTTTGCTGTATTGGTTGTAGTGGGGGTGTTCCAGTTGATGCTGGGCTGTGTGGGAGTCTTTGCGGCAGACCAATCAATCGTACTCGTTGCACTGGAGGTGCTAGCTGTCCTGGTTGTGCTTGGTGCCGCTGGAGTAGACCAGTTCATTGGCGTAGACCAATTATTGGCTGGCTTCGTAGGCTCTAGCTTAAGAGGCGCAATAGGCGCGGAAGGCGTGGGATTAAGGGTGGATTTTCCAAACATTGTATCAAGAGAGGTGTTTTGTGAAGTTGTTTTATTAGGCTCGCTTTTGCCCGAAATGAGACTGTTGAAGTCGGTGACGGATTCACTGGCTGGGGTCGACTGTGGCAACGACAGCTCAGATGCTTCGTTTGGTGTATTGGATAGTTTCCGTCCGTGCTCCTGTTCGATCTTGCCCAGAACCTCACGAATACGCGACATGAACATACCAAATTGTTGCTGAGTGAGCTGCGACTCCATGCTCAAAGCGAGCAGTTGCGGCAGAAGCGCCTTTGCCAAAGTTTGCACGTCAACCATTTCTCGAATAGTTGAGTAGATTTCCAGCGCAGTCATGATGATTTTTGGCTCTCGCGTCTTCATAGCTCCGAGCACGGGTATTAGCTTTTCTGTGATTGTGTGCTTGTCGAGCCCTCGTGACACTAAAACGTTAAAAGACTTCAGTGCCTCCAGCTTCACCACTAGAGACGTGGTCTTTCCAAAGACAGCCGAAACCTCTGGGAAGACAACGTTCTTCAAGGCCACAAACTCCATCTTTTCAGTTATGATATCTGTCTTGGCCAGCACTTGGGCTTGGATTTCTGGCGTGGAGACTTGCAGCATTTTCATGAGAATTGGCAGAATCGAGTCCTTGAACTCTTGGGGAGAAAGCCGCGAGATGAGAATGTCGAGGTAGTCGACAATGGCGTTGTGGCATCCCGCGGACTCTTTCACTGTCTGAATAGCAGGCAGTATTTTTTCGCTAAAACCCAGTTGACTCATGTTCTTACCAATGTTGAGCACAATCTTCATGATGGGATAGACGAGGTCCTCATTTTTGTTGAGATCGTCAAGTAGACTCTGTAGGACTTTTCGCTGGAGAATGGCCTTTGGAAACTGGTCCAGCATGTTGAACAGCCCACCCAGAAAAGTTCGCTTTTCGGCCGGTGTCTTTGCTGGAAAGTCGTCCAGGTAGTTGATGGTCTTCACCAGAGGACTGTCAAAGAATTCCGACTGCTTCAGATACTGCAGACTTGCTCGCTCTAGAGGCAGTCTGTTCAAAACTTTAGGCAGCATCTCTGAAAAGTGTCGCGGAATCTTGGGGTCACGAATAGCCCGACCGACGCCCGTGATTTCCTGTCTGTATTGAGTATTGTCGTTCGATGTTCGCAGAGGCGATCTCCCAGTGTATATCGCGATAATCAGACAGCCCAGTGCAAACACATCGTTGCTGGCATCGAGCCGGTGATCCAGTACCAACTCTGGAGCAGAGTAGTCTAGGTTCAGATTAACAAATCCCGGCAGACGCGAGTCGTACTGGTTTATGAAGTAATCCTTGCTGTTGTCCTTGTAGTTTTCCACGAAACCAAATCCGCCCAGCTTCCAGTCTCCTCGGGCATCGATCAGAATAGAGCTTGGTTGAATGTCGAGATGAACTACACCAGCCGCATCGTGGAGAAATGTCAGACCCTCAGTGATCTGCAGAAGACCTCGCTGAATTGTGAGCTCATTGAGGTCGTCCTCAGAATTGCTTTGATCAATGAGACCACGCAGGCATGCTGTTAATGGTTCGGCGACAAACATCATGCTGCTTTTCGAGTCTTCTAGAGGCTCAATGATTTTGAGGATCGATGGATGTCGCATTTTGCTGAGGTTGGTGACTTCTCGCCGTAACCGCTCGTAGACATCTTCAATGGCTGTTTTGGAGTATCCCGCTTTCTGGACATTCTTCTTGTCAAAGACAAAAACCGACACGGAGTCGTTCGTGCCTTTCTTCTTGCCATTGTACACAGTCCACGGGCCCGCTTTGAACGCGGCGTTTTTTGAGGTGGAATAGTTGGACGAGATTCCACTCGTGACTAGATTAGCACGAATTGAGCTCGGGGACGCCTATCAGGGCAGATCGTCAATGCATCTCGGTGTCTGGGTTCCCCGCACGATTACGCATTTACGCAAACCACAAAGCGTTCTCGAGATTTATACCCTCGCCGTTTCATAGCAGCCTCAATTCACTCTCAACCAATTCGGTCATAGCAGGCACAGTGTCGCTTCTTATAACTCAAGTTCTCCGTGGCCTCGCCTCGGCTACACCAACCCCGATTACCCGGACTCCGACCAAAGTTACAACAAGGGACTGTCGCATTGAGCACTGCGCCATCCTGAACAATGCTGTAGCTTGCGCTTGCTTCACAGCATACGCCACGCTCAACGTCACAGTGCATGACCTCGGTTCTCTGTCGACCAGACAGAGCAGGTGACCAGGAACGTGCAGACTGGCGAGAAACGACAGGGCATATGAGTCAAACTTCAGGTGGTCTCACGTTAGGTGTCACCGGTGGCCGGCGCTTAGCATTACCGGTCAATATCGACTATCACACCGGCAGGGCCACGACCTGATACTCAAACCAAAGCTGACACACGCTGACACTGCTATACATCACGAACCAGTAGTTCAAGTTTCAGCCTTTCTTCTCCTGTGTGGGATGCCACATCACACCACGCATTGTTGTAGACGCATTATCGTAAAGCGTGGAAGCCCGTAGAAAACTGTCCACCATTGTGCCTTTTCCAGTATGCCGTATAACGTCGCCACGCCTCGTTGCCACCGTATGCTGAGCCTACTCGCATCACCTGACCACACTAGCCACCCAGGTCATATGACTACCCAGCCGGAAATACGTCTCCCTAGCAACGGCCTAGACCGATCCTCTGTCCACCCAGTCCTCCTGTGTTCCCTTCACTACTCACACGCCTTTATCGCTGCCGAGAACATGCCGTGTGCCAGGCCGTCTAAAGAGGCAAGTTGTGGTTACCCGCCAAGGCCGACGGTGAGACAAAGTGGTGAGCGGTGTCTAACCACATTTGTGTAGTCATCTTAAATGTCCGGGCCCACACCGCAGCAGCAGGGGTATAAAACCGGCACAAATCTCCTTTTTTGATCGACCGCACCACACAGCGAAAACGCCCAGCACCAATTGACTATAAATAGACAGTTATTGCTGCTTAACCACCAATTCATTAACATGAGCGACGGATTCTTCGAGACAAAGACCCTCCACTGGAACGACGTCAAGGGCCAGGAGCGAGAGGCTACCATTCTCCTCCAGAATGAGAACGGCCCCTGCCCACTCGTCGCCCTCGTCAACACCTTGATTCTGACCGAGGAGGACCCATTGGCCTCTAAGGGCAAGGCCCCGGAGTCTGAGGGTACCTCTCTCGCTGCCTACACTGCAGGCAAGGAGCAGGTTTCCTTGAACCACCTCCTTGAGCACCTCGGCTCTCTGTTGACCGAGAAGCTCGCTAGCAATGCTCCAGAGGACTCCCAGGCCGCCCTCGACCTGCTGCCAAAGCTCACCACCGGACTGCCAGTCTCCGTCAAGTTCGACGGTACCTTCGATGAGGCTCCAGAGCTCTCTCTTTTCCGAACCTTCGGCGTCGACGTTGTCCACGGATGGGTTGTTGACCCAGAGAACCCAGAGTACTCTCTGATCTCCCAGATCGGCTCCTACGACGATTTCCAGGCTGCCCAGCTTCAGCACAAGGAGCTGCAGGAGAAGAAAGAGACCTCTTCTGGCGAATTCCGAATCCTGAACGCTAAGGTTCAGGCCGTCGACTTCTTTCTCCACGAGAACCCTACCCAGCTGACCCCATACGGAATCGACTTCCTCAAGACTGCGCTCAACTCCGGCAGACCCGCAGTTCTGTTCCGAAACAACCACTTCCAGACCGTCTACAAGACCGCCTCTGGCCTGTACACCCTGGTTACCGACGCTGGTTTCAAGGGAGAGTCTAAGGCCGTCTGGCAGTCCCTACAGTCCACCAACGGTGGCAAGGACGAGTTCTTTGACGGCTCTTTCAACCCACTGGTCCTGTCCGACGAGGAGGAGGACTTCCTCGTTGCCCGACGAATCCAGATCGCCTCCGACGCCGAGTTCGCCAGCAAGCTGGCCCAGAAGTACGAGCTGTCTGACCGGTCCCGAAACAACCTGAAGCAGATCCAGCGAGAGCGACGACGATCCATCGCCTACGAGCAGAAGGTCAAGGAGAAGAAGAACTGTACCATTATGTGATTGTCTCGACCGAATCGAGATTGAGCCACGTCTGACGATTAACAGAATTACGTCTTTATGTTAGGCTACCCAGCCGTTTGTTTGTTTGTTATAGACCTAGTCTGCCCTATGTAATAAGAATAATAAAAGCCTGCCAGAGCGGGTTAAATTTAGACAACGTCTACGAGCAAACGAGTAGAACGACCAAACGATTACCCGAAATGGGCACCTTACCTACAATCAGCAGTCAACTTAGCAATATGTTAAATACAGTGTGCACCTTAAATATATACAGTTAGTATCCATAATCTATAGCCATCCTTAGTCCAACCTCCTTCGCTTGACGGATCCGGTGTCCAGCGGAGCGGGCTCCAGAACGGACGGGTCCACGTCGAACCCGTCAGAGTTCAGAAAATCATTAACATTGAACCCTCCATCCGGGTCGTAGGGCTGGTCGATGGCCTTGAGATAGCTGGGAAAGCTTCGCAGCATCTCGTCCACGTTCTGCAGCGCTGCCTCCTGCGCGGCAATGTTCTTGGCCACATCGCCGGTCCGGTGCTGGTTGTTGAGCAGCCTGTCATCACCAATAGTGGGGTCGTTCATCTGGTTCAATTCGGGGAAAAGAGCTCGGGGCGTGTCGGCATCGAAGGGGAGGTTGTCGGGAACAGTAGTCAGTGCGAGCTTGTTGTCTCGCGGGGTATTGATGGATGGGGTGGGCGAGTCCAAAGGCTCAATAATAGGCTCGACTCGCTCCTGCAAGCCATTGAGCAAGTCAAGAGACGGATCAAAGTGGCCCTTTTTGATCAACGCGCCATTATCAGGGTTGTCCTCCAGCAACAGTCGCTGTGGCTTTGTTGGACTGAAAATATCCGACAGAAGCTTGCCGTGGTTGCCATTGCCGTATAGCGATGCCATGAACCTCAAAATTCGCTCCAGGGTATCAGAATGCTTTTTGTGCTGCTCTCGAGACCGGAGTGTTTCATTCCACAAGAGTTCGTTGTCCTTTCTGATTCGATGCAGGTCTTCGCTAATAGCCAGCTGGTTATTTTTGATGAGGTTGAGCTCGCTGATGAGCTGTGAAATATCAACGTCCTCCTCGTCATCACTGCCCTTGGAACCCTTGTTTCGCACAATGTTGTCCAACAAATCTTCCCTGCCTCGGATGAAATAAGGTGACTTGAACCGCCACGTCTCCTCCGTGTTCTCCATGGTGCCGGAGTTAACATCCTGAACTTTGTGCCAGCCATACATGTTGAGCTGTCGCACAAAGGACGAAAACTTGTTGTGCTTGTAGTACTTTGGCAACACTTCTTTTTCAAACTTTTCTGTGCCCAACACTTCGAAGCTCTCGCCGTCTGGCATCCATCTGATGTAGTCATGATTCTTGGGGTCATTCACCATGTTCCACAGCTTGCCCACAAACACGGACCGCTGCTTAGGCTGAGTGCTCGCATTTCGCTTGTGTTTGATGCTCTTCTTGTCTCCTCGTTTAACTAGTTCGCTCATTTCGTTAGCGCTGAAGTGGCCAGTGAGTTGGCGCCTAGCGTATCGGCCGCGGTGCTGTTGAAATGACTTGGCTTCTCAAACTATAGATACGTTATCGCCGTACAAATAACAGTAACGCTAGTCCAGCTCGTGCTCTTCGTATGTCGCTAGCAATACCTTCTAGTTTGCGGATCAAATCTACAGCACCCTAACGCCCATCGGTCACCAACCACGGCCGGGTAACTGTGCGGCTATAAAAGCACAATTTTTTCTCTTCACTTTCTACAACCTACAATTAACTGTGAGTTCTTCTCAGCAAGCTAATGATGAAAACCCTATTCTATCGACTAGCTACGGCGATGATGTCGTCAGTTAACCATCTTTCGGGGCTGATTTGCTTGGTTTATTTGGACCGTACTAATCCTAGACACATACATCATATACGTATGGGCAGACATGCAGTAGTAATGAAAATTTGAAGAACATTCCAGAAGATCTGGTTGGTATCCCGACTTGACTAACAGTGCCCAACCCAAAACCGCTAACTACGAGAACCGCTAATAAAAAGCAATTCTTCAAAGGCGCTTGGGATGATTGGTTCTCTCTTGTTGGTAGGTGACCTTCGACCACTACCCAGTGCTTTTTATTAGCGGTTCTCGTAGTTAGCGGTTTTGGGTTGGGCACTGTTAGCTTATTCTAGCTGACTGCTGATAATTACGCATCTCAATCAAAATTAATGTACGTTGATCGATGACCTACCTGTGAAACAATCTAGATCCACAGAAAAGTTTATCCGACCACTACCGACAGTTGCCATGCCAACGTATACCAGAACTCGTATCAAGGCTTGTATCAGAACGGGTGTTCCCATAACCGTTACACTCTGTACGGGCCACCCACAGTGAAAAGTCTTAGCGATTACCTCTATGGGCAAAAGCGGGACTGCGTATCAGCCAAAAGCTTGGCTGGGAATTGGAAACGACCCGCTGCCAGGAACAAAATAAATCAAAAGCCGTGATCGGGCCGGCTACAGGTCTCTTCAGAAATCCAACATGTTATGGGATTCAGGATCAGAATTCTTGTTTATAAGTCATTGTCTATCATTAATCATCACTATATATCGGCCGTCATTACCCTCATGGCTTCATAATTCGTCACTACGCGTCGAAGCCGGCTATATCTGCTCATTGATCAAGTCCTCCTGCGCGTCCTGGAACTGCAGCTCCTCCAGCTCTGCCTGCAACTTCAGCAGCTCCTTCTGGAACCGTTTGCCAAAGATGTCAAGGTAGTACGTCGCACCGTTGTATGCCGCCGTGAGCAGGATGTACGTCAGAAACAGACCCGACAGAATCTCGCTCGAGTACCACAGCTGGCACAGCATCATGGTGGATAGGTGGAACCCAAACTGGATCATGGTGAATGCAAACACGGCGAGTGGTTCCGGCAGGCTGTTGACGAACCTGCCAATTGGCTTCTTGCCGTAGGCCTTTCGCAGGTACTCAAAGCTGGTGACTCGGCCCGCCTTGATTTTTTCTTTTCGCCTCAGGGTAATGAAGTAGTGGTACAGTCCCTGCCAGATAAAGTAGAGCACACTGGCCCACACCACGGCGTGCGCCATCTCCCAGTGGTCTAGCTTCACCGCGCCCGGGAAACGCTTGGCCTTGTACACGGGGTCTAGTCTGTGGGTAATGACGTGAAACACCGTGGGCGGCAGAATGTGGATAAATGTGCTTGTCGTCTTCTCCAGCGAGTGTAGCACCAGCGAGTTACGCCATGTGACCACGGCCCACGACAGGGAGCCGAACGAGCTCGCGTAGCAGCTGATGTACAGCCGTTCCGAATGGGGAAAGAACCATATAAATAGCAAGCTCAGAAAGTTGACAAAATAGCACAGGTCCGCCAGGTAATAGTGAAACTCCTTCTTTCGGTAGGTGTAGAATCTGATTGGCAGCAGAAAGAAGGTCTCCAGGGTGTACAAATGCGGAATGAACTGTGGTTTCCAGCCCATTAGGTAGCCAATGAAGAAGATGTTGAGCACACCGATGGCGAATGTCGCCTTTTCAGAATCCGTAATGACCTTCTCAAGGTCAACACGCTTCTCGATCTGCTTCACCTTGGTGACAAGCTGGGTCCGGATCTTCTCAAAGTCCTGACGCTTGACACGGTTTCGTTGCCTGAGCGCCAGGTCCTTGAACTCGGTGCCCTTCTTTCGAATCTCATTGAGCTTCTTGGGGATCGGGATGGTGACTGAGAACGAATCCAACAAGTCCAGCACGGAAATCCGGTCTGTGGGGACATAGTCCTCTAACGAAGAGAGGGAACTAGTGGAACCGATTCTGTTAAGCACGGGGCTTAGGACAGGGCTGTTGAGGACGCCTTTGAGTGTTAGTACAACCATAATGTCAAGTGCGCATAATAAGCTTTAATACTTACCCTCCCCGCTCTCCTCGTGGGTTGACTTTTCGTTAACCATCGGCTGATCCAGTAAGATGAATCCAATTCACCTCGTGAAAGTGAGACGCGATGAGGCAAACGTTGTCGCACTTGTGCAGCCGTACCCTAGCCCTGACAACAAACGAAGTCCTATTTCGGGCGCTATAGGTTGCTTTCAGAGCGCAGTGAAGAGCGGGGTTAGAAGGGCATAGTACGGAATGTAGATTTTATAAATTTTTCTGCTTGTTGAACGGATTTGAGGCTTCAAATCCTCAATGTTTTCAGACCCAGGATTAGCACGTGCTCGTGTCAAAGTCACGGGGTCCCTTTTTTCCCGGTTATGATATTTGTGCAGATCCCATTAATCTCCGGATTCTGAGTATTTTTCGGGCAAGTACGCTAACAAATTGGCACTTGCGGGGGCGCGGACGCTTTCCGGCGTAGAGTTCTTACCTATGAGCGGCGGTAACTTATCAAGGGGCCAAGGTCGATCACGACTCGAGAATCGGTGCAGCCAAGCTCTCCATTCAAGCTGATTCCAGTTTATAACGAGCAACTGAGATATGACTTGCTCTTTAACAATGGAACGCTGTGATTGTCTGACGGGCGAAATCTTCACTGGATCCAGTTCAGCACTTCAAAGTCCAGTTATTTCTTGACCTTACTCGGCTTGATGTCTGCCTCTCTTGCCGCTTTATCTTCCCACAACTCATATTCCCTATTCTTTCCTATAGGGTATCTCTTCTTCCCATCGCAATTGACACAAGCTATCACCAACACGTCATTGTGCTCTGTCTGCGCCTGGCTTTCATTGACAATTCGTGTGGTACTCGTGACTCCTGGTACTTGTACTGTATGGCATCTTTTGCAAATCCTCCGTTTAATATGTGGTGATACTCTCAACACAGTTTTCTTTGCGACACCCTTCATCGTTTGTGCATACATTTGCGATATGGCGTGGTTCTTTCCATCTTTGGCAAGCAGCGTCGACGCCTGGTACAGAAATGATATTCTATCGTAATGGTCCCCACTCGGGACTTTTTTGCTCATCTAGCACTCAAGATTTGATCAATATGGGGTGTTTAAAGAACAACGAGTCACGTGATGCTCACGTGACCAAGAGTGTGTAGTTACTGGTAAGGGTGCTGGACGATCTCCCAGCAGTGGCGGAACTACATCAGCATGAGTGGATACGATAGAGCATTGTCTGTTTTCAGGTGCGTATAATTGATTGAAGTTAATACTAACATAGTCCCGATGGACACGTTTTCCGTGAGTTATTTGCTGTGGGATTGACTAACGATAGAGGTTGAATACGCTGGAGAGGCTGTTAAACGAGGAACATGTGCTGTTGGCGTCAAAGGCAAAGAAGTCGTTGTTCTTGGATGTGAGAAGCGAAGCGCATTGAAACTCCAAGACACACGAACTACTCCAAGCAAGATTTGTAAGGTCGACAATCACATTACTTTGGCGTTTGCCGGATTGAACGCCGATGCCCGAATCTTGATTGACAAGGCCCGAATTGAGGCTCAGTCTCACCGATTGAATATGGCCGATCCAGCTAGTATCGAATACATCACAAAGTACATTGCTGGTGTTCAGCAGCGATACACTCAAAGTGGTGGTGTGCGACCATTCGGTGTCAGTACTTTGATTATTGGATTTGATCCCAATGACAAGACACCCAAGCTTTATCAGACAGAGCCATCTGGAATTTTCTCAGCATGGAAGGCTAACGCTATTGGCCGAAGCAGCAAGTCTGTGCGAGAACTGCTGGAGAAGAACTACGAGCCTGAGTTGGATCGAAACGGAACTATAAAGCTGGCTATCAAGAGTTTACTGGAGGTAGTGCAGACTGGATCGCGAAACATTGAGATTGCCATTATGGCTCCAGGACAGACTATTGAGGTGCTGGATTCTGAGACCGTCGATGCCTTTGTGACGGAGATCGAGGCTGAGAAGGAGGCCGAGGCTGCACAGAAGAAGCCCAGCTCGCAGCAGTAATTGGACAACTAAGCATTGGCTAAGTTGGCTTACACTTGCGAGTTACTGTTTATTAGTGCTATGTAACTCAACGCGTTCTGTATTTAATTTCGCTTCCACGCCACTACCCCAGCAGGGTTGATGGTCCGAACGCGCGTCGCGAATTTCATCAATCGCAATCAAACAGCGTGAATCAACTGAACTCGTCCGTTGGCGATAGAAAACGTTCTGTTCACGTGATTGAATAGTCCAGTTGGTGAATATGAATCAGAACAATGGAACGCCGGCGCCGGGGACTCCAGGCATGAAGCCTGCGATTCCAGGCCGGCCAGCGACCGCTGTTCCGCCTAAGCCAGGCGCTCCAGGCCAGGCGGCGCCCTCTGGTCAGACACTGCCGCTTGCTGATCTCAACAGAATCGTTTTGGAGTATCTGAGTAAGAAGGGTTACACGCGAACTGAGGCCATGCTGCGTATGGAGAGTTCACGAACGCCAACTCCAGCGGCCCCGGCGGTGACTACTGCACCAGCGCAGCCTAGAACCACAAGCTACAAGCCTACGCCTGAAGAGCCAGCGACGTACATCAAGGCCTACGACAAGCTCAAAGCATGGGCTGAGAACTCACTGGATTTATACAGACCAGAACTGCGGCGGATGCTGTATCCAATATTTATTCACATTTTTCTCGAGCTTATCATGAAAAACGCACAGACGGCCAAGACTTTCTTTGACGAATACTCGTTGGACTTTCAGGTTTTGCACGGTCAGGACCTCGAGAAGCTTAGCCCCATCACGTTACCCGCACACATTGAGGACAATGCGCTGGCAAAGGCCTTCAGAACCCACAAGTACCAACTGCGAGTCTCACGGATGACGTTTGACCTGCTTATCTACTTTCTGCATGAGATTGAGACGGCAGGAGGCTCAGTCGTGATTCGAATTTTGAACCAGTACATTGACACGCGGGTCGTTGCCTCACGGCCAGACAGATTCGACACCGAAAGTACGCTCGACCCAGAGGAAGGTCTGCCGGGCTTTTACAACGTGGATCAGGTCGACAAGTTTAACTCGCAGCCTGTCAAGCTGGGCAAGCTACCGCTGGATCCAGAGTTCCAGAAAGATGTCATGACCGGACTGGAGCACCAGGACGAGATTCAAAAGCACCAAGACCCTGATTTTGCTACGGGTTCTCTGGTGCAGGAGTTCAACAATCAAATCAAGCAGGAGGATCTCGAGTCTCCAGCTCGAGACACGATTCCCCTGCCTCAATACAAGTCGGTCGATGTTGATCTTGAGATTCAGAGAATCAAAGACTCACGAAGCAAAATACACCTCAGTGCTACGCAAACGTCGCTGCCTAGCGTTTGCATGTACACGTTCCACAACACCCACGACGGCCTCAACGTGCTTGACTTTTCCGACAATTCTACGCTAGTGGCCGGTGGTTTTTCTGACAGTTTCATCAAAATCTGGAGTCTGAAGGGCGATAAGCTGTCAAGTGTGTTGAAAGATGATCAGCCTAGCACCTCAAAGCGACTGGTGGGCCACTCTGGCTCGGTCTACGGTCTTTCGTTCAGTCCCGACAACAGATACCTCCTGTCCTCCTCAGAAGACAAAACCACTAGACTGTGGTCGCTAGAAACTTACACCGCGCTGGTCTCATACAAGGGGCACAATGACCCCGTGTGGGACGTGGCATTCAGTCCTCACGGGCACTACTTTGCAACAGCTTCCCACGACCAGACCGCTAGACTGTGGAGCTGTGACCACATTTATCCCCTGAGAATCTTTGCTGGGCACATTAGTGACGTCGATACGGTCTCATTCCACCCCAACGGCACCTACGTCTTTACTGGTTCTAGCGACAAGACTGTCCGAATGTGGGATATCAACCGAGGCAACGCTGTGCGAGTATTTATGGCTCATACTGCTCCCATTAACTGCACTGCCGTGTCACCAGACGGAAGATGGTTGGCCACTGCTGGTGAGGATAGCTTGATTATTGTTTGGGACATCGGTACCGGCAGACGACTAAAGGTGATGAAGGGCCACGGCAAAGCCTCTATCTACTCGCTGGAGTTCTCTCGAGACGGCTCTCTTTTGGTTAGTGGAGGTGCTGACAACTCGGTGCGAGTATGGGACATCAAGAAGGGTACTAATGATTCTACCGCCCAGCCAGAGCCGTTCAACACTCCTAATGGAACCAGCACTTCGAAGGACGGAAAGCCAGGCGAGATTGACAATTCCGCAAGAAAGAAGAATGAGATTGTGGCCACGGCTGATCACATGTCGGTCTTCCACACGAAAAAGACGCCGGTTTACAAGGTTCACTTCACACGGAGAAATCTGTGCCTGGCCGCGGGAGCGTACACGGAGTAACCGAGGTCTGTCAAACTATTTATAGTCAATGTTCATTCATGTCGTAATCAAATGCAGTCTATGTACAAGTCTTTTCCACTGCGGAGTGGTGGAGAATTTTGGTGTCGTTGATGACGGCTCCAGCACGAGTCGCGTAGTCTATCCACTGCTTCGCCTGGTCAAAGTTCTTGTGATGCAGGTAGTATTTAATGATTGGCGTAAAGAGATGCTGGGTGATGGGTAGAAATTGATGGTCCTGTGTGAGCTGTACGAGTTTGACCGCCTTGTCTATCTCCTTGGACGGTCGTCTGGTGAGGTAGAACGAGAGCATAGCCAGGGACCCACAACTGTTGTGTTCTCGGCGCTGGTAAGTGAAGGGAATCGATGTGACAGCGTCGACAAAAACGTGGTATGCGACCTCAATCGCCTGCTGGGTGCCAAAGCGTTTGCAAAGGTTCCACACAAAGCAGTCAATGACCCGCATTGAGACTTTGTCAAGGTATAGCCGGTCATTGATCACAAACTCCTTGTACGCCTTGTAGAGTTCCAGGAAAGTAGGCACGCTCTCAACAGAGTTGAGAACAGAACTGTAGACCACATTGAGTGCACCTTCGCACATGGTATTTTTCTGGCGCTGGATGCATGTGTTGGTTTTGAGAGGCTTGGATGCTGTGTCGACGTCTTCTGCAGACGGTAAATAAGAAGGTTTGAGCGTGGTTTCAGTCCAAGGCTTGAGGTGAGCGGAAAACTGTAGACTATTCACGTGCCGGACGTCCTGAGGAAAGAGCAGTTCATAGTACTTCAATACCACCGCCGGGTCGTATTTAGCGGAAATAAGGTTGAGTAGTTCTGTAGCCATCTCCCTGTTGATTTTCCAGCCCTTGGCCTTCAAGGTCTCCAGAATCTGAAAACAGTTTGCCTCTGCACCGGCCAGGCGAAATCCACGAAACAGAGTTAGCATGGTTTGCATGTTGGGCTTAAAGTCTCGTTCGTTCATGGATTCGAAAATGGACCGCGCAGTTGATAGGCCGTCGATTTCAACAGCTCGGTACATGAGCAGGTTGAACCTCGAGACAGCCTCGTCTGTTTTTGTGTTTGATTCTACCCCTTTGAGTAGAAGCTCCAGAATTTGGTTGGTCTCCTCTGACAGCTTCTTTTTGGACAGCCGTTGACAGAGAAATGTGTAAAATTTGTCGCTAAACATTGCCCGGTCTCCTTTTAGGGCTTCGCTAACCAAGTCGGATGCCCCCCTCTCCGAGGAGCCCATGACGCCTTGGAGAAAGGTCAAGAACTGACGCGATTTCATGCTAATCTTTCGCTCAATGAACAGCTCCAGAAAAGGAAGATAAGCGGAACGGGGAATCCGGACATTGAGCTTCTCAGCCACCCATGGATGTAGGCTAACTTGAATGCTGGTGTTGAAGTTGCGCAAAAGAAGGTACATTTCTTTCCACTTTTTGCTCTGCCCATTCTCTGTCTGGCTCGAGTAGTGGTGCAGAACGACATTGAGACCCCGGACTAGCGCTTCCTGGTACAATACGGCCTGCTGCTCTTCCAGATTCTCATGTTGTCTGTCCACCTTTACCAACAACTCGTGTGCTGTCTCCGGGTCTCTTTGGACGCAAAGCTGGAACATAAACTCTGGCAGTAGCTCAACAATGACAGGTGAACTTGCCACCACGTTCCAAAACTGAGAAAATGCTGGGTCGGGTATTAGTTTGATGAGAATATTGATGGTGCGTTGATCGAGTGTATTGTCCTGTAGCCTGCCCACGTAATGCAGGCATGGGTTCTGTGATGAGAATGCTTGAGATAGTGATTCGAGATTGACGCCGACGCCGACGCCGGGATCCACACGGTCAAAGTACCTACTCCAGTACTCCAAAGCCGAATCGGACTGCTGGTCGCTCAGTCGCTTCAGGACGGATCCCAACAGACATCTGGTTTCCCAGGACCGGTGGGTCTCGACATGCTGAAATAGCGGCCTGTACTTCTCATGCTTCAGCAGTCCGTTTTGTTGGAAGTACGAGCTGTGCCATTGTCTAGTTCCTTTTAGTCGCTCTTTCGGTGTTCGTTCACGGCTCTTTCGCTTGCACTTGCCGGGTTTGCTGGGCTTGACAGAGGTCAGCAGAGACGTATCGTGCGCCGGTTGGCACTCTGTCATGAACTCTCTGCACGAGAGACGGCCAACGTTTCTCCACATGTCATAGTAGCACTGCTAACAGAACCACAACTTTTCAGTGCGGCGCGCCGGATAAGCGCGCTTCTGAGCTTTAGTTCTGTTTGGTCTTGGATATAGGGTAGTCACGGCGAAAGAAATTAGAGAATGTTATTAACGTAACGTGCGTAAAGAGGGCATTAGTCTATGTACACTGTGCTGCGTCGGTCCTGCACTGACGTCTAGTTGCCAGTGCCAGTGTCTAGCGCCAGTGTGGCGTCTAGTGTTAGTTTCTGCGTGGCTGGAGTCTCTGCTCCGCTAGCAGCAAGACTCAACCTGTGGGGATCCAATGGTGTCGGAGCCAAAGAAAAAGTATCCCAACAGGCCTCCAATCAAGATGCAAAAGTAAATGTATCCATTGTAGTACATGGCGAGCAGCATGACAATGTAAGCACCGCCAAACTGGACCATGTAGAACAGAGACCTGACCAGCTGCTGGAACACGCTTGGTCTGAACTGGTCTGGGCTAGAGCTTCGGTGCATAACCAGCTTGTTGAACAAGCCAGGTTTGGTCTCCACATTCTCCTTGACTGGAGCAGCGACTCGGGACTCCTTCCACCGTCGCACAATAGTACGGTCGTACTCTCGCTGAGCCCGTCGGACAAACTCAATAGACATGACCAGCAGAATGACGCCAATACAGCTGCCGCCAAACATGCCGTTGGAAGTAATATGCCATGACTCGGCCAGGAAACAGGCGTCAATGGTATACCAGTTCCAGTACATTTGCATCTTGCAAGAGCTGCTCATGGACATACCGCCCATGTCCATACCACCCATAGAGGAGTTGGAAGAGGAGGTCATGTTCATGCTGCTGGTGGAGTTTCCCATATCCATACCACCCATACTGGTGGAGTTGCCCATATCCATGCCGGACATGTCTCCCATGTCACTCATATCCATGCCGCTGTGATCCATTGTGCGGTTTGATTAGCGAATGTCATTTTTATAACGTTTGTAAATTTGCTCGTCTGAAATTTGCTCGTCTGCACCTGGTGTGAAAAAAGAAAAGGGCTTGGCGCTCAACGGTACGATTCTGAGCTACAAGTAACATGTTATAGATTTTGGCACTCACTCACACGCTCAATCTCTCACTCAATCTCTCACTACCCTTACTACCCTCACTACCCTCACTACCCTCACTACCCTTACTACTCTCACCCTCAACGCTAAGGTAAACCTTGCGCGCCATGCATAAACCTCTCCCGCACCCTGAACCTTAAGCCAAGGTCAAATACTTTAGCGCCTTAAATGCTCATCTACATACGGTGCGGTTCGGACGAAGCTTAATGTGTACGCGAATGGTAATTTGCTCGCTAGATCTAGACTGCACACGTGAGCACGCATAAGTTATCTGATCGAGTGCAGATATTGTCGTCGTGCGTCTTCAACCTCGCAACTGTTGGCATTAGTGAATTTGAGTCTCATAGTTCTAAACGCAGGGCCTGACTCACACGCCGTGCTCATCGTATATTGCTCGTCTCTTCACACACAGCATGCCGCAGTGATGCGTGTCTCGGTTACCCGGTCTTCCAGCATAACCCGTGAGGTAGCTGGTCCGTTGGCGCCGAGAACGTCGACTTTGCTCTGTGCATGGCCGGTTGCCTGTGTATCGTCTGTATTCCTGTGATGTCAGTGTCGGATTCACGACGTATTACCTAACCGTTGAGGGTCATGTACCAGGTAACAAGCGAAGAGATCTTCAACGGTCGATTCGATCGCCGTTACATTGCGAGTTTCTTTTTCTGGTTGTGATTAAACGTTGTAAGTTTTGTTTCTTGTACTGGATCGGTAATGGTCTCTTGCCCACTCTATTCGAGCTTGAGCACGACTTGGGTCGGATTCGTCATCCAATCATCTAACTAACCAGAACCAATCTGAACTGCAATACTTCTTACGACACAGACAGCCACTCGCATGTCGACGTATAGCCAAAACATCGCTAATACAAGCCTTCATAACACTCCTCCCACACTGCTGTATCCCATACTTGAGTGCCACAGAGACCAAAAACACGTGTAAAATCACATGCAAAGTCGGTCACGTGACTTTTCCGTATCTACAGACGAAATATCCCCCAAAAAGCACTGTTGGCATCAGACTATCCTCTATAGCTCAGTTGGTAGAGCGTTCGGCTTTTACGACGTTGAGTTCTAGAGTAACCGAAATGTCCAGGGTTCGAGCCCCTGTGGAGGAGTCACTTTTTGCCAGTGTGAAACCCGTCGTCTCCTTGTGTACCCCGCGTGAGCAATCGGAAGTACCTGTGCTGTCACGCATCGGTAATCAGTGCTATGAATAAAATTAAGATTACAGAGCACGCCAAACCACCACCTAGACAGAGCGCAGCAAATAATAATCCTCTGCCCACCCACCCTGCCTGGTCCTGGGCTTCCGCGTTATTCTGTGTTGTTTGGTTTGTTCAGCTGTGGCTAGCAATGCTTAAAGACGTCTCTTGGTTTTGGCGTAACAAGCTATGGGACTATTTTACGTCTCCTGACGAGGCCTCTATTCTCATGCAGAGGTTGGACAATGCCCAGAGTGCCTATGAGTGGGATGAACTGGCGATTAAGTTGGACACTGTTATGGGCAACGATATATGGCGACAGAACCCTGTCAGTAGGAAGTACGACTACAAGCTGATATCTGGGCGGCTAAATGAGTTGGTTTCGCTGCGGACAACAGAGCAAGTCGATGTGTTGATGGATAGGCTGAGATCGGGCTTGTTGCGAAACATTGGCAGTATTGGAGCCATTCCCTTATACAACCGAGCGTATGTGGGCACGAAGCTGCTGATTGAGGACTATATCAATGAAGTTATACTGAGCTTGGAGTACATTGACCAGCACCAGTCAGTCACCAATCCCTTGTCGATTCAACGGCAGCTGGACTTTTTCCACGACACTCGGCAGTCGTTCGGCTCGTCGGCGCTGATTCTCCACGGCGGATCCCTATTTGGCTTGTGTCACATTGGTGTTGTCAAGGCGCTTCACTCGCGAGGGCTGTTACCTCGGATCATGAGTGGGGCAAGCGTGGGGGCGCTGGTGGCGGCGTTGGTATGTGCGTTCCGGGACGACGAGTTGTTGGTCATTTTTGACGACCTGTCGTCTGAACTACAACCGCTGGAGCGAGAGTACTCGGATGTCAAGTACAATTCCGTCGTGGAGTCCATCTTCTCGTCCATGTGTCCGCCGGAGATCCTCATGTTTGAAAAGTACGTGCGAGAAAAGATTGGCGACATGACGTTCGAGGAGGCATATCTCAAGACCGATAGAGTCTTGAACATCACAGTTACTCCAAAGGACGGCGCAAATGGGTCCGAAATACCGAAAATCCTCAACTATCTCACAGCACCCCACGTTGTCGTCTGGTCCGCGGCCTGTGCCAGTATTGGCACCGGCCTGATTCACCAAAACGTCCAGCTCATGGTCAAGAACTACCGCGGCGAAATCGTTCCGTTCCAGGCTGAGCCAACGGAATTCGAACCCGCGAACCGCATTATCCAGCCCAGCATCCGAGACTCGCCGTACACAAGGCTCTCAGAGCTCTTCAACGTCAACAGCTTTATCGTGTCATTGGCTCGGCCTTACTTTGCGCCGTTCCTGCTGTCAGACTTCAAGCACAGAGGATACCAAGGTTGGCGGATACGACTAGTGAAGCTTCTTCGACTGGAGTTCCAGCACCGGCTCGAACAACTAACCCAGTTCGGTCTACTGCCCAACCTAATCCAGCAGCTCTTTATCGATGAAAACATACCGAACGGCTTCCAGGTGACCATCGTGCCAGAACTCACGTCAATCTCGCGAGACTTTGGAAAACTGCTGGACAGCGACAACATCAAAGAGAAGGTCGACTACTGGATATACGTGGGCGAACGAAGCGTGTGGCCCATGCTGTCAATCATCTGGGCCCGGTGTGCCATAGAGTTTGTGCTCGACGACTTGTACAACAAGCGCCGCGTTGGCTACGCCCAGACGGGTCAGTAAGTGGCGTGTATTTATTAGATTATGATTTTGTTAATGTATAGCGTGTGACGCTTACTCCAAACACTGCGCCATGACTCTGCTGTGCTTTCGACAGATCCTCTCTGTCAAGTGCTGGACTATCTCCGCCGTCAGTGGCTTATCTCTATCTAACAATCTGTATTCATCAATGTTCAGCGTTTCGTCGTTCATCAGCTCAGGAATGTCTCGAACGAGCTCGTAGACAGACTCCAGTGCCGACAGTCTCAGCAAATGGTCAAACACATGTGGATACGACTCTTCTTCCCGTTGTATTGCCTGCTCCACAGCCCGTACCCTCTCTGTCTTTTCTTCCATTGTGAGATAATCCCCGTGCTCCTGGAGGTACTTTATCTCCCTGACGAGGTCCCACAGGTATTCTTTCTTGCTGTTGGCCCGCTGGAGGTCCAGTTCTGAGGTCATTGTGTTTTCGTGATAACAAGAAGGATGTCGTTGTCATTGCTATATCTGGACGACGTCAGACAGCGTGAAACTTGCTCCTCGGACCACGGACTACACAGAGACGTTGGTATACAAACCGTTTTGGGTCGAGGTGTCCACTCACCATGTTCTATGCACAGCTTGCCCACAAACACGGACCGCATCAGCCACCTACGTCTCACGTACAACGCCTGGCCATAGCACCCAGCCTGCTGGGCTGTCCACGTCAGCCGCGTGCTCGGAGATAGTTCATCGAATGCACGTATCCGCCGAGTTAGACATGTTTCACGCCGTTTTACGTCACGCGAGGCTAGGAGAATTTAGCCGTGGGCGGGGAACGTCACCAAGGTTAAGCAGAAGCACTCCAGAAATAAACTCAGCACGCATGCGCACCGCAGAGGAAGCGAAAGTCAGTCATACCAAGCCATGATCCAGCGATTGGCAGACTCTGCTATTTCAGATTCAACAAATCAGTGATTTCACCCTACCGAATTTCAGTCCCTTATTCAGCTCTCACCACAAAGCTGATCTGTACGAAGATCTAGATCTCTGCAGCCGGGGCGTGATCTATACAGCGCACAAGGCATATTACAACACGTACTTGGCCCTGGTGGCGGTGTCAGCTGCTCCACTTGATAAGACCGTAAACTAATCAGAGCACAGGGACCGTTTACGCCACATTTTCAAGTGTATTTCGAGACCACGTGCTCGGCTGCAGCTGCATGAATTTAGCCATGACTCAACAAACCTTGGTATATCACTCAGTTCCGACCAGGCCATTAACATTGGCTAGGTTGAAAGACAGCTCTATTGTAACAAGCCAAATCAATATACCAACTATGCATATGCATAGCATCCACTAAAGAAAGCATTCTCCCTTACTGTTACATCCACAGCCCATGTTCGGATAATTATGACTCAAACCCTAACCCTCCCCAACTGTCGCGTTTATTAATGGTAGGGTACCCATCTAAATTGGGCGGATGGTGCGGAACAAGGCAGTGCGTGCGCCACTAGTGATTGGGTCCGGTTTTAGACATGAAATTGCTCCCAACTCATTTCACCTTACACACCATTCGTTATGGGCCTTCCTTTATCGTTTCCATATCCGCCACCACCTGCCTCGGGGTTTTGGGGTGAGCGGACCAGTACTATTGACTGGTGCGAAGAAAACTATGTGGTTTCGCCTTATATTGCTGAGGCGGTGAATACGGTGACCAACGCTTTTTTTGGTGAGTATGACGAGCGAAGCGAGTTTACAGAGAACTGCTTGACCGGCTTGAACGAGCGAAGCGAGTTCACAGAGAACTGTGAGAATACTACCGTGGTAAGCTGTTCTACGTCTTTTCAAAGTTTGTTGCCGGGTGGTCTGTTTGATGATTTGGTTGGTTCGGCTGATTTCCCCGGTGCCGTTTACACTGCGTCCGTTACGACAGCACAGCCAGTACACTACAGCCAGCACGCACACACGTTGTTAGCACGCCCTATGATCTCATGCCAACCCTGCTTAGCCGGGGTAGAGTCATGTTGAGTCATGTTGGAAAATTTTGCGCCAATAGGATACCACGCATTCCGGGTAAATGCCCGCTGCAACGTGGAGGGCACGTCACGACGCACGATGAGCATGTGCGATGACATACGGTAGTGTGGGGCAGGGACTGTGGCGGGCCAGTTGGTGAAGTGACGGTGCCCAGACGGGAACGATGATCTTTCCGGCAAGCTTCTTAATATGCGCGATTTGCAAAGACGTTGGGTGAGATTCGTTCTCCAAGCACTCTCTCTCCCACTCTCTCTGGTCCCCTATCGCTTATCGGCTTATCGGATTTTTTTCTCTTCGCCGCACCACGGACGGCTGAGACCTGACGTCACTAGGCTCTCGATCGCAAGAACCGTTACAATGGTAGCAACTGGTTGACGTCACAGGGTTCAAACACTAACATAGTCGCCTTGGCATTCTACGCCATGTACAATGTCGTGAAGCACGAGCACGAGAAACGGTTCTTTCTAACGTCTGTGGGCTTTGCCCTAGTAGGCATTGGCAGCTGGCTGTTCCACATGACGCTACTCTACGAATACCAGCTCCTGGACGAGCTGCCCATGATTTACACTACCTGTGTTCCCTATTGGATTGTTTTCAGCTTTGGCAAGAAGAAGGCTGATTCGGTCAAAGTTGCCTTGCAGATTTCATCTGCGGCCATAATGCTTACAGCCGTCTACCTGTATTACAGGAACCCCACTATCCACCAGACCGGTTACGGCCTATTGAACTTTATCATAGTGAGCAAGAGTGTCGCCTTAACCCAGCAACACGTTCAAGACCCAGAGGCGAAGCGACACTTTATGAAGACTCTTGTTTTGGGATTGTTCAGCTTCTTGCTGGGCTACGCGCTTTGGAATCTAGACATTCATCTTTGCTCTAGTTGGATTGGTATTAGACGAGACTGGGGAATGCCCTACGGCTTTCTGCTCGAGTTCCACGGCTGGTGGCACTTGCTGACGGGAACAGGCGTCTACTTTTACATTGTCTATTTGGAGTACCTGAGACTGTTTTTGATTGGAAAGGAGAAGCAGTACAAGTTTGTTTGGACGCTGGGCGTTTTGCCGCATGTCGACAAGATTGACAAAATCAAGAGCGCATAGTGCATCAAAGGTAGAGGTGTAGAGTTATAAGTTATTGACATTGGCTTCATCTGATTGGTCGAACCAGACGCCGTACATAACGTGTTTTATAAAGGGATACATCGGCGTTGAGTGAAATAGACAGTTAGAGCCTGTTGGAGCTTGAAAGGTGTTCGTAGGGTCGGACTTATCGGACTTGATCTGTTGCCACGGGAATAGGATTTAAAGTCACGTGATCGTTTCCGTGCCGCAAATGCACGCCAAAAACGCGTGAGTGGCAGCAAATCTGTAAGGTGGGCCTCAACGCATGAAATGGCGCAATAAAAGCGCGCCCAGACTGTTATGATATCAGAGCTATTGCTTCCGGTGTTCCGTATGCGCTCCGTAAGTTATGTAGATTAGTCTTGGCCTGACGCTGTGGCTGGCAAATAGGAGTACTAGACGATGAAAGACGGTTATAAGGAATTCTGAGGACGCGACGCGTACCCTTGATTAAACTGTATCCGTGATTGCCTACCAAATCTCGATTTATGTGTGCAATTTCGCCTGCCAACCGTCAACGTGTATGCAGGGATGGCTATTCAAATTTAACCGAATATGTGCAAATTTCAATTAACCGTTGACAGATTGCATTCCTCGGCAGCCCGCTACATGATGATAGTACAAGGTAAGCACCACCACGTCATAACTGACAGGTCCTAACCTGGTTTAGGTTGGTGTGGTGTCCCCGCACCAACTTGAAACCAAGACAACCAGCCGCTACACCGCCCAAACCTTCTTGCAGTAATTCAATGAGATTAACCCAGTTAAAGGGGCTGTACGTATCGGTGTCCAAACACGGAAGCTTAACAGAATGGCAAAATCGATCGACAGGCCTTGTTCCATCACATCCTTGCTATATCCTTGTCTTCGATCCGGTGTCTTAGCTTCTTAGCGCCGGTGTTGCTCCATCATCTCCATACATCATCAAGCGTAGCTCGGCAATCTATCGGCAGCAGTAAAATATCACTTGTAGCAAGGCGCCTCATCAACCACTCAGGTCAAAACTTATCGCCACCTACTAGCTTTATCTGGTTACTGTTTACTCTCATTCCATGCATAGTTGCTTCTTCTCCCGTGGAACATCCAGCCAATCACAGCGCGCCTAATTCCCAAGGCCCAGCCTCCCGGCCAATCACGTCGAGCCCAATTAATAAATTCATTGTGGGTTAGGGCTCGGCCAGGGCGGCCATAATTTAGCCTTTCGAGAGAGAGCAAAAGCAAACCTGGTGTGTTATAAAACAAGTATTTTCCTTGAGGGGCTAGATAGACGATTTATTGTATATTCTTCTCGGCCGGATCCAATTCGTTTCCAATACACAGTACTAAACTCGACAGTACTCTTTACAACCAACACTGAAATAATTTTACCTCGATACAACAAAAAATGGTTCTCGTTGCTCTGAAAAACGCTCTGTTCCCTAAATCTGACGACAAGCGAGCGCTGCTACCGACCGCCCGATCCTACGAGTCGCTTTCCCAAGATGAGACTCTCTCCCAGGCTTCCTCTTCCACAGTCGCGTCTACTTCTGACGATGGATTTGTGTCACCGCGAGTCATGAGCGACATGATTATCGGCCTGTCTGATGGTTTGACTGTGCCATTCGCCCTGACTGCTGGTCTCACCAACCTGGGTGATTCTAAGCTGGTTATCACTGGTGGCCTTGCAGAGCTGGTCTCTGGCGCCATCTCTATGGGTCTGGGTGGTTACCTTGCTGCTCAGTCTGAGCAGGAATACTACGAGTCTCAGGTGCAGAAGCAGGAAACTCTCTATGAGAACTCACCATATGCCGTCATGGGTGACGTGCAAAACATTCTAACTGACTTCAACTTATCTCCAGAGACAATTAAATGTTTCATGACTGATCTACAGAAATCGCCAAGAGACTTGATTAGTTTCAACCTCCGGGTTGGAAAGGGTCTAGAAGAGCCAGCTGACACTCGACAATTCACCTCTGCCATGACAATTGGTCTATCATATTTTTTCGGCGGTTTCATTCCATTGATTCCTTACTTTTTCACTGAAACTGTCGCCCAGGGCCTCTACATTTCCATCATTGTCATGGCCATCACGCTGTTCTTGTTTGGTTGCATCAAGACTAGAGTCTCCATCGGCGCAGAGTGCAGCATGGGAAGAATCCTGGTTAACGGTTTCAAGATGGCAATCACGGGTGGTACTGCGGCTGGAGCAGCCTGGGGGCTGGTTAAAGCGATTGAGTAACACTCACGCGACGTTGTTCATTGCATCTAACTGTACCCTACTGACACCCTACTAACGGGGAAAAGCATATTTAAGTGCACTAATACCGCTTGGGGGACCAAGTATGCACATAGACTATTTATTGGAAAGCATAATTAAAAGCGACTCAACAGCGTAGAAAATCCTCTAATCTGTCTTTTGAATAATATTTTGTGCCTGCATTCAATCCTCGAGGCAGGCTGCAAAAGCACATGCCGCGCGCTGCCGGCCTCTTGTTTCGGCCTCGACATGGCCATTATTATGGCCATAGACCAACCCAGCGATGGATATTTTGTATTTGCATATCGCTCAAACTTTGCTCGACAATCAATGTAAGCGGTGATCACGTGATGCACAGTCAAGCCCAGTTGATGTCAGCGGATCACGGTAATCACGACGGTCGTAGAACTGGGGATCATAGAACTGGGGATCATAGAAGGCTGGGTACACTAAACAAAGCCGTATTTCTTGTTACGATCTAAAACATGGCGGCGGATCCCCAGATCTGCGCTTGGCCCGTTTAGGCACGCCACGTGGACATTCCAACAAAGACTCAACTTGACGGGATCGTTGTGAAAGAATGTTCGGTGTCTGTGCCAAAATGGGGTGGTTACGTGTCGTATTAGAATTGCCTTTAGAGGAAGCTGGGCGCGTTGTTATGATTCCGCGCCGGAATCACAAGCGCCCACCAATTCTCCTGGTGCGTCTTGTTCTGCTTACAACCTATAGACAGCTGGCTAGATCCGAAATGCATGGAACTATCCGAGATGCGTCGCCCGACTTATGGTCGGGAGTGTCGGCAAGTCGGTGAACCCCGCTGTGATATATAACGACGTATGTCAGCTGCGAATTATCAGTAGTAACTGGACGTGTTGCGATATGTCTTGCACACCTGGCCAAAGATCAGGCACAATGAGCCTTAAGAAAAGTTCGGCCCATAGCGGAGGATCCACTTATCAGGCACCTCAATCACCTGATGTAGTAGTCTGGCAGTTGATGAAACTCCACTGGGCAGTCACGAGGCGGACTGAATAACTGGAAACTCTTGCGGAAAGGCCTGTTCTTAGAGATGTTCCGTTCATCGCGGAAGTCGCTGGACTTTGACCAGAGTCGAGTCGAGAGCATGGTGGACGCAACACGATGCAACCGCCCGGCCATCGAGTCAGCCTGCTACAAAGCCAAGTGCTCGCTTGCATTCCGGCGACGGGCCTCAGAAAGGGGTGTACCCGTCCAGTGCTTCACAGTGCTAGAAAGATTCACATGGCAACAGGAGCCACAGAACTTCACGAGCCTCGGAAGTGCGGAGCTCTAGACTTGTCCGCTTGAACCTTTGCATGGCCGGACGCATGTGAATCCCCGCTACCCTATCGGGCCAAGTGTGGGGGTCCTCAACGGCCGTTTCCGTCCCCACTTCTGCCAAATGTCGTGGCTGATACTTGTTGGGCTGACTTGTTTCAAAGCCGATACGCACCGGGCAACCCATTTGATTCAGAATCCTCTCTGAACAGTAGCCGCTTTCGGGACTGTATTCCGCTTTGCCTGGTCACATTCGACGCACAGGACTCGTTATGCATCCGCGTTGGGGATTCGGCTGCCTCGCGAAGCTCAACATCATTGTTATGAACAAGCTAATACCTGTTCAACGCCAGAACTTACCGGTATTTACAGCCAGGCTATCGTTCCCTTCTGCCTAACACTCCTGTGGTCCGCGCCTGGCTCGGCTGCACTCCTGGCCCCCATCTCCGCATTCCGGCTATAGCCAGTTCTATACCTTAGGCGCAAATGCCGGAGGCGGGGAAGCGGGACTAATTCCATTGGGCGAGAGTTTCTGAGTTCCGATGCAATCAAGGCACGTCTGAGCTTACTATGCTGTGTACTACGCCGAGAGCTAGTCGGCCTTCCGCTGGCTGGGCGGCGGATTCTCAGAGCATCTGGACTATCTGGCTGACGAATCTGGCGCTCGTGGGGGGATGTTCCTGCGTTGGCCGTTTGGCGAAATTATCATGATTGCCATAGAAATTGCGCAAGTCTGTTCCGTGAACCGCAGCACTTGGCTACAACGCGAGGACGAGAAGCACCTAGTCGACTGGTCTATGGAGGCCCACTAGGGAAGTGTAATACCTGGAGACGTTTGATTCACCCATGACGTGCCCACGATCTGCCCAGAACAATGTGGGGGACGCCGGAGCATGTTGTGCATTGCATAGTCGAGAAACCCCGACCCGATGGCCCCCATCTATCTTCGGGTCCCCGTGATGATGGCGGAAAGAAAAGTTGACACGGAAAAATCTATATAAAGACGGTTCCATGGTTTGTTCGGCATCACGATGCGACCGACTGACTGGTTCACTCTACTGGTGGCTGCTCCAGCACTCGCTCTGGCTGCAGTGCCTAACAATGAGACCAATCCTTACTTCACCTACGACTCAAAGACCTTTTACCTTAACGGTAAACCATGGCAGCCTCTGGCCGGTCAGATGGACCCTCAGCGAGTTGATGTCGGTGACTGGGCTCCACGACTGGCTCTAGCCCGAGCCATGGGTCTGAACTCCATCAGTTCCTACATTTTCTGGAATGAGCTGGAACCAGAACCCGGTCAGTGGGACTTCTCAGGTCGAAACAACTTGACTGAGTATTTCTCTCTCGCCCAGCAGGCTGGTCTGCAAGTTCTGCTTCGAGCTGGTCCCTATGTCTGCGGAGAGCACGAGTGGGGTGGATTCCCGTACTGGCTTAACAACATTCCTGGAATGGAAGTGAGATACTACAACCAGCCATTTCTGAACCGGACCGAGCAGTTCTTCAACCGATTGTACCAGGAGGTCAAGCCAAACCTAATCTCCAATGGAGGTAACATTGTTCTTATGCAGATTGAGAATGAGTATGGTGTCTATGGTGTTGAGTACAATTACACTCAGCACGGCAACCAAAAGAACTACCTGGAGGCGCTGCGAGATCAGGCCGTCAATGCTGGCTTTGACATTTCCCTCTACACCACGGACAACACACCATACGTGAACCAGGGCTCGATTCCAAATGTTCTCGCCACTACTGACGGTTCCATCTACGGATATGATATGCGAAACGCTGGTGTTACTGACCCTAACGAGCTCGGACCATGGATCGATTCTGAGTTCTACACCACTTGGATGGACCTCTGGAGAACTGCTCACCAGGACAACAGTAACAACACGGCCTTCATCAACGAGGTTGTTTCTCAAGCGACTTGGGGTATCCAGCAAGGATACGGCTTCTCCTTCTATATGTTTAACGGAGGCACCAACTTTGGCTACCAGAACGGTGCCAACGAGAACGGTGTCGTTTTGCAGGCCCAGACCACCTCCTACGACTACGGTGCTCCACTGGACGAGTCTGGCCGACCAACGGCGCTGTACTACGCCCTCAGAAATGCGCTGATCCCGTACAACAATGAAACCGTTCCTGACGTCCCGTTTGTTCCTGAGATGGTGTGGTTCGATGCAGTGAACCTGCCTGCTTGCAGTGGCTTGTTCTTTGACAACCTGCCTGCTCCAGTTTACTCCACTTACCCAATCAACATGGAGGCACTGGGCCAGGGTTACGGCTTCGTGCTTTACGAGACAAACATCACTACTCCAATTGCCGGAAACATGGGCATTGATGGCCACCCACGAGACCGAATCCAGGCCTTTGTCAACAACAAGTTTGCCGGTATCCTGGATTGGACCATTCCAGGCGTGCGAAACTGGACTCTTGTTGGCGATCAGGTTCCACTTGACCTCAAGGTTGGCGACAATCTCAAGCTGCTTGTTGAAAACATGGGCCGTGTCAACACTGGTTCCCTGCTGCCGGACCAGACCAAGGGACTGACTACCAACCTTACCGTTAACGGCACCATCCTCACCGGCTGGAACCACTACTCCCTGCCATTGAATGACGTTTCTGCTTACTCCAAGTGCACCAACAATGTTCCAGCCAATGTCAGTGACATCAACACTTTCACTCCAACTTTCTTCACTGGCGCTTTCCACCTTGACCCAGTTTCTGACACTTTCTTGGACACTCCAGGCTGGAGCCACGGACATGTCTGGGTCAACGGCCAGCACGTCGGTCGACACTGGACCGTTGGACCACAGCAGCAATTGTACGTGCCAAAGGGATGGCTTCACGTCGGCTGGAACAACATTACTGTTCTGGAGACAGAGTATACCAACTCTACCAAGGTTGGCGGTCTCAGCAAGCGAACCTGGTACCTGGGTGACGACATCTAAGCCCAGTCTCAGAAACGACTTCTCTTCCCTATGCGTTTTGGTTCTTATAGTTATGACGTACGACTTATGAATAATTGTCTTGTTTTCGTTTCCCGTCGCTCGAATTAGGAGTCTTAACTTTGAGACCAGTTTTAGTCGCATTCTCATCATGACGTACAAGTGGTTCCCGCTCAGACGACTGGAGTTCTATCGTCGACACGTTGCGATGCCACGGCATCCGAAATCCGGAAACGTCTCGGCCCGAAGTTTTTCCGGCCCTGTCTATTATAGTTTTGAGTCTGATACATGCGCTATCTAAACTCAAAACGTTCCCTGTTATAGACAGGGTAGTACTAACGTTATTAAATCCTTATAACGGAGTATAAGATTGGTGGACTAAAGCGGCGAATCTTGCATCCGAGAAATCTCGGCATCTCCGGGAAGTTCGGGAAACGCTCGGATAGCAGACGCAGGTTCCTATGCATAACAGTTGGTTGGACAAATGCACAGATGTTTGAACGACGCATGCCGGCGTATCGGGGCGTTGAGTTAAAGGGGCTAGTATGGGATCGCTCGCAATCGCATTTTATAGCAAGGGTGCTGGAATTCGTGTAGGTGAGGGCTGCTCTAAGGGGTGGCTCGGTTATATAGAATGCATAACAATGAACGATGACGAATTCGTTGTGCCGTCGCCTTCAGGGGCTTGAAACTGATTTTATCACCAGATAAAGATGTAGAACGCGCCAACCGTTGAGACTGCTTTTGACGGGATTCGGAAATTTCCGGGGAATTTCAGCCCAACTCAGAACGTTCAGCATCGCAAAGGTTTTCACGGACGCACCAGGCAGACAGTGCTTACTCTGATTACGCCTGATTATACGCCTGTGAGCTAATATACGGCTGGTCTGCGCGTCCAATTTTTTACGCCGCCCGAGCGCCGTGTGCCTTATCCTCCGCGTACGCTGGTCGGACATTGCACAATTCCGACGTCCTTGCATCGACCTCCAAAACTCCGACCTCAACCTCCTGTAGCCGTTGAATGACATCTCAGATCCGTCGTCATGACAACCACTCACTACTTGTTAACCGCAGACCCTTGCTGCTCAGCCCTCATCGTCATACTACGACGGCCCGCTCTCAAATACCACCTGACACTTACGTCACTACATTTTGCGGTCCAAGACTCCAAGCAGCACTGCCTGTCACGTGTGCTCAGCCGCCCTTACAATACCGCAGTACACGCCGTATTCACCAATCTCTGGAAATCTCGCCTCGGACTGGACACATGAACCGTAGTGACACGTCTAACCATAGTCTCACACAGCTGCGTAGAGCAACCTTTACAGTCTAGACACCACGTGACTAAAATACTCATAGCAACGTTTTTTGACGCGCGCTTATCTCGGCGATCAAGATTAGACACGCCACCGCCACTGACGTAGATATAAATTGGAGAGAAGTTGGGATTTCAGCTGTACAATGCCTGTCCCAATCTACAAAGAAGAAACGCCCAAGGAATACGCCGAGGCCAACGGGGCTCAGACGGAGACCGAAGAGGAACGAAAGAAGAGAATTGAGGAGGAATATTTGGAGCGAATGGAGGAGGAATACGCTAAGCGTGAAGGCGGCGCTTAGTTCGACACCAAACATGTTATGGTCACTCTATGTAATATCAAACATAGATTTATGCGCGTTATCGACGTCCCTTAGCCAGTATCGATATACCTAATGAATTACACTGTTAATGACTGTAAATAGCCTGGACAACCGGTATATATAATACAGACGGCTGATAGCCTCTCACGGCTAATGTGTGTTGAAGCGCCGAGACTTTTCGGCCCTAGCCGTTCAGTTAACAAGGGCACTCTGTAAGGACAAGCTTTGTTAAGCTTTGTTTGTCTGTTAGTGAGACTTATCCCTGAGTCTAGTCAGTCCATTACAAGGTATTCTAGCTAGTAATCCTCGGACCTCTGTCCCTAAGCAAACTAACCCACACGCAAACTTCTACTGATCAACGCAATAACCGCCCTGTAAAATCCTTGCTATACGCTATGACTATGGAATAATTCTTTACTCTTGGCTTGACTTGGTCAATTCACAGCCTCCTACACCCTAGAAACAGCAAACCGCATCGAAAACTATTCCCTCACTCCACGCTCCAGTCTTGGCTGGTGCCTTACTACTCGACTCCTTTCTGCTCTGGCCTACGTAGTGTGGATCGTATTGTGATGCCAAGACTTGGCGCGCTGGGGCAGTGCAAGCCCACCAGGCTAGGGTCACCACGGGCGGTCGGTAGGCGGAGTCTATAACTTACGTAGCATGTGGCGAATTGCTGCTAAGCCTGATTCTCATCATGGGCATTATCTATCCTAGGCTATTGATATATAGCCGGAAGAATGGAATCGGAATCTGGGTTAGGGTTGCGGGGGTTAGGGTAGATTTTGTTTTTTATCTTGTGTATGTTTGTATATATATGAGCCGGCATCAGGGTGTAGTAGTGGTGATGAAATGGAGCCGCCAAAGATTTTTGTCGATACTAGTGTGAGTATTTATTTGAGCAGAGGGGAGGAGACAGTGAGGATATCCAGTGTTTTGGTTTACAACAATAGCCAGTCGTTTTGATTTTACCTGAATAGGAGTTGGACGTCAAATAGAGGCTTGATGAGAGGCGAATCGCGAAACGAGATTGGCGTTGGGTCACGGGATGGAATTGGATTACGATAACGGTGGAAATTTCAGACAGCAAGACGAATCTAGTGTATAGAGAACTAACTCAGATCGGTCAAAATGAAAAAACAAATATAACCGGCCCAGAGCCCGACAAGGACTGGCCTGTGGAAGCCAAGAAAGCTCTTGAAGCCTACAGAAACAAGCCACACGAGGACACGAAACACGAGCCTGATGGAGTCAATAGAGATACATCGTTATACCCCCTTTCGATAAATGAGCTCAACTGTCTTCTTGATCCAGTCAATGCACATGTTCTCAAGGAGTTGGGCGGCATTGACGCGCTTGCTCAGAAGCTACAAACAAACCTCGACACTGGTCTTCATGCTGATGGGTCTAGTGAGGGTTCCAGCCAGGACCAGCGAATTACAGCATACGGACAAAATGTTCTGCCTCAAAAGAAACCAAAATCATTCTTCAAACTGCTCGGAATGGCCCTGCAGGACAAGATCCTCATTATTCTGTCGATAGCAGCGGTCGTCTCCCTGGCGCTAGGTCTGTACGAAACCTTTGGACAGCCACCAGAGTACGATGTTATGGGTAACGAACTCCCCCGTGTAGAGTGGGTCGAGGGTGTTGCTATTTTGGTTGCAGTGATTATCGTGTCTGTGGTGGGTGCCGGAAACGACTGGCAGAAGGAACGACAATTTGTCAAGCTCAACAAGAAGAAGGACGACCGAAAGGTGAAAGTGCTCCGAGACGGCGCCCCACGAGAAGTTTCCGTCTTTGACATTTTGGTTGGTGATTTGCTGATGATTGAGCCTGGTGAGATGATTCCCGCAGACGGTCTGTTGGTGCGAGGTTATGATGTCAAGTGCGACGAGTCCGCGGCCTCTGGTGAGTCTGCCACTATGAACAAGACCCCCGCAAAGGATGTTTTGGCTTACCTTGAGCAGAACCCGAATGAGCCCCCAACGTCCAAGAAGCTCGACTGCTTTATGCTTTCTGGCGCCAAAGTCTTGGGCGGCACTGGTGTCTACCTCATCACCTCTGTTGGCAAGAACTCCATGTACGGACGAACCCTGCTTTCTCTGTCTACCGAGGCTGAGGCTACGCCTTTGCAGGAGAAGCTGAACTCTATTGCCGAGGGTATCGCCAAGGCTGGTATTGCCGCCGCGGTTATTCTGTTCATTGCTCTTTTCATTCGATTCTGTGTCCAGCTCAAGGGATCTGATCAAACGGCTGCTCAGAAGGGTACCGCGTTCCTGCAGGTGCTCATTATCGCAGTCACTATTATCGTTGTCGCGGTGCCCGAGGGTCTGCCGCTGGCTGTCACTCTCGCCCTCGCCTTCGCCACAATCCGAATGCTCAAGGACAACAACTTGGTGCGAATCCTGAAATCCTGTGAGACCATGGGTGGTGTCAACAACATTTGCTCCGACAAGACCGGTACCCTCACTCAGAACAAAATGTCTGTGGTTGCCGGTACTTTTGGCGCCGAGCACCAGTTTGTTGAGTCTGGCGGACCAGCAGAGGCTATTTCTAAGCTACCAAAGAAGTACTTCGATCTACTTTTGACTTCCCTTGGCTTGAACTCTTCTGCTTTTGAGTCTGAGGACCCTGAGGACACTGAGCACTACATTGGTTCCAAGACCGAGACTGCGCTGCTGAACCTGGCCCGAAACAATATGGAGCTGGGTCCACTCGAGGCCTTTCGAAACTCTCACACTACCCTCAAGATTTTCCCATTCGATTCTGCAAAGAAGTTCATGGCCACTGTTTACCAGGACGGCGAGGAGCAGCGACTGCTGCTCAAGGGTGCTTCTGAAATTGTTCTCTCCAAGTGTTCCCTGATCTACGACTTTGAGACCAACCAGCCTCGGGAGCTTACCGGTAACGACGTTGAATTCCTCCAGAACACCATCAACACTTATGCCGATAAGTCTCTGCGAACTATCAGCGTCGCTTACAAGGTCGTTCAGCGTGTTCCAGAGTCCGACAATGAGTTTACCACTGGTTTCGTTTTTCTGGCTGTTTTCGGTATTAAGGATCCTCTGCGACCAGGTGTCCAGCAAGCTGTCAAGGACTGTCAGGACGCTGGTGTCATTGTGCGAATGGTTACCGGTGACAACATCAACACGGCTCGAGCCATTGCCATTGACTGTGGTATTCTGAAGGGACCGGAAGAGGCTACTCCAGACACTGTTATGGAGGGCTCCGTGTTCCGAAAGCTTGACCCTATTGAGCAGCGACGAATCGCCGGTACTTTGCGAGTCATGGCCCGATCTTCGCCTGAGGACAAGCGAAGACTGGTGAAACTGTTGAAGAGCCAGGGTGACACTGTTGCCGTTACTGGTGACGGTACCAACGACGCTCCAGCCCTTAAGCTCGCCGATGTTGGTTTCTCCATGGGAATCGCCGGTACTGAGGTCGCTAAGGAAGCATCTGAGATTATTCTTATGGACGACAACTTCAGCTCCATTGTTAAAGCTATCATGTGGGGCCGAACTGTCAACGACGCCGTCAAGAAGTTCCTCCAGTTCCAGCTTACTGTCAACATTACCGCTGTCTTTGTTACCTTCATTTCCGCCGTGGCCTCTAGCGACAACTCCTCCGTGCTTACTGCCGTGCAGTTGCTGTGGGTTAACCTGATTATGGACACCTTTGCCGCTCTGGCCCTGGCCACCGATCCACCGTCTCCATCCGTGCTCAAGCGAAAGCCTGACGACCGATACGCCTCGCTGATTTCCGTTCCAATGTGGAAGATGATCCTCGGTCAGTCTGCCCTCCAGTTGATTATCATCTTTGTGCTACACTTCGCTGGCGACCAAATCTTCAACGCCGACGATTACTACGATCAGGAGAAGATTAACGCTTTGGTCTTCAACACGTTCGTCTGGCTGCAGTGGTTCAACATTTTTGTTTCCCGACGACTAGACAATCGACTCAACATTTTCGAAGGCATCTTCAAAAACTACTACTTCCTTGCTATTGTTCTCATCATCGGTGGTGGCCAGGTGCTTATCATGTTTGTCGGTGGCGCTGCCTTCTCCATCTCTCGACAGACTGGTGGAATGTGGGCCACCGCAATCATTGCTGGTTTCCTGTCTATCCCAGTTGGTATGCTGATTCGACAGATCCCCGACTCGTGGTGCGTCGCTATCTTCCCTGCTTGGTTCTTCCGATTCATCAAGCGATACTTGATGCGATCCAAGCCAGACATCACCATCGAAGACGACGAGAAGGCTGCTGGTCTGCCAAAGAGCTACAAGTGGAACCCGGCTCTCGAGAGTGTGCGAGAGCAGCTCGTCTTCATCAAGAGCATCAAGGGTGGCCGACTCCAGCAGCTCAAGTTTGCACCAAAACGTGTCTACGACAAATGGAAGGAGTCGCGATCACCATCGCCTTCCCCATCCATCAACTCCTCTCCAACGCTTACGCCAAGCTCACAGGGCTTCCCACCACACTATGACGGCACGCAACAAGATGCGGCCGGCTTCCTCACAGTCCCAGGCGCCAACAGCGTAAACTCATCGCCGCGGCGACACAGTGCGGGCTCATCGATCGGCGCCCTGACTATGGTGCCAGGTCTGGTCGGAGGTGCAATTGCCGGTGCCGCTATCGGCTCAGGACCATGGCTAGAGCAACAACAGCATGAGCAGCAGGCAGAACAGCCAAACAATTCCCAAACTAATTAGACTTAGAGAGTCATTATTTAATACCACTGCGGTGGGTGTAGTATAATAGATATAATATGTATACAGCAAACATCCGAACGCCTTTGTATCACCAAACAGGTATTTGTGGTTGGGCCCTAACTTCAGAATCCATCATGAGCTTTGAAACGTCACGTGAGTAGGGTTAGGGCATACGTCTATTTAAGGTCAAAATTTTAACTTTATTCCTTACAATGTCTTTATAGGCACCCAGAGTCACGAAGCACTTCAAACCTATGGTGTTTGCCATCTATGATGAATGCGTGCTAGGGTTGCCTCAGAGTAATAGTGGGGCCATAACGGTCTCCGTTCTTACGGGCTCATAGTTATCGTGGCGTGCACACGTCCATCGTAGCCTTGAACATACATGACAGATATATAGGAATCTATTATTTTTCACGATTTTTCAAGTTCTCTGATAGCCTTTTTAGAATTTCTGGTAATGGGCAAGCTAGTGGCTTCTTATCCGTTCCCTTGCTCTCGTAATACTTTTCGCAGCATGTGTATAGAGCCTGGATCTGTTTAGTGCACTTCGAGTCATCATAGTGGTTCTTTTGAACGCAATCTTGTTAGCAGCGAGAACAGAGGCAACATACTTTGAATAGCGCAGGCTTCAGCGTGACAAGCGTTCATAGTCTATTAGTGTAGGTCAGGTCGACGCGTTTGTAAATCCCAGCAATTGATCCCATCTCATCACCATTGGCGCTAAAACATTGCTACTTTTTGCTATTGATTTCAGTTTACTTGCTGGATTGAATTGGAACTGACTTGGACTGATATTGAAGCCATAATTGACGGATTGATTGGCTAGGATCTAGTAAGACCTCGACAAACCCCGAGACGCCGACAAACGCCAGGTTCAAGACACCGAGTTAGACAACTCAACAGATCGACAGAAGCCTATCAATTGCTCGAACATTGGAAGTGGGCGCCTCGTTCAGAGAATCATGGATCAAGCCCGAGAATACGCCAAAGTTATATGCCACACCCGGCCAAAGAATACGAAGAAAGACATGACAAGATGGCGAACAATGATGGACGTCTACGCTGAGAGTGTCTCTGAGGAGAACATCTGGTGTGCTATCGACGAGTCGATCAGGACGTGCGTGGACCTAATAACCGTTGACATTCGCGAAGACACGGAAGAGCAGCTATTCGCCTTGCAATGCTTCGTTTGCGAGTTTCGCCAGGGCCTTATGGATGGATGCAATGTTGATGAAGCCATTCGCAGAGCCGTCACAAACACCGACCGAACGCCAATGGTGTGCCAGGTTCAGATCTTGTTTGAGAAGACATTTGAAAAGATGTTTGAGCTTGTCATGGCAGAACGATGTATAGGAGTCATGGAAAATCCGCGGCCAAGGGCGGCCAGTCATGCTATCTTTGATAGCACTGTTATGTTGTTTCCAGAAAGCGACAGTATCGTGGGGATGGAGAGCTCGGACGACAGCGCAGACTCCAGCTCCTCCGGTGTCAGCACTATCAGCGAGCGGTCACTGCATGTGCCTCCAGTCAGGCGCCTGCCACCAAGTTCTACGTGGGGAAAGCGAGCCCTTAGGGGTAACAGCGGGACCGTATTTGAGAATGTCATACGGTGCGTGAGGACGTCGTTTCCGCCTATGCCTGAAATCACCCAAGAAGATTTGGAAAAGCTTGCCCAAGAGCTCTGTGTGAACGACGACCCTTGTGAGTTTCGGCCATTTGACCGGGTAAAAAGCGAAGATACATTTCTTCATCACCGGTCCAGTGAGCTGCAAAGCCTGTTTGACGGATTTGAGGACTCCTTTGAAGTGTATGAAGATG
Organism: Blastobotrys muscicola; assembly: GCA_003705745.3. Classification (NCBI taxonomy): domain Eukaryota; kingdom Fungi; phylum Ascomycota; class Dipodascomycetes; order Dipodascales; family Trichomonascaceae; genus Blastobotrys; species Blastobotrys muscicola. Next base: position 109,675 of record PPJL03000012.1, read on the forward strand.
CGCTCGAGCATCTTGAGAAAAGTTTCGTGGAGTTCGAGATTTCAGCAGCGAGCATGTACCGTAAGCCGTCAAACGTCCAGCCGACAAAGTCCAGCATGGCTCGGAGATACACTCAGATAAGAGAAACCATACCAGTTGACATTGTAAGGCGTGAACATACCCAAGCTGATACCTTTCGAAGGCTGAGGAGCGATACCGTTCGCCGAGCAAACCATACCTTCATCAAAGACACGCAGCACACACAACGCGACCCTAAGCCAAGCAAGAAACCTGTATATTCCAGATGGACTCCTAGCGACACCAGACCTTTGAAATCGAAGTCCAACAAGGAGGCTTCTACGTCAACATTCAGGTCCAGAAATATCACTGCTAATTCCAGTGACTCGAGTGGAGCGACATTCAGCTCTTTCAAGAAAACCACCAGGAGGCTCGAAAAGTCGCCGTCGACATCACCTCCCCCAGCCACCTACGATCACGTTACACATACAGTCCCTAGTCGGTTTGTTAGTCCGCGTCGGTATGTCAGCAGGAACACCCGGTTGGTCAACATGCAGAAACGAAAGGAAAGGTTAACCCAGCCCATGTCGCTAACTGCCAATTTACTTTAATACCATATGGCTAGCAGCGCTATAACTATCAGTTCTACAAAATACAAGTCACGATTCAGTCAATCTTTTCATTAAGCTTTGTTGAAAGCATCTATAATAAATATTTCGTTACTCTGCCTTGTTGAAGTGAAGCAGATGATTTTCAAAGTGTGGGTTACTCCTCGGCCTCGACCTTGTCACAGGAACAAAACAGGTTCAAGTCACCGTAGGTGTCGTCAAGTCGAGTGACAGATGGCCAGAACTTCCTCTCCCGCAGGTACGGAAGTGGGTAGGCAGCCTGCTGCCGAGTGTAAGGTCGGTCCCAGTTATCCTGGAGAAGGTCCTGCTGAGAGTGGGGAGCGTTCTTCAGCAAGTTGTTGTTCTTGTCGATGCTGCCGGTTTCGATTTCGGCAATCTCTTTTCGGATGGAGATGAGGGCGTCGACGAACCTGTCGAGCTCGGCCAGAGACTCGGACTCAGTTGGCTCCACCATGAGGGTGTTGGCAACTGGCCAGGACATGGTTGGGGCGTGGAAGCCGTAGTCCTGCAGTCGCTTAGCGATGTCGATGGCCTCAACGCCGGAAGTAGCCTTGAATCCTCGCACGTCCAGGATGAACTCGTGGGCGCACTTGTTCTCGGCGTTGGTGTAGAGAATAGGGTAGTGCTCGCTGAGCCTGTCCTTCATGTAGTTAGCGTTGAGGAGGGCCAGCTCGGTAGCCTTCTTGAGACCAGTGGCACCCATGAGCTTGATGTAGGCCCAGGAAATTGGCAGGATGGAAGCCGAACCCCAGGGGGCAGCGGAAACAGCCTTGATGGACTTTGAGTTGTCCTCGTGGACCTGGACAAGAGCGTGGCCAGGCAGGAATGGAGCCAAGTGAGACTTGACACCGATAGGGCCCATACCTGGGCCACCACCTCCATGAGGGATGCAGAAGGTCTTGTGCAAGTTCAAGTGGCAGACATCCGCACCGATCTCACCTGGAGAAGTGAGGCCGATCTGGGCGTTCATGTTGGCACCGTCCATATAGACCTGACCGCCGTGAGAGTGGACAATCTCGATAGCCTTCTTGACACCTGGCTCGAAAACACCAAAGGTGGATGGGTAAGTGACCATAATACAGGCAAGAACATCCTTGTATTTGGTAGCCTTCGCCTCGAGGTCAGCGAGGTCGAGCTCACCGTTCTGGGTGCACTTGACCGAGACAACCTTGAGACCGCACATGGCAGCAGATGCTGGGTTGGTTCCGTGAGCAGACACTGGGATCAGGCAGACGTTTCGCTTGGTCTCGCCGATGGACTGCAGGTAAGCCTTGATAACTCGCAAGCCGGTGTATTCACCCTGGGCACCGGAGTTGGGCTGCAGAGAGACAGCGTCGAAGCCAGTGATATCGGACAGATCCTTCTCAAGTTCGCCGAGAAGAACCTTGTAGCCCTGAGCCTGGTCACGTGGGGCGAATGGGTGGAGCTGGTTGAACTCTGGCCAGGTGACTGGAATCATTTGAGTGGTAGCGTTGAGCTTCATGGTGCACGATCCCAGTGGGATCATAGAGTTGGCGAGAGACAGGTCCTTGGACTGCAGGTGGTGGATATATCGCAGCATTTCAGTCTCGGAGTGGTGTGTGTTGAAGACGGGGTAGCTGAGGAAGTCGGAGTTTCGGGAGAACTCAGCTGGGATGACAGAGGGGGATTCAGCCGAGAGGAGAGTGTGGTCGAGGTTGAATACAGAGAAGAGGTCACTCAAGTCCTTCTTGGTGACAGTCTCATCCAGCGATAGAGAAATGGTACTCTCGTCCACCTTGAACAGGTTAATCTGGTGCTTGAGGGCAGTACCCAGGACAGCATCGGCGTCGGCAACCTTGATAGTCAGGGTGTCGAACCAGGTAGAGTTAACGAGCTCGTATCCGTTCTTCTGGAGCGCGCTGGCCAGGAGGGAGGTGGTTCCGTGAACCTTGTTGGCGATGTCCTTAAGACCCTGTGGGCCATGGTAGACGGCATACATGGCGGCCATATTAGCCAGAAGGGCCTGGGCCGTGCAAATGTTGGAGGTAGCCTTCTCACGTCGAATGTGCTGCTCCCGGGTCTGCAATGCAAGTCGGTATGCAGGGTTGCCGAGCCTGTCCTTAGACTTACCGACGAGTCGGCCTGGCATCTTTCGCTTCTCAGAGTCGGCGACAGCAAAGAAGGCGGCGTGTGGACCGCCGTAGCCGAACGGGACACCAAATCGCTGCGAGCTGCCAAAAACAATGTCGGCTTTGAACTCGCTTGGTGGAGCCATAACAGTCAATGCCAGCAGGTCAGTGGCAACAGACATGATACCACCGCTAGAGTGGACCTTCTCAGAAACCTTCTTCCAGTCGTGGATCGAACCGTCTGTGGATGGGTATTGAACAACAGCGCCGATAGCCTTGGAGTAGTCGACTTCCTCGTAAAGCAGGTCAGCCTTGACAATCTCGATACCGAAGTCCTTGGATCGAGACTCGAGCAGGTCGACAGTCTGCGGATGGACGCTCTTGTCAACGTAGTAGACGGATCGCTTACCCTTTGAATGGTGGTAGGACATGATCATGGCCTCAGCAGCAGCAGTAGACTCGTCCAGCAGAGAAGCGTTAGAGATGGCCATGCCGGTCAGATCGGTGACCAAGGTCTGGTAATTCACCAACGATTCGAGTCTTCCCTGAGAAATCTCTGGCTGGTATGGTGTGTATGAAGTGTACCACTCAGGGCACTCCAGAATGTTCCTCTGGATAACTGGGGGCACGATGGTACCATAGTAGCCCTTGCCAATGTAGTTTCTGTAGACCTTGTTCTGACCGGCGATTTCCTTCAGTCGAGCAATCAGCTCAGACTCAGAGTAACCGTCCTTTGGCTCGACGTTCAACGGTCGGTTAACCAAAATGTCCTTAGGGACGACAGCCTGAACAAATTTGTCCACGGAGTCGTGACCAACCTTGTTCAGCAGGGTCTGGATGTCCTTGCCAGTGGATCCATTGTGTCGTCGAGCGTAGGTGTCTAGAGGCTCAAGAACGCTGTAAGCTCGAACAGCAGTTCGGGTGAGGCAGACTGCTCTAGTCTGCCTGATCAAAGGCACCGCTCTCCTCAGCATCTTGTTAGCAGCGGACTAGGATAATGTGGGCCGAGTAGCAACCGAGGCCGGTCAAGCCAACAAGGGTTATTCAACAAAAGCCACAAACAGCGAGAAAACCTTGGAACACGACGCTTTAGATCTTAATCGCCTAGATGGTCGCGGGATCAGAGCGTCAGATCACAGAAGTGTGCTTATCGCCAAATTTTCAGCCTGAACCCTGAAACCGAGAATTTTTCGGACTAGCGAAAATTGAAAATCTCGAGGAATCTGACTCACTCCAGTGCAGGATGAGTTCAAATCGCCTAGAAGCGCCTCAAAGCACCTCAGAAATCATCAAAATGCACCTCCTTCTACCCCAGATCTAGCCCTGAGGAATCTCATCGCCCTCGGCGCTCAGCCGTCGGCTAGCCGAACACACCATAGCACCTCACTACTCACGTCTATTGAGATATCGAGGTATCGATAATCTATCAGATCTCAGAGCTAACAGATGCAGCAATGAAGAAAAGTCTAAAGGGGGATGTGTGGATTTTTATACAACCTCGATAAGCCGAGCGCACGGCTGACTTACTCAGTGATCCCCGAGTACGCGCGGAAATAACTACAAGGCTGATTTCGCGGGCAAGTTTGCTCACTGAGTAGTGGTGGTTGGTGACCGTTTAATTATTGCTGTAAAATCCATCAGCACGCTTATCATTGTCAATGGATTCATTGAATGAATCTAGTAATCGCCTTAGCACATGTTAATCACTTTCACGTGCGCTGACTAAACACTTAGTCAGCCTGTAGGCTAATCCGCTTATCGGGTTTACACGTGTTCAGGTTATCTACATGGGTCACCCGGGTCGAGAATTTTCGTGCATATAGCGGGGACTCCGGCCGGGTGATGATTGGACGAAGATTGGACTTGTTGGGGTCGCTAAAGAACCGGTTAGGGACTTGTACATGTGTAGCTTGTTAATGGTAGCTCTATGGTTATCATCGCATCGTGATAACATCGCGACGAGAGCATCGCGCGTTTTGGTTAGTGAGGCGGAATTAATGGTGGATGGGTGTATGCGTATGCCATGTAAATGCGAAATATGATTTGGATGGTTTGGAGAACTGGATCGCACAGCTCTGTGAATGTCGTGAACGTAAGCTCTCAAGGTTAGCACAGCTAATTTGAGGACTCATGAGTCTCACGTTGGGCTCAGGTTCGGTATATCCTGACTCATGCTCGGTACCGACTGGCTTGGGTTCCTCCTTACTCTCTTTGGCGAGCCCACTATTGGCTGGCCGTTGCTGAACGTCACTGGGTTCTCTGTATGGAACATTTCGGCCAGCTGTTGCTGGTACTTGTCGCCCTCGTGGCTCTGTCGTTTCTTGAGCTCTGCCTCCTGTTCTGGCATGTCGACAGAATCTGGGAAGGAGTACGAGTCGCTCAACCTGGCAACCATCCTCTCGTAGTATTGCTTGAGCGTGTCCTGCTCAGGCACGATTCGATAATCCACTCTAACAAGAAACTCCACCTCGAGCAGGTTCAACTCGACCTTGGACAGACCACCGACTCTGGCGTAATGCGAATTGGTGCAGAACGAGTCACAAAGACCCTTGGATCCAACCATGGCAGCGGTGATCATAAAACGATGAACGGTCAGCGAGTTGATGTTGAATTTGTTGTACCGAGTGCACAGCAGGTCGATGAAGTAAATGATGCACAGCAAAATACTCTTCTCCAGCGTACAGAACTTGACGATACGCGCCAAATAGTCGTAAATCGAGATTCCAGGCGGACTTCGCGAATGAAATCGTGTCAACTGGTCAGCATTGAACGGTAGCGCATCATTCAATGTGACCAGTTCCTGCAGCATCGAGCTGACTAAAATAATAAGCTCCCTAGTAGGACATTCAAAGAAATCCCGACTCACAATCTTCTTCTCCTTCGGTGGAGGTGGTGATAGCGGAATCCCATGGTCTGGCACCCGAGCATTCGGAGTATGCGGAGTATTGGGCTCCTCGCTACCACTGCGTTCACTGCTCTCGGTGGAAAGACCGTTAGAAAGACTGACCGAGTTGGCCTTCTTTTTTCTTCGAAACGCAGCCTGCAGTCCCTTCATCTTGCCATTTCCTTCACAGTGCCTTGCTCCAACCGTCCTTTAACACTACTCCTCAAAATGGCGCTTAGTAACCTGATAGGTCGCCGCTTACTAAGCTTATTTCTAGTCGAGTCCACAGTTCACAAACCATATAATAAACGCTGTGTCGCTGCGCCCGTGCTTCAAATAGAGTGGTGTCCTGTTATATATCCCATTTAAGTTGCGTCACGGGTACAAATTTTTTTAATTTTCCCGGGCCCACGTTTCAAACCCTCAACGCTGGCTGGCTGGGAGCATGGCTATCGAATCTGCGCACGACATGCTACATAGCCTATTTATTGAATCTTCACTCTAGATAAATTCAAATCTCATCCTAAACTCCATACGCTAGCCCCTCTCCTTGAGGGATTTAAGCATAGGGCCCCGCGGCGTATTCAATCTCCAGCAATAAGGCATAGGCCGCATCGTTGGGAGGTCACGCGCGCGTCATGCGAACTGTCACGCGGCCGCACATACCAGAGACCCTCGCACGGAAACAAAACTGTCAAATATCAGTAGGACTACAGTTATGGGGAAAAGACAAGTCAAAACACTAGCCTCAATACGTACACTGCCTTCTGCTTTACTGCATTCGCAAAGCAGAAAAGGCCCTTAAAGCACTTAAAACGCTCTTTGCTAAGCTGAATGCGCTTAGAAACACTTTCGGTGGACAATGGATGGACCAGACTCGTCGTACTCCTGCTTTGAGATCCACATCTGCTGGAAGGTTCCCAGGGAAGCCAGGATGGAACCACCGATCCAGACAGAGTACTTTCGCTCTGGTGGAGCAATGATCTTGATCTTCATGGAAGATGGAGCAAGAGCAGTAATCTCCTTCTGCATTCGCTCGGCAATGCCTGGGTACATGGTGGTACCACCAGACATGACAATGTTTCCGTACAGGTCCTTTCGCACGTCGACATCACACTTCATGATAGAGTTGAAGGTGGTCTCGTGGATACCAGCAGCCTCAAGACCCAGGGCAGATGGGTTGAACAGGGCCTCTGGAGCTCGGAATCGCTCGTTACCAATGGTGATGACCTGTCCGTCTGGCAGCTCGTAAGACTTCTCGAGGGAGGAAGACTGGGAGGCAGTCTGCAGCTCCTGGTCGAAGTCAAGGGCGACGTAACACAGCTTCTCCTTGATCTCTCGGACGATTTCTCGCTCGGCAGTGGTGGTGAAGGAGTAACCTCGCTCGGTCAGCAGCTTCATGAGGTGGTCAGTCAGATCTCGACCGGCCAGATCAATTCGCTTGATGGCGTGTGGCAGGGAGAAACCAGCGTAGATTGGAACAACGTGGGTAACACCATCACCAGAGTCCAGCACAATACCGGTGGTTCGACCGGAAGCGTACAGAGACAGAACGGCCTGGATAGAGACGTAGAAGGCTGGAGCGTTGAAGGTCTCAAAGATGATCTGGGTCATCTTCTCTCGGTTGGCCTTAGGGTTAACTGGGGCCTCAGTCAACAGAACTGGGTGCTCCTCTGGGGCAACTCGCAGCTCGTTGTAGAAGGTGTGGTGCCAGATCTTCTCCATGTCGTCCCAGTTTGTGACAATACCGTGCTCAATTGGGTACTTCAAGGTAAGGATACCTCGCTTAGACTGGGCCTCATCACCGACGTAGGAGTCCTTCTGGTTCATACCAACCATCATACCTGGGTGTCGGGCTCGACCAACGATGGATGGAAAGACGGCTCGTGGAGCATCATCTCCGGCGAAACCGGCCTTGCACATACCGGAACCATTGTCGATAACGAGCTTAGTTAGTAATGTTCGGGTTTCTAGTCATATAAGCGAGCCAGGGAGCGAGCGCTTTCGTTACCGCATCTTGGCTTTGACGCGTGCGGCCAATAAAAACACGTGAATATTTCATGTTCCACTTTGTGACGCTCGCGAAAAAATAACCAAAACAAAGCCACCTCACTGTTTTAGGGCGAGCATTTCGGCGAACGTTGCCACTGAAGCTCAACGAGAAACTCTGTCAACCTTCAATGGGCAAAACTGTCGCTCCCTGTCGTATACTTTTCCTGGTCCTAAAAATAAACTTCGCTAGGCAGGGTCTCGCTTGCACTTAAACGCTCGGTAAGGGTACTCACAGCAGCAACTTCGTCTATAATTAGTATTGTTCACAGCCTTCCAGTCTTTCCGGTGATCGGTCGTGCAGAAATGCGTCACTGGAGGCAGTGTTGGGGTGCGGCGCAGTTGCCACGACAACGACCCAACTTCCCCTGATTGCCAGCTGGCAGCAGTTGTAGAGAAATTAGGGGCTCGTGAATGGGCGGGATAAGGCTGCCGTGCACGACACTCACTTGATAGTGACCGTGTACCACTGCTGTCCCTGTGTAATCCCGTGACTCCGCTCACCCCTGAACCCCAGAATGAAATTTCACCCGAAGAAGCCGAGAGTGAAAAATGGCCGCAGAGCTTGAACAGACACAAAGGAAGCCTCTATAGCTCATGATGATTGTCGTATCATTCGCCTTGAATTACTCCTGGTGGAGTTCGAGCCAACCGTTCACTCCGCAACTCCAGATAAGGCCACCCGCTAAGCGCTGGCCAATCAATTCGCACAATTCAATTGCTGTCCGTGGCAGCATCGCTGTCTTCAATCACCGTCCCATAGTAGTACTCACCTTCCATTGTTGTCTAAATATACAGTAACCAACTAGTTGTGTTGTGGTGGTTGGTAGAAAGAAAAAAGGAGGTGGAGGAAGAAAGAGAAAAAGGAGATGCGCCCAAACCGCCCACCCTGCTTGGCGGGAAACGCCACCTCAGCAGTTTGCGCGCGCGTAATTCCACTCCTTGCGAACATTTCAGCACTCACCCCAGCCTCGATCGTCTGACGGGGCAGTGTTGGTGTAGATAGTGGCGCAGATGATTTATCAGGTACATTTATCAAGATTTGTACAGCGATTGGCTCCTCAAACGTTAATATACCTGCCAACACTGGTCATACGTTGCCATGGCAGTTCAGCTAAGTTACCCGGCTGATTCGCAATTTACACTGAAACGCGCAAGCTTCCTCGAGCTTATATGCATAATAAAAATTACAAGCCAGCGACAAATACTGCCAATGCCAGACGCACGTGACGCTCTTTCTCAATCCCCTTGTCACATAGAACCAACACTTGGTATACCCGCGCCGTGATCTATCGATCGCCAACTCGATCTACTGTTTTATATCGTTCTGATAGGTGATCCACGTGTCCACCACTGATTACACTGGCAGCGGGCCCCATTGCATTGTCGGGGCTGGTGCGAAATGACCCAGCGCACAGCAGGTCTGCATGCATGCGCATACAGTTATTCATAGAACGAGACTCATACGAACTTGTGGTGAGATCAGAATGAAACATGGATAACAAAATGTCTTAGCGCGTGAGGCGTAGATAACAATAATATCGCCTAGCCTGAAACTTTAACGTTGAGTACAGGACGTCACTTTGTACAGTGTTGACTATGTAGCTTATGTATTGTGAGGGAAATGCTGGGGTGCGGTGAGAAGACTAGTGGTCCAAATCCTCCCATGTTCTTCCCTTGACGCTCTCGAGCTCCTCGGCAGTCATGACCTTACCCGTAGTGAAGTAGCCCGAGTGAATCTTTGCGTCAATCTCAACTCGTGAATCTGGTGGAATCAGCTCATCTGGAATAGGCACTCGCTCCTTGATTGGGATACCTTGCTCGACGATGGCGTCATGCTTCATGTTACTCATACTCAGCATTCGGTCAATCTTGGTGATACCCAAAAAGTGCAAGATATCAGGCATCAGCACCTGGAATCGCATATCCTTCACACCGGCAATGTTCTCGGTTCGCTTGAAGTACATGGCGGCCGTGTCGCCTCCCCGCTTTCGAGCATTGTACACGAGGAACTTGGTCACTTCGCCCAGAGCTCGGCCCTCCTTTCTGAAGTAGATCACTACACCAGAGCCGCCATTTTGAGCTTCCTTGACAGCCTCAGAGATACCAAACAACAGGTATGGTCGACAGGTGCAAATGTCACTGCCAAACACATCACTACCGTTGCACTCATCATGGATTCGAAGCGCCAGTTTCACATTGGGATCCGAGACCTTCTCTGGATCTCCGAAAATGTAAACTGTAAGACCGCCAATTGGTGGCAAAAACACCTTGATGTCGTTTCGAGTAATCAGCTCTGGGTAGGAGCCTCCAGTGTCCTCAAACAGAGCCCGTCGCAAGGTAGGCTCGTCAATGCCGAACCGTTTGGCGATTCCGGGAAGATACCATACAGGCTCAACGGCCACCTTAGTAACGGCCAAGTCCCCCTGCTCGTTCAAGACAATCTTTCCATCGACCTTGAGCTTTCCGGCCTTGACCTCATCACGGATCTCGCTGAGCTGCATGTTGGCCTTGGTGATGGCAATGGTTGGTCGCACGTCCACATTCTCCTTGTCGGCAATGTCCTTGAATATCCATGGTGCGACGTGACCATATGGATCCATGGAGACGATCTTCTCTACGCCGGCCCATTGTGGATGCGGTCCAATGTTGACGGGAGCTTCGGCGTTGGTGTAGTCGGGCTTGTAGTCGACAGCGACATCGTCCTTAGCAACGGCCAAGGCATGGTAAATGCTGTATGCGCCAGAGTGCGCTCCAATGGCGTTCCTTCGCTTGACAGTGGACTGACCCCTGGAGACCACAACAGGGCCTCGCTCTTCAGGGGTCTTGCCACCCCACTTCAGCGGAACGGGGTTGATTCCCAGCTGGCCGGGATAGGTGGTCAGAATAACCCGATTTCCCCACTTGGAGGTGCCGTTCGCGGTAACAGACGGGGTCTCTGGCTCGACGTGAGCAGCTGCTGGTGTCAAACTGTCAGCCTTAGTGCCACCAAGGCCCTTGAGTTCAGAAATCTTGTGATACAAATCATTGATCTGATCCTTCACCTTGTCAGAGGCATTGACTTTGCTTTGGAGGTCCTTCTGCCCAGCGGCAAGCTCGGATATAGCCGCCAGGATCTTTTCAACCTTGTCGTCCATCCTACACAAACTCGCAGTGTAGTACTCAACTCAAAGTCTAGTCTAATCTAGTAGATCTACTGTGTTGGAAAGTGGTTGGTAGGAAGGAGGAATGAAGAGGGTTGATCGCTATTTATACTCGTAATCAGTGCGCTACTACCCCACATATGGGGTTAGGGTACGGATGCCTCCTGTATGCAGGCAGACCCTTTGGTCACGTGGAAACCCGCGGCATTTATCACACCGCTTTACCAGTACGCTTGTGAGGGTTAAGGCAATGGGTTCAAAAGTAAGGGAGTAGCCGTTGACAGTGTTTTACTGAGTGTGGCTGTCAAATCTAGTCACGCGGAAGTCAGGGGATAGATAAGAGATAAGACATATATGCGCTACATCATGCATCGGAGGAGAGCGAGACTAACAAGTTAACCCAGGGCCTGTGCGAGTTTTCGGATGTACGGCGAGCTTGTTTCACTAATAATTACTGACTGATCGATGTTCGTTTACGTGTTTGATTGACTGTGTTCTCATCAGATCTGGGACTCGGTACCCCAAGAGGTCTCCGTGAGGAACTCGATAGGCATCAGATCCGGAATGAACAGAGACAGCAGACACTCTGAATCGTTGCAGTAAGACTGGATGCCCGTTGGAGAGCTTTCAGGGGTGACCGACTCTAGATAGGAGAGGAAGTCGTCGCCAGGCTCTGCCGTAGAGCCCACAGCAGTCAATGGGGTAGTGAGTTCCCACTGCTGGATTTGATTTTCAATATCCTCTAGGTTCAATTCCTTGCCAATGGTCACTGCCGACGGCTCATCCGGCGGAGTGAGTGGAAGTACTGTATCGATTTCGGCCGCACGCATGACCTTCGCCTTGGCTTTCTTCGTGGATTGCACACGCTTTTGAGATGCTCTCTTTGGTTTTTTGTCTTTAAGGTGGTCAGGAATCATATACGTGGGGTTCCTGGCACGTCCCTTCCGCATAAGCTTTCCCCATTTGGCAGGGGAAATTCCGCCGTGGTATGAGTTTAAGAGCCTGCTGAAGTGAGAATCGGACTTTCCCGTGATAGTCTTGAGCTCCGCAACCGACACATCTCTCTCTAGTAGCAGCCTCTCAACTACCGGCATCAGAGGGATGACCGCGTGATAGTCGGGGTCGTCGGGATGACATCGCTGGCAGGGCGTGTAGCCCTGTTCTTTCAGCAATGGGATTTCTTCCATTGACCAAACATCGATGCTCTCAGGATCCGCGACTAGTCTGCAGCTGCAAACGTTCCTGCAAAAGACTTTTTTCAGGCTTTTCTTGCAGTTGTGGCGAGAAACGGTGTACACGAACTGGCGCTCAAAGTCCGGGCACCTGTCAAGAACAGCCTGCTTCCAAGCATCGCTTGTACTTGTGGTGCCGGGCAATTGAGCTCCGTTGGTGTAAATGTTCTCCATTGCTGTTACGCTGTTATCGGCTATTCGCCCTGAATATTCTGTCGGGTTGGCGTTCTGTTGCAACTTCAGATAGTACCTGCACCACCGTATGTATGTCTCCAATAAGCTTCAGACAGTTTTAGAGTTCATCGGTCAGCAAGGAATTCGCATTCCCACTTTGTCGTCAGTGTGTCGCACACACGGTTACACGCCTTCCTCACGCGAGCCGGCCTGTAGTATTCCGCCTTCAGTAGCCAGGTGCGAGTCAGTCTTCTAAGCGTGTTGTCAGAGTCGTCTATCGCATGCTTAATCTCTAAACCTTGTATCCCCCGTTTCTGGCGCGCACCAAACAAAGTGCTAATGCCAATGGTCAATTCTGTCACTTGAGTACAGACCCACCGAGAAAAAAAAATGCAAACTTTGATATATAATTACTTAACCACATAGGCCGTTTTCGGCTACAGCACCGTTTCCATCTCCACGTCATCCTCTTCCTCCTCGTCTCCCTTGTTCATGTACTCCGATACGGATCCGCCCATACCCTTAAGGTTCTTGAACTCAGGCTTGAGCGAGTATTTCATGGCGTACGGACCCTTTTTGTTGAGGATTGCAATCGTCTCGAGTACCTCCTTCAGATAGGATTCCGGTTGCTTGGTTCGCTCTCGCAGGCCCTTCATGGTCCAGTAATCATACTCTTCAAAAAGCTTGAACAACAGATCCAAAAGCTCGTTCTGTGGGATACGCGTGGCCTTGCCCTCGCCGTTCTTGGACAAGTCTTTCTTCTGTGCCCGCATGAACGTGTGGTTGGCCCAGCCAGTACCAAAAGTAGCAGCGTTGACACCAGGGATATTCTCCAAAAAAGTGACTTTTGACCGCGAGTCGTCCGACGTCTGGAACTTTCGCTGCTGCACAACCTTGTTGTAGTTCTTGTCCGACAGCGAGGGCATCACCACGCACTCGTTGCACGCCGTGCCCACGAATGCCGTCTTCTTGGGTATATTCTTGACATACGGCATGTATCTGTCTTCGTTCTGAATATAGCTCTTCTTCTCTGGCTTGACCTTATGCGGTAGATCCTGCTCGGTGAACACAAAAGTGTTGTCGACCACCTCTTTCACCAGCTTCAGGTCGTACTCGTGGGGAATATCTTGAGTCTGAGGACCTTCGTTCAACACCAGCTTGATGCTCCGCGGTCCTTTGTCGTTCTTTATACGGATCTTGCCCAGATTTGATCCACTAACCTTACCAACATCCTTCCAACGGTCCATGAGAAACTCTGGCATTCGCACTAGCCACATCTTTGTGCCCACCTGGCTCAGATCAAGATCCAGGTCATCAAAGTCGTCCTCAGTCTTGATGCGTCCGTTAGGCTCAGGCGACGGGGATAACGATACGTCGTCTTCGAAGCCCGGCGAAGGCTCTTTCTTGATCATGTTGTTGTCAGCGTCTTCAGATCCTACTTTGGCAGGATGGGGTTTGTGGGCGCGCTCCGCAAGTTAAAAGTCCCACCAGTGGCGCACACTGTGGCGGACCGTGGCTTTATCGAGTGCTCGTCACTCAGTCAACGGATTGAGCACGTGATCTATTTTGTCTGTAGTCGTCGTGACCTTCTTTGTTATGTTGTCGCGCTGGATGCCTACTTGCAACAGTTACAAAGAAATAAAAGCTATCAATGATTTTAGACTCAATTCGTTCCTACTTTTCCTTTGGCGGAACAGGCTCCACCCGGCCCTTGCTCACAGACCGCCAGTCAGTGCTCAAACTCGTACCGTTACTCTCAGTGTAACTCTTCATCATGGCTCGTCGGGTGTCCTCGTCGGCATTGGCGTACAGCTGCTGGAAGAATGCATTAGGGTCATCGTTGGTGTCATCTCCTAGGTCTTCAATCTGCTTCTGAGCTAGCTGGTCCCAATCCTTCTTCAGGCTTGCCGATTCGGGCTTCTTTTCCTCGGCATTCAGTAGCAGCCTGTTCCAGGAGGTCTTGTCGGCCTTCTTGAGGTTCAGCTCCAGCTTAGTTCCAAACACCTTGAAAGTGCTCTCGCCTGGCACAATGGCTCCAAACAGTGGTCCGAGGCTGTACTTGAATGGCTTTCCATCAGGCTGATTGCACTGGATATGGACGTCCTTCTCCTGGAAATCCACCTTACAAGACTCCTTGGGGATACCCTTGAGGAAAATGGAGACATTGACGTTGGCAGCACTTTGGAAAAAGTCCTTTCGCACATTCTCGGCATCCCAGATGCCCGCTGGCTTACGAGCCGGTGGTGCACCTGGGGCAGGCACCACCAAAGGAACCATTGGCATCCTGGCAACCTTGTGAGTCTCTTTGGAATCGCCCAGCTTCAGATCGACCTGTGCGAGCCAGCTCTTGACCTCATTGTCGAGGGAGGGCTCCTGGTGGTACTCTTTAACCAGGTTGAGACAGTACTTGGCATCAGCATACTGACCTAGCTGAAATAGCGTGATTCCTCGTCTAAGCTGACCCTTGGCAATACCAGCCTTGTTTCCATTGTTGTTACTGGCGACACAAACCTTCTCGGCGTCAAGTAGAGCTTCGTTGTGCTTCTTTAGGCGGTGGTATGCAGTAGACCGCAAAAGGTAGGCCAAACTGAGCCGGGGGTCCTTAGCAATGGCTTGAGTAGCGGTCAGAACAGCGCCCTCGTAGTCCCTCTTATTAAGCTTGTCCTGCGTCTGGTCAAGTAGTTCGGTAGACATGGTGAGGTCGATCAGCCTCATCCCACACTTGATAAATAGGAAACCTTACCCTATGGTCACGTGTACCCTAACCACGAAATTTTTTTGATAAAATCGAAATATTTCATATGCATACAAACGACTAACGAGATGGAACAGAAGAACATAAACAGCCTTGTGCTGGACAGTGGTCCGCTGATTACGCAGACGTTTTCGGATATCCACCGACTGGCCGACAAGTTTTTCACTACCCCGTCCGTATACAATGAGATCCGAGACGAGCGAGCCCGAGCCAACCTGGTTCTCTGGGGGGAGAATTTAGTTGTCCGACAGCCCAAGCCCGAGTTTGTCAAGAAGGTTTCCGAGTTTGCCAAGCTGACCGGTGACTATGCTGTTTTGTCGAGTACTGATTTGCAGGTCGTTGCGCTGTGCTACGAATTGGAGGTTGAACTTGGCGGCGGAGAGGCGCTGAAGACAGTTCCAGGGCAGAGAAAGGTCAAGGAAGAGAAAACGGCTTCCAAAGAAGACAAAGACGACAAACCAGAAGAGAAGGAAGAGAAGACTGATTCGGTCCAGGAAATCGAATCTGCCGTGGAGAAACTTGATATCGAGGGTGAGGAGGAAGACGACGGTTGGTCTGTCGTACAGGCCAAGCCAAAGAGACGATTCAACAGGAAGCAGAAGAAGCCTGCCGCCGCCCCGGTTGAGGAAAACAGTGAAGGGAAGACTCTGGAGGGAACGAAAGAAGCATTCGGCGACGTGGTTGTCGAGATTGTTGAAACTGAAGAAGGAGAAGAAAACGACGACGGATGGATCACGTCTGACAATCTCCAGGAGACACTTGAGAAGAACGAGGGAACCGAGAAGGGCGAGCAAAAACATGTTCTTGCTGCCATGAGCACAGGAGATTTTGCCATGCAGAACGTTGCGCTACAGATTGGCCTGAACCTGGTCAACCCAACTAACGGTCTCAGCATCAGAAAAGTCAAGAATTACATGCTGCGATGTCACGCATGCTTCAAAATGTTCCAATACCCACGGGACGGCAGACCGCTGCAGTTTTGTCCAAAGTGTGGCCTGGACACTCTTCTACGGTGCACTGTGACTGTGTTTGCCGATGGAAAGATCAAGGCTCATCTCAAGAAGAACATGCAGTGGTCGCACCGAGGTGACAAGTATGCGCTGCCTAGTCCACAGAGTAAAAAATCGCGAAGACAGCGACACGAAAAGAACCCTGTCTTGCTGAGAGAGGACCAGAAGGAGTACCAGAAGGCGGTGAAAGACGATCTGTGGAAGAAGAGGCATAACGAGAAGATTCTGGACGACTGGATTGGCGAGGGCAGTGCTGATAACATTGCCAGTCCATTTGCTATTTCGGGATACAAGCGAGACGCTACGAGGCATACTGGTGTCAAGGTTGGCAAGGGCAGGAATGTTAATGCTGTCAGGAGAAAGAAGTAATCTTCGCCTGGCGATTTGTAATGTAGGCATGATAGACAATGGCATAGCGTATGGCGTAATAATAAATAAAAGATTTTGAAGTGCTCAAGCTGTCGCTTCGCTCCAGTTTGAGGAAGCAGCAAGACGACTCTTCACTGAATCAATCACGCTCTCCTCGAGACCGTGATAGTTGTAGCCAAGCAGCTGTCGGGTCTTGGACGAGTCAGGAGTGGGAATAGTCCTCTTGACCTTTGCAAACTCCTCCGCGTTCATTGGTACGCCATTGTCTTTGCCTTTCCGCAACTCCGGAAAGTTCTTGACAATGATGTCCACAATCAGCTGCGGATGCCAGATGCCATTCTCGACAAATAGACGCTTTCCGGCGTACTTTGGCTCTAGGGCCTTTACATGAGCAAGCGCAATGTCTCGAACATCGATCCAAGCGTAAGTTGACATGTCGACGGCATCTCGTGGCGGAGCGTCATTGTCCGTGATACCGACAATCACACTGCTAGACGCATTGACGGCAGCCTTGCTGTTAACCTGCTGAATCATTGGACCGAAAACCCAGGGTGGGTTGATGGTGACACCCTTGATACTCGGATTGGCATTGATAAAGTCCCAGAAGGTCTTCTCCGCAACAGTCTTCGATCCGTGGTAGGCAAACTGCGGGTTCTGAGAAGTGCTCTCAAAGGTCAGTGGGCTCCACGACTCTTCGTTCCAAATAGCACCAGGTTTCTCGCCAAATGGATTGTGCATGGCGACCAGAGAAGAGGTGAAGACAATGGTGTGGACACCTCCAAACTTCTTGACAGCGTTAGTCACAGACTCGACGCCCTTGATCGCGGGGATGAGAATGTCATTGATGGGATCCTTAGCGGCAAACGTCACTGGAGAAGCAGTGTGAATGACCTCCGTGATGTGATTTCGCTCAAACACGCCGTAAAACGCATCCGGCGCCGTCATGTCGGGGACAAGTTCCACCACGAGCTTGTCATAGGGGAATTGAGCCTTGATGAAGTCAGCCTTGTCCTGGGTTCGGACAGTAGCAACAATATCTCTCTTCTGCTCAATGAGGAGCTTCAGAATATGAGTAGCAATGAAGCCATTGGCGCCAGTCAGAAGGACTTGAGGAGACATGATGGTGATTGTTGAAGGGGGGGAAACAGGTCCTTTTATACCTGGGTACACAGGCTCGGATTACCAACTGCATTACAATTATCTCCAAGACACATTACCAAGAAGGATGACAAAGGATGCAGCCCGGATGCCATCGGAGTGCGTCGCGCGCCCACATGACCAAAGCATGTCTTGATTGGGAACATCGCAATGAATTCTGGAGGAGCAACCTTGCACGCGCTGCTGCGCATGAGCTAACGATGGCTGCGGTAAGCGAAACGATCGAGGGGATATCGGGGTTTGGCATCGCCAATGAAGTGTGGAACGATTACGCGGGAGACCATTTGCAGACCAAGGGTGAGTGACATCCGTTGGTTCGTAAGCTGACTAGATCCATACTATGTTCATGTTGACGGCAAAACGGAGCGACGGCCACCACCACAGTACGCGTCTGGCGTGGAGCGTGCGATTTGGAAGAGAATCATCAAGAAAGCCTGGTCCCATGATCGAAACCTCTTTGGGTGGTTCTGGCTCGATCTGGGACTGGGGCAGGCCCCTATCGTCTGTCTGATTCCGGTGATAGGGCCTCTTACAATGTACGTCCTCCATAGCCGGTTGGTCTCGATAGGCGATGAGTTGCGGATCCCGGCGACACTGCAGACGAAGATGGCAGCGAACATCACGTTTGACTTTGTGATATCGCTCGTGCCTATCTTGGGATCGATATTCAGCTGGATGAATGCATGCTCGACCAGAAACGCTGCCTTGATTGACACGTTTCTGAACAAGCGCACAGTGAGACTACAGGAGAGCAGAGGCGACTTTCAGTTGGTGGAGGAGCCACAGAAGTCAAAGAAGACAATGTCGTTTGGAGTGAAGAAGAAGAGTTCACGGGGTCAAGCAGCGATACAGCAGTCAGGAGTGATGTAGCCGTGCGTCTGAAGAACGTTCTACGAGGCATCAATATTAGCTTGTCACATGGCGTGCTAGAAACGTGACTCGACGCAAGATTTATTGACTTGCACCAATATATCATTGAGAGAAGTGTCTCATATCGTAGCATAGGTGTGCTCAGATAACCTTGGGAAGGCGCGCGCTACTTGCCAACACACACACAATATGGTATGTCCCCTGTCTTGAAAACTCAATGAAAAAACGGCTAACATAGTCCAACCCAGCCACTCCAGTCCCAGGTGGACCAAAGTCTACTATTCGGTGCGTATTGTCGTTTTTCCTGTGTTGAATTTGGTTGAGTTTACGAGGTTTTCGTGTGGTCAGAAGTTCGGGTCAGATTCGAATATGAGCGGTCAGATGATTCATGTTGAAGTTTCTGTTGGTTGAAACCCAGGAGGATGTTTTGATTCGGTTTCGTGGGGTTCGGCCGCGTGGACTTTTTACACTAAGCGCCGGTCGGGCAGATGCAATTTGATCACTACAACCGTTGAACTTCTGACATGCGAACTTTTCCTCACCTAGGGAACCTAGTCATGGCCGAGACGAGTTGACACTATGAACGGTCATTAGACAGGCATTTTACAGGCCATAATGAACCGAATCAACAACAGCCGATGATCCCTCGAAGCTCATCCTCTGACTGACATCTATACAAGGTTACAGGCATACTAACATAGACGACGAGCCAACCAAGAACGACAGCAGGCTCAGGCCAATGAACGACCACCATCCACTCGAGCTGCAGGTGCCGGTGGCTCTACCTCCACCATGCTGAAGCTCTACACTGACGAAGCCTCCGGTCTGCGTGTGGACCCAATTGTCGTCATGGTCATGGCCCTTGGTTTCATCTTCTCCGTTGTTGCCCTCCACGCTATTGCAAAGATCTCTGCCAAGTTTATGTAACGGGTAGAATAAAAGTAATATTCGATTGACAAGCACTGTTACATTTGGAATTTCATGAGCGCGGTTTTCTTGAATGACTCCTTCGTCACTTCGGGTATTGCTTTGGCATCGCGGTCCTTGGCTCTTCCATACCAGTTAAGAACAAGATCCTTCCTCGCGTCGATGCGATGGGCTATTGCAACCATTTCAGCTTCTCTAGGCCTCTTGTTTTTCTGATACTCGATCTGAAGAAGCTTCTTTTGCCGGGGGGTGAGGCGACCATAGCTCCTACGCTTTGAATCGTTTCGATGAGTCTTCTCCCACTCAAGTCTTTTGGACCAATGACGGACATGGTGCGCTCTTACGCCGACTCTGTGGCCAATATGTCTTGTCTCGGGGGATGTGGGTACTGGGTTTGTCCGATACTCGGCTGTGAGTGCTCGCATTTGGGGGGTGGGAAGTCTCTCGTAGGGTTTCTCGTCCTTCCTTGGCGCTCTCTCCTCTACGTATCCGTCCCAGACTCTCTCTATGTCCTCAGCGGTATAATTTGCGGTTAATGCAAAAACGTCGTCAACGATTGCATCAGCGTAGATATCATCTGGGGTGACCTTTGGCGCGGGGTATAAAATCTCGTTGTCGAGTTCGAAAGAATGAATTCTGGAAGTGCTCATGGTGTAGTCAGGGTGTCTAGCCTTTAGGACCTTCGGATTAGTGCTGGTATTGTTAAGCGCCGATTCTAAAAGCGCTGGGCTCGGCGTCTCAGAAAGCGGCCGCGGGTTGGAGGCAATTCAAGCTGATTTAGCGATCAATTGCTGATGTTATTATTTAGCAATAGTAGTATGCCGATGATGCAATGATAACGTGGTGAGATTTACGTGGTGTAGAAATTAAGTCTTTGGATGTAACTTTATCATGACGACTGCAGCCGTGCGTATAGTACGTGGTGACATCTAGCATGCAAGACGAGTTGCCCTTCTCTCATCGGGAATTGCTCCTCCACACACTAATGTCTATGTCGCTGTGTCGATATTTGACATCTGTGTGTTAATTCTTACATTTGCGTCCAAACTAGCTGGGCCATATATGTGTTATGATCATGATGGTACTCATACTAACAACAATTTAATTATCGCACGGGAAAACACACTCTCAAACTAATTCACATCACACAATTGTCTTACCGGCGGGATGGCTTACGAAATAAATTACTCGGGCCACCCGATCCAGTGAACGTTCATGCCATTGATATCTAGTCAGGTTGATTAATTGCCAGCTGACGCAACAGCGTCTCTAGAATCTCACGAATCTTGTTTAAAGTTGCAGGAGACTTCTTATCGATCGAGATGTGAAGCCTAGTTTGGAGGACCGTACCCATGCCACCTCTACAGGGTATAATTGTCGTGAGCGCGCATGCATGCACTTTTGCAGGCCATCAACCGCAATACCAACAACGACGTCTACAAGAATAGATCAGAATCACCAACATCCGTTTGTCAGAAGGGTGTTCAACATATTCAAAAAGAGCAGAGACCTAAAGTGGAGCAGTGTCCCGTATTCCGATCCACATTACTAAAGAGACTGTCACGTGACCGTTGAATTTTGCGTGGAAATACATTAGAAGGCAAGCAAAGAGCCCACATACGAGGGGTAAATCTTGCGCTTGATTACTCCATATGAAAGATATCGATAAATAGGCAAAATATACTACGCAAATGTCTCAGGCAGAATATTTTTACATTAACGTTAAACTTTTGCCAGCCCCTAGCCACCAATCTGCGTACATGAAAAGAGACAAGCGATACCAAGCAACCATGATGATTTTTTGTTTATCGGTTGGACTTGGCAACTCGCTCCAACTCATCCTTCTTCTTAATAGCGTAAGAGTTGGAAGAACCCTTAGCGGCGTTGATCAACTCCTCAGCCAGACACTCAGCAATGGTCTTGATGTTTCGGAAGGCAGCCTCTCGAGCACCGATGGTGAGGAGAGCAATAGCCTGGTTGACTCGTCGCAGAGGAGAGACATCGACGGCCTGTCGTCGAACGGCACCGGAGGAACCGATTCGAGTAGAGTCTTCTCGTGGACCAGTGTTGACAATGGCGTCAACAAGGACCTGGAGAGGGTTCTGGTCGGTGAGCAGAGAGATAATCTCCAGAGCGTGCTGAACGATTCGGACAGCCTTCAGCTTCTTACCGTTGTTTCGGCCGTTCATCATCAGAGAGTTGGTCAGTCGCTCAACGATTGGGCACTGGGCCTTTCGGAATCGCTTAGCGGCGTATCGGCCAGCAGAGTGCGAGGTGTAGACTGGCTGTCGGATCTGAATGTAGTCGACCAGGGAAATGTCCTTGGCGGAGACCTCGTTGAAGCTCCATTTGTTGAACAGAAGGATCTCACCGGACTTCTCGGTAACGTCCTTTGGCAGCTTGGTAAAGAGCTGGACCTGCTGGGTCTCCTGCTGAGTCTCTTCGACGTCGGACATTGTGTTGTTGTATGTGCTGTGTGATGAATTTTGGTGATTCTAGAGGGCGTGGTGTGCGCGTGGAGAAAAGTGACTGTTTGAGCCAGATTAGGAAGTTTTTGGGACTTTAGCCCTAACTAGGGCTTGCTTCCGGAGGGACTCAATTCACTTTGGGAGAAAGAGAGGAACGGTGGGGGACCCGAACACAGGGTGGTGTAATTAATTTGTTGGAGAACCAGATGTTGAGTCAAAATTAAGTTGACCGAGGAAGCCTGCAGCGCACCATGTGTAAACTAGGATCATGAAATGGCATAGGAGTCTAGATGACGTACGGATCATTTGAAGTACCGGAGCTTAGGTACACAGGCAGACCATGATCAGGCCTGAGTGTCAGGTGAACCGAGATTCGAAGCATGATGCTTGATGAGACACTCAGTCGGAGCCGGTCAGATAGTCAAGCTGACAGTCAATTCCTAGGTAGATAACCTAGAGACAGGATGACAGGTCAAGACAACCTGATAGAACTGAGAGTTCTACAAACATTACTGGAAGCAGAGCCTAGAGGACAGAGCTCAGAGGAAAAACCCAAGAGCATCTACTGAACACTCTGATATTGAGCACAGAGCTAGAGGGCCGCGATCTAGAGCTAATTGGCGAGGCTTGAATCGACGACAGCTGAGCGAAAGGCATTCAAGAATCCTAAGGGTGAATCTGTATAGGAACGTGCTGTTCATGATATTTGCTTACATGCAGTTTATTCTGATCGAGACTTGTGAGTACGAATGGGGTTATAGGCTACGCAGTGGCCAGCTTATCCGTTACCCACTCAACGTCCAAGTCGAGCTTCTCAACTTCGGCCAGCACTTCCTTAAGCGCCTTCACGCCGTACTCAAAGTCTGAGTACTCAAGGTAGACCTGAGCAGACACTCGCAAGTACAACACGTCATGATACCAGCCCATTGCAATGAAAGTCCTGTACTTGTTGAGAAGTGTGTTGGAGATGAACTTGAGAACTTTGGACCTGTAATCTGGAGCAGTGTCATAGGGAACTCGAACGTTAGCCATGGCAACGGGCGACTCATCGACATCTTTTCCGACCAGGATTTCCGTTCCCAGCTCTCTGGCAAACAGCTCAGCGGCCTGCTTGGCCAGGGTGTACATGTAGTTGTGCATCTTTTCCAAGCCTCCACACGTCTCGTTCACAAACTTGTCCGCCGCCGGAATCGACATAATATTAGTGTAGTCGATAGTGCTGGTTCCATCGAATCTTTCAGAAAAGCTCAGACCCGAGTCGTAGGTGTGTGCGATGGGGTAGGTTTCGACCTTATCGTGGTGTTTCTCGTCGACGTAAAGCATGGCGCACGATACTGGAGTAAAGTACCATTTGTGCAGGTTGGAGACGAAAAAGTCAGGCTTGAGGGTGTTTAGAGACAGTTCAAGCAGGCCAATTCCGTGAGCAGCATCCACGAACGACAGAACCTCCCTTTTTCTACACTCCTCGACTAGTCGCTCGAACGGCAGTCTGAAAGCCGGAGCCGAAGAGACAGTGTCGAAAAAAGCCATTCGAACTTTTCCTCCTTTAGCAATCTCAGCATCAATTGTGTCTGTGTAAAGCTGCACAATCTCATCGTGGCTCATTGGATATTTCAGGTCCACGTACAAGAGCTCCAAGCCAATGTACTTCTCCAGAAATTTTAGAGTCTTTCCACAGCCCCGGTACACAGTGCTGCAGTAGACAATCTTGTCGGTCTTCTCAAACGGGAATGACCTCAGCACCGTATTTACCGCAGAAGTGGCATTGGTCTGGAACACAATGTTGTCGGCCTTTGCATCCAAAACCCGGGCGACAATGTTTCGGCTCTCCTTTAACTTATCGTAAGCGGTTTCTCGCATGAACTTGTCCAGAAATTGGAATCGTGATCCACCTAGCTCCTGCCGGGCCTTCTCCACGCTCAATGGAATCATGCCATAGCTGCCGTGGTTAAGCGGGACAACATCATTATCGAACCCAAACTCTTTTAATCGAAAGTCCTTGCCAAATGTCATCTCGTCTGGCCATTTACACGATGCATGGATCTACTTATATTACCATGCACGTGAGTCAGAGATCGGCTATCGAAGGCCGAGATACTGCGGTGAGTAATAATAAAGTTATGCTTACTAACGCGGCCCACTTGGCACCTGCACTGATGCATTGAGTCAGTTGAACTTTCTTATCGCGAGTCACGTGATGTGTCGTTATGAGTAGCTATGGTAACGCTTGAGCGGCCAAAGAAAACCAGCCAAATGCTGATTGTATTAGTAAGTGGAAATGCTACGCCAGTTTAAGCTAATTGCTTGCAAGGATGCCATTGACTCCTATCGTGAGTATTATCAAGGTGCGTGCGGCTGACACATTGTACCTTACCTAAGAGTCACCCATCGGTTATGAATTAAGGCTGTATGCGCGTGGTGAGTTAGACGGGGGTTTTGGCTAGATACGTGATACACGTGGTTATGTGAGCAGGAGAGGTATCGGCTGGCTTCTATGTAGGCTAAATGCACTACTTGTGGTATGTGCTAAATTTACAGTTGGCCGGGCTTAGACGGACCGGACAGTTACGCCGCGGCCATCCAATGCCGGCCGGTCGTCTACATGCTTGCCGACCAAAGTTATTGACTACAAGACATACATGTACAGTTTAAAGTGAGAAGAATTGGGAACTCTGTGCGGTGGGTAACCTACCCCGGCAATCGCTGGGTACCCCACACCTCGGCTAGTCGCGGCCACCACACACTTTTCATCTTACCTCAGACATGCTCGCTAGAATTCCTCGAACCTCTGCCTTTGTGCGGGCTTATTCCACCGCCGAGAGCGTTCTCAAGGTCAAGAGCCACCAGTTGGACTACGGTACCGTTGCCGAGATCTCCTTTGACCGGCCAAAGTCTAAGAACGCCATGTCGAAGCAGCTTCTAGGCGAATTCCACGAGTTCATCATGAACCTCACGATCCAGCACCCGGATGTCAAGGGCGCCCGGGCTCTGATCATCTCGTCAACTTCTGATGACGTCTTTTGCGCTGGCGCGGACCTCAAGGAACGAAAGACCTTCCAGCCACATGAGACGACTGCTTTCCTGGAAAAATGGAACTACACGCTTGATCTGATTGAGCGACTGCCAATTCCCACCATCTCTGCCATCCAGGGCCTGGCGCTCGGTGGTGGCCTTGAGATTGCGCTGTCTACCGACTTTCGAGTGCTGAGCGAGTCGGCCAAGGTTGGTCTTCCAGAGACCCGGCTGGCCATCATTCCAGGTGCTGGCGGCACCAAACGACTTCCACCTCTTATTGGATACTCTCGAGCTCTGGACATGATCTCCACCGGCCGACGAGTTTCTGCCCAGGAAGCCTTGACTTTTGGTCTGGCTAACCGAGTTGGTGCCAATGCCCAGGAGGAGGCACTCAGCATGGCTAAGGAGATTTGCGCTGGTGGACCACTGGCTATCAACGCCGGTAAGGAGGCTGCCAAGGGTGCTTCTGTCGCCTGGGAGAAGGTTGGATACAGAATTGTGGTCAACTCTAAGGACAAGTTTGAGGCTTTGGATGCCTTTGCCCAGAAGAGAAAGCCAGTGTTCAAGGGCGAGTAGACCTTTCAACACTAGCAGGCTCTCTGGCGAGATGTAGAATAATCGCATCGGGTTAGGGTAGGACCCTGATTGGTATGCCCCGTAAATGCCCTAATACAATTAATATGAACTAGCAACCCTTGCCAAACACGGCAAGCCTATATCTAGCGCTAGACTCAACTGCATCTGACTCACACCCGCCGAGAATGACCAGTTTGCAGCCGTAACGAGAAACACGTGACTGGGCTAGGGCGAGTCAAAATATACCGGTTTTGCCATTAGACACCCAGAAAGCCATGGAAATCTTGGAAAACGTCTCAATTGACGTAATTGAGCCTACCACCGAAAAGGTAGGAATCTACGAGGCGGGAGTGACGTCACGGGGTAGGTTGCTGTGAGACGGTTGCTCTTGCTGTGGACATATAAAAGGCAAACCTTGCACCAATAAGCCAACATCACCAACATGCGAGCCTTTAGAACTATTCCACGAATTCCAATCTCTCGATGCGCTGTGCGACCACTGTCAACCACTCCAATTCGAGGCAAATCAGCCACGGAAGCTGCGAAAGACGCCGTCAAGGATGCGGCTGAGGCTGTCAACAGAGGTGCCGCCAATGTCGCACTAAAAGGAATCAACATTGGCGAGACTGTTGTGGACTCGACCAAGAAGGCCGCTGGAGTGGCCAAGGAGAAGTCTGAAGATCTCGCTGGCCACGCCAAGGAGAACGCCAACCAGGCCGCTGCCGCTGCACGAGAACACGGCCACGAGTCAAAGAAGAAGGTTGAAGATGCGGCTCACAAGGTGAAGGAAGAAATGAACAAGAAGATGGAGTAGCCTAGAGGGCTTCTGCATTGCACCAGTAGACACTAAGTAAGACTTGCTGGTATAGTAAGAAAATTAACAGCGCCTTCTTTTCATAACCGGGTTAGGGTTTTCGTGTCGTTGAATGTCCTTCCTTATTCAGATATAGCACTTTGTTAGCCGTTCGCTGTTCGCGGCGCCGGAAACCAATCAACTCCCCCCAAATGCGACACCGCAACTGTAACATCACGGGATCTACGTCATACGACGTTCCCCGGCTGACGATCCGTTTCCCCATGGGCATGAAATACGCTTCATGTGAGTTCGCACGACCGGATGCCGTGTTATCCGGTCTAGAACTACACGCTTAGTTATAGTTGTCCGGTTACCCCGGAAATCGGTGCGGGGTGGTGGGGGTTTAGTAAGCGCTGTGCGAGTTGGTTAGTCAAGATTTAGTAAGCACAGAACGTTCGCTTACATAACTCTGCGCGATGACGGATAAGCGGCTGCGGACGAGCGGCTTCCACATCGCGACCCCACTGGTATATAACTCGTGGTATCTCTTAGGTCCGCTTCCATCTACAGCCCACTTTCGACTGCTCTAATTACATTTCGCTATTGATACGCTCGCACCGCAATGGGCATTACATTTGCCAACCAGGAATCTCTAAAGAAACTACCGATCCCGAACCTCAGCGATTCGTGCGCCTACTACCTTGAAGCGCTACGTCCGCTGCAGACACCTCGAGAACACATACAGACCGAAGATGCCGTGAAACGTTTCCTGGACACGTCTGGTCCCATGCTGCAGGACCGCTTGCTGCGGTACGCATCATCGCGATCCAGCTACATTGAACAGTTCTGGTACGATTCGTACCTCAATTTTGACAATCCCGTCGTTCTCAACCTGAATCCGTTCTTTCTGCTCGAGGACGACACCACTCCGCACTATCATCCGAACCAGGTGGCCCGGGCTGCTACACTCACCACCTCGAGTCTGAAGTTTGTTCGAGCTCTCAGGCGAGAGGAACTACCTCCTGATGCTTTCCGGGATAAGAAACTGTGCATGTACCAGTACTCGAGATTGTTTGCCAGTGCCCGAATCCCCACAAACACTGGTTGTGTCATGCAGACGTTCAATTCGTCCAAGCACATTGTCGTGATTTGCCGATCGCAATTCTACTGGTTTGACGTTCTCGACGACAACAATGACCTCATAATGTCGGAGCGGGACATTGCGCTGAACTTCCAGACCATCATTGAAGACGCGGAGATGACGCCAATCAACGAGGCCTGTAAGGGTGCAGTGGGTGTTCTCACTACAGAAAACCGTCGAATCTGGGCTAATATCCGTGAAAGCATGGCAAGCGACGAGGCTGAAAACAACCAGGAGTGCATGAAAAAGGTCGACTCCGCGTTGTTCATCGTTTGTCTCGACCACGAGGCCCCTCAGAGCCTGCCAGACCTCGCGCGTGGCATGCTCTGTGGCTCCTCTGTCATCAAAAAGGGCGTACAGGTCGGCACTTGCACCAACAGATGGTACGACAAGCTGCAAATCATCGTCACCAAGAACGCCAAAGCAGGCATCAACTTTGAACACACGGGTGTTGACGGCCACACAGTTTTGCGGTTCGTGTCAGATGTTTACACCGACACGATCCTGGGCTTTGCAAAGAGTATTAACGGTCAGTCCCCAAGTCTATGGGCCACCACATCCCCTGACCCAAACAAGCGAGATCCAAAATCCTTTGGTAACGTGTGCATCACTCCTCGAAAACTCGAATGGACGCACACCAGAGAGCTGTCCCTTGCACTGCGGTTTGCCGAGACCCGACTCGCTGACCTCATTATGCAGAACGAGTGCCAGGCTCTCGAGTTTGACCACTACGGCATGAACACCATCAAGCAGATGGGCTTCTCTCCCGATGCTTTTGTCCAGATGGCATTCCAGGCTGCATACTACTCCCTCTACGGCCGAGTTGAATGCACATATGAGCCAGCAATGACCAAACAGTTTCTGCACGGGCGAACAGAATCCATTCGAACGGTTTCCAAGGAGAGCGTCGCGTTTGTTCGAAAGTTCTGCGAAGACGCACCTGCCTCAGAGAAGATTCAGTTCCTTCAGCGAGCCTGCAAGAAACACACCCAGACTACGGTTCGAGCCTCAAACGGTCTAGGCCAGGACCGACACCTGTACGCACTGTTCTGCACGTGGCGGCGAATGGTCGATGATGGTGAGATCTTTGACGACACAAAATCCGACTGCACCGAGGACAGTCTCGCTCTGCCTGCAATCTTCGCCGACCCGGGTTGGGACAAGATCAATAACACCATCTTGTCCACCTCCAACTGTGGCAACCCAGCTCTGAAATTGTTCGGATTCGGCCCCACCAGTGGCGATGGATTTGGTCTAGGCTACATCATCAAGAACGACTCTATCACCATCTGCGCCTCCTCCAAGCACCGACAGACTGCGCGATACCTCGACACGCTCAAGTCTTACTTCCTTGAGGTGAAAAATCTTTGGAGATCCATCAACCGTGCCAGCAGCCCAAGCAAGCTCCCAAATTCTGTGTCCATCGAGACCAGACCGCGAAGACGATCCTCGGAGGCAAAGCACTTTGGCAGAAGCCTGGAGATGGCCAACCCGGCTCCTACTACTGCCAGAAAGGTGGAGAAAGAGGATACGTCTTACTTGCTGGGTGGCTATGGCTACTTTGACATGGGCGACGTGAGTATCAGTCGGCCACCTTCGCCAACGAACACGCCCAGCCAAAAGAAGCTGAACAAGCACGAAATTGGTAGGAAGTTGAGACTGGCTGAGTATTAGCGAGGCTCTTCCAATGACTGAACGGACTTTTACAGTCGCTTGCATCCACTCATGACATGTACTTTAATTGATGTGTTTAGTGCTACCCTTCTATAAATCAGAGCCCCACGAGGATCCTGTTTAAGCTTAATCTGTGCGGCGCAAAAATTTCCACATGCACCACTTGGATCTGCCTAGCCTCTACTCAAAGCCCAGCGGAGATGAGATCCTCGCCGCCTTGAACCAAGTGGCCCCCAAGAAGCTGACGGACTTCTCCGGGGTCGAGGAAGATGAGACCGAGGCCATCGATAGCCGGGGCCTGTTTGGCTGGCTAACGTCGCTTGTTGGTTCGCCCCTGGACTGGGTAGATGACGACCTTCGAGACGAGATTTGGTCTACAGCCAGTTTACGAATGGCGGAAAGATGCGGAAGGACTGCTGCGCCTAGTCAGACCCGCGAACTCAACGTTCCAGGACTAGCCGAAGCGGTCAAGCTGTTTGAGCCAGCGTGGACCGCCGACAACCTTGGTCACAAGACCTGGGGCTCTTCTTTTATCCTCACGAAGCGATTAGTAAGAGACCGGGACTTGCTTCACGGTCACATATTGGAGCTTGGAGCTGGCACTGGCCTCTGTGGCATTGCCTGCGGAATAATGGGGTACAATGTCACGGTTACAGACTTGAAGGAAATTGTGCCAAACCTGCAAAAGAATGTCGACTTGAACTGTGAAGGAAACGTGGAGGCAAAGGTGCTGGATTGGTCAGACTTTTCTGAGGATGATGTGGAGGTGAGCGAGACGGTCGTTGTATCTGATCCTATTTATTCACCAGCTCACCCCGCCATGGTGGTGAGCGTCATCAATACGTTTCTGAAGCGCGGAAAGGATTCCAGGCTGGTTGTCCAGCTGCCAATCAGAGAGAAATATGAAGACGAGAGACAGGATTTCTATGATCGACTGGTGAGCATTGGACTGGTTAAGACGCGGTTTGAGGATGAAGAGGGTTATGATGACTGGGGAAAGCTGGAAAAGTTTGCATGGTCCCTGTGGGTGTGGAGTGAAAATAGATGAGGGATGTTGAATCTGAAACGATGCAACCTGCCAGACACCTTTAGAGTTTGGTGACAAGCGGAAGTTCAAACAGCTGCAGCTGAGAACCACACTCTATGGCCTTTCGCAACTCCGACTGCCAAGGACATGTGATACACGGCGGGCCATCGTGTTTGTCATTCCTACCCAGTGACCACCCAGGGACCACCCAGGGACCATCCAGGAACTGGAAAACTCAAAAAGACGACCAGCAAGCTGTTATTAATGTCAATTGACTGACGTGAAGCAATCGATACATTCCACCCAGTTGTGACGCCAAGAGATCGGAACCCCGGATTCAAACTCCGATGGATTTACGGTTCTATTCTAGAGAGTTAATCGCGATACGACAAATCGCTAATTGCAACTAACGATTCCTGGTAACCTCCTCTTCTCCTGTGTTTTGATCACATGACAAGTTCCCTACCGATATGTGAAAAAAGCAATTTGCGCATCGCATTGCTCAGGGCGGAACCCCGAACGCCTTGCATCGCTTACATTCCCGTTTAACTTCACTCAACTTTCGCTAATTACACGTCACAACCGTTTAATGAAAATGAAATTTCTGGCGGCGCTTATACTTCCTGCGGTTGTTGCAGCGGAGTATGAGAAAGCGCTGGGCTGCCTGGAACGGCTTGGAAACTATGCTGCAGTGCTGAACATGACGGCACACCAAGTTGAACCACGAGTTTACGATTTTGAACAGGTTGTCATGACGATGCATAACGACATTACCTACAACATGCCACATTTTGACGATTTGTTGGCCTGGACACTAGACGAGTCGAAGTCATTGGCGGACAAGCTTATTACGCTTGACGCCCGATACATTGATGCAATCAACAAATTACAATGCAATGCGGAGAAGCCGCTGGAGGTGCAAGGAACCGATTTGGAAAAGGCTCTGCTGAGTATTTATAATGTTCAGTATTCGGTATTCGTGGCCCTGATCTCGACAGACCATCAGAGGACTTATAAGCAGGTCACCAAGTTCTATACTGCACACAACCGAATAAATGAGTGTGTACCTGACTACGCGAGAGTTGGCTTCACGGGGGAAGAGGTGATGCAGGGGCCAGACAGCACATGAGCATCACATGTTGACGGACACAGCGCTAGAAATGCCAATAGCGTCTGCCTTTTTTTTATTTATTTGAACCAAAAGATAATACGTTCCTACGCACAGACAAGACTAGAGGTAATACATTACTGCTATGAAAGCCCCGATCCCCCCTCGCACATGCAAAAGAGTTGAATTGTTCAACAGAGAGGTGATAAGATTGCATGATGGCATTGCTCACGTGCCCTTTAACTTGTAAGTTTAATCGACCGGCATTGAGTAGATGATAGGATCCATCATACGGGGTCCCATTCGCCACGACCCATGTCAAGATGTGTTGACGCTTTCCGCAGAGCGACACAGCTGTTCATAGCTGTCAAGTCCTGTCTAGATTTCCACCAAGTCATTCGCCCAGTTTGCGGCCTGGATCTTGACATCCATCTCCCTCACCTCCTTCGCAGCAGCGTCGCACTTCTTTCTAATCGCCACCGCGTCAACCGTGGCCACGTGCAGAATCTCCGACTTGGAGTATCGTTCCGCCTTGTATGTAGCGCTTTCCGACACGGAAACCAGGGCTCGGTACAACTTCTGCAGCGCGTCTCGCTTCGCAATGGCAGCGATCAGCGACATACCATTGCCCAACTTGACATGCGAATTCGTGGTGTTGATTCTCACTGTCAGGTCCTCCAATTCTTGCTGCTTCTCATAAAGTTCCTTGAACAGGTCTTCAGGGTTCTCAGTTGGCTGAGTGCCCTCCTGAATCAACGAATTCCTAGTCAGTCGGTCGTTGACATCATATATCTGGCTGTTAAGCTTTGACCTTAGAACCAAAGCTTCAGATAGCTTCATCACATTAATTGTTTGTGATACCACTATGAGTTTTGATGGAGGATTCGCGGGTAGTTATATACATGTATGTGGTGATGGGCTAGGGTTCACTGAGTCACCATGAGTGATGTGTGGCCAGCGCATGAGAACAACACAGACAGTGTAGCAGGCAGATATGGGTGCGATTGATTGTATTGGCACTCTTTGATTGGCTAAAGAGGTGACTTGAGCCTTTCGCAGCCGTTAGCGGTACGACATTGAGACAGCGCCGCACTCGTGCGGCTCCCTTAATCTGAGGACTAGAGTACGAGTCGCTCGTTTTCCTCCATTAGAGCGTCCTGTTGATTGATCACGGTGATTATCTTTGTGTCAGCTCGAATGAAAGCTACAGGAAATAGCTGCGTGAGTGTAACGCTGACAACGCCGCCTACAAGCGTGTCTATTTTCGTAGGTTCTTTCCATTTTGGCGTGTGCCTCCTGCCGAGCTAACTTTAACTTGCGCGCGTCCCTAAATATAGCGTCGCCATGACAACACCTGAAGGCTTGGCATACATGCGTAACTCATCTCTTGGTAGACTGAGTGTTTTTCATTTCATTTCATAAAACGGCAACTTCACCACTAAGGGACGACAGCGGTATTACAGGACCAGTCGCAGATCAAGGAGATTCCCAACTCGGACACCGAAGCTGCAGGCGTGCGCAGATCTACATTCTCACACACGGCCGTCCACATTGATGAGAGATGAGAGCAGTGACTATAGTGGTCACGGCCTTGGCTGGACTGACTGGCCTTTCCAGTGGGCTCAGTGTGAAGGAACACAGTAATAGTACTAGCCGGATAGAAGAGGCAGGCAGCGAAAATAGCTCACAGGCTACCAATCTAAACAGCACACAGGATGGCCAAAGCACCCAGAACATACAAATCTCACCACATCCACCATCGGTACCTGCGCCGGTGCCACCACTAGTTCCGGCTAACCAACCTCCGGCTTTGGTTCAAGGCGAACGCTTTGGAAGTGTGGGGTCGTTTGTTGGCCCGGATGGGGTAGCCAGACCAAACCATGCTGCCTTACAAGGTCACAACCCTATACCAGTTCTACCGGCTAGGCCGCCATCGCAGATACAACGACCACCGCAGCGAAGACCCCCGCCAAAGAAGTTAGAATGGGTCCGACCGAAGCCCAGCTTTGAGAAGTCGCCTACTCTAGACGCGGCCCGGCACCTAGAGGTGCTACACACAGACCTTGCACAGCTGTATATCGCAGTCTACAGCGGGCTGAAGGTTGTCAACGGCAACTCGGATAAGCGCGACGATGAAGTGGAGCAGGTGGTGATGAGGTTTGATGACCTGCAACAGCAGGTGCTCAAGGGCAAAGATATTTTAGGCCAGAACCTCATCAACATTGAACGCGAAGAGCTTATCTACGTGGCACGCTCGTTCAGGTATTTTGCGGACAACTTCATTGAAACGATTGAAAAGTCACAGGAGTTGCTCTGCGACGGTCTTCAGTCGGTGGAACTAGCGGAGCAGAGGATAACCCGGTTGAATGCACTCAAAGACATGGCAAACATGCTGAACGACAAGCTGAGAGAACGGGAAATGGCCTCCGTGGATTTCATCATCAACCCTTTGCATGCGGCCGCAAACAGCGTCATCAAGTGCATACCGACATGGGTGCCAGAGGAGTGAACAAGCCGTCAATCGCCTCGACCAGCACTGATCCTACTGCTGGATCAAAGAACCCGGCAACCTCCTGGCCAATGTACCGCACCTGGCCATGCTGGGCGGCGTCGTTCAGCATGGCGACAACATAGTGATTTTCGCACTCCGCCTTCAGAACGTGCCCCTTATGGACGTGGATAGTGATTGGGTGATCCAGCTCGCTCGTGAAGGTGTGCGTGAAATCCGGCGTTTGCCCGTACATCCAGTCCCAGGTCTGCATTTCCCGGGATTCGTTAACCACCACCTCAGGGACATCATCCTCAGTCAAATACCGAACTTGTCGGTCTAAATTGTACTCCTCGCAAAACCCATCAATAACCGCGTCCTGGAAAACCTCTGGATCGCAGCCGATATTGGCAACAGGCGACTTGACACTCTCCACACCCCGCCCAACCACCACTCCGAGCCGCTCGCTTCTATGCAACAGAGCTGAAAGAACGTCCAACCGCGAAGAAAGCAGCATCGTTCCATGGTGATAGGCCCGCTTTCTCTCAATCTTGTATGCAGATCCACTAACTTTTTGTCCGTCAACTGTTGTAATGTCGTATCTCTCATTAACCTTTAGCTTCACCTGAGGCCCTTGCTTTGTAAAGCCGCCATCCAAAACCACCCCGGGAATCGCATTCAGCCTGTTTACAATCAACTCAGCATGCTTGTTTCTGGTAAACTCCTCTCGAGGCATCATGAAAGAGTAGTTGACGTTGCCAGCATCGTGAACTACAGTTCCACCACCGGACCGTCGTCGCACAAGAGGAATCTTCAAATCATTCACTAAAGGAATATTACATTCTCTCCAGGGATTTTGGTTCCGGCCAACAACCACGCATGGATCATTTATATACAAAAACAGTCGTCTCTCCTTCTCGCCTAGGTTCTTGAACAGGTAATTTTCAAAGCTCAGGTTGAGAAACGGGTCTCGGAACCGTGAGACCCATATTCTCATCTTGTGTGATGTGAAAAGTCACAAACTCTCCGCGTTGGGTCAGCTTTTCAGCCTCACAAGATCACGTGACATGGGTTTTCTGAACAATGTATCCAAGCGAAATCTGTTTGACGACTAAGGATTGGGAATGTATTGAGCGCACTGGCCAAAGCAGTAAAAGTTGAAGCAACACTCGCTGTCTTGGAGACAAGGAGCGTTTGGCAGCTTGCATGGCGGCGTCTTCCCCGTGAAGACGTCATTTTCGACATTTTGTGGGTAGGGGAAGGCGACCGGGCTCGCGGTGGTTAGAATGATGAGCTGAAGTGCAATGGAGACTGCTAGCATGATGTGAAGCTGATTATCGATGCTGTGATGGAGGCGGTTTTATATGTAAGTTAATATACGTTGAGTGAAGATCATTGCCTAAATTGGCACCACGTGAGGCTGGGGTTCACCACGGCGAGACATAAATACCGTGATGAAGTGTTTGAAATCTGTGCGGCAATGACCGGCCCAGATTTGATAGCTGCAAATCTGAACAGGGCGTAGCTGATTACGGATAACTCACTATTGAAAAATGGTCCCAATTGGGTACAGAAAAACATTTATTCAGCTGCCCAGCCGTGTGACAGGGCATTACGGAAATGGATATCCGACCGTGGGGCTTCATCCGAAACAGTCGATCGGGAGATCTGTCATCTGCCGTGGTCTCGAATCCACCAGCCGCAAGTTTCTTCTGTCGAATACGATAACACCAAAGCCCGATTGGGGAGAGCAAATTGACGAGCAGTGGATTCTTCAGCTTCTGTCTAGTCCATCAGACCTGGTCAGCAATAAATCACTGGTGGCATGTTGAACTGATCAGGCCCAAGCCTTTAATAAAGAGCGGACTTGACTTCATCGTCAGTCCATTGAAAGCAGAACTGATCAAGACATGTCCCCACCGCCAGTGCTCCCGTGATTCACCCCCATCACCCCCACGCGCGCGCCAACTTTTCACCTCTGCTATACGAAACAAAATCAATGTCAGAGATCGAAAGGAAGCTACTGCTACGTAGCCACGATGAAGAACGAACAGACGAGCTGCTGCAGACGCGGTACTCCATGACTGGAGATCAGAAACCGATCCTTGTTCTGGTACCAACAAGCGGCAATTTCAAGACAAAGACCCCCGCAAGCAAGACCCGTATAAATCTCAAAGACTTTGTCAATCCGCGAGAATCTCTGAACAAGGCTATTTCATTGTCGAGAAGGCTACAGAAGCTTTCAAAGACGCGCGAGTTATCGAAAGAAGACCAGTCTAAGCTCATCGTGTACGAAGATTACGAGGAGCTAAGGAAACTATGGACGGGGTACGCAACTGCGCTTGTCCAAGGGAAGGATGGTCTGACTGTTTGCGGTAAACTTGCTAGCGCTGACTTTCACGGCGCTGTGCTGACTGTCGTGGAGTCGCGGAATCCGTCGCTGGTGGGAACTAAGGGCATGGTTCTGTGGGAGGCAAGATCAAATTTCGTCTTGGTCGTGGAGAAAAAGGGAGTTAAAGTGATTCAGAAGAAGGGAACCACGTTTGCAGTGGAAGTGGACGGAAGAAGTTACAAATTGATTGGAACGCGCCTGGTGTACAGAACGGCAGACAGGAGCGGCAGGAAGTACAAGACCAAGTCTGTGGATGATCTGTGACGCAAAGCATGGTGTGGCGAGCATATCTGTTCTGTTGCTTACAAGCGCTGATTCACAACCCACAGCGATGGTGACTCCGCATCTATGGACGAAGCTCTGGACTACTCTTTCGAAAAGAGTTGTACCGTTCGAGCTCGCCGAGACAAGCGTTGTGTCACGTGAGATCCGCGCTGCCAGAAACGGTGTGCCGGTAGTGGCGATTGCTGTCAATGTCGTGTTACGACACAAGCAATAATCAGTGAGGACGGTTGGTACGAGAAACAGATCAGAAGCTGAAGAGCAGAAAAGCAATGATCATTAATATGCAACGGCTAAGCCAATAAATAAACGCTAGCGAAAACACTAGGGGCCCTTGGGCCAGGAAATCTAGTTGCATCACCAACAATGACAAGCAGGATGATCTCTGTTTGTTGCTGCGGCGAGCCTTGTGGTGGCTGGTTACATGGACTGATTGTCGTACAGTACATGTCTTTGGTCGCGATTCTCAAACCGCCGCCAGCCCAGAAAGTGCACCTTTGGGTTCCAGGACTTGTTCTTATCAAGCAGATCACGGGCCCGCTCGCCGTACTGCAGCTCGGACTGAATCTGCAGCGAGGGCTGGATCTTGTCTGGCTCGTTGTAGTTCATTTCAGATTCCCAGCCGTACTCCTCGTCGTCATCAGCTGGCAAGATGATTTTGTTGAATGTTGATTTTGGGCCAACCGTCGCCACCTCGGCGTACGTCAAGGGTCGAAACTGGACATGCGAAAACTCTTCGTCGTCAACCACAGACAGGACTGGCTTTCGTGGGATAGCGCTTGCCTCGGACTGTTTGGTGTCGCTAAGATCCACAACTGGGGCGGTCTCCGTCTGGGCTTCGCCGGCTGGTTTCGTCAGGTATTTCCAAATGTTCAGCATTTTCGTGTCAAAGAATGGATAGGTGTATCGGATCAGTTTCAGGGAATGGGTCCCTATTTATGCGCCACTATAAGCGATGCGATAAGCGCCAACACTCTAACCGATAAGGTACCTTAGGTGTCCAAGGTTACTGGATAACGAGTCTAGTGTTGTCCCCCTAGTAGTCTATCACCAAGAGATGATCTAGTAGATAAGGGAAAATCAAGTGGGAAGCGCTCCTTTTTATATCTATGGCGCCCCACGTTTTGAGTCACGATGATGAGGCTCCCTACCATGAGACTCGACATGTCACACTACGTCATTGTAGGTCAGTTGCCATCTCGCGGTCATCGTGGGGATTGCTTTGTGTGAGATTGCTACAGAGACAAAAGACTTAATTACGCTGATTGCTAGAACAACTGTGGCGCTTAGATGAGATCTGTCTCGTTCCACGCGTTTCTTTTACCCCTAGTCGTGATCAGGTGCGTATCACGCGTCAGGAATGCGGAATCTCTCGGAGTGCATTCTTGTGTTCCTATTTATATCCGGTTTTTCCCGGCATCCACGCCATCAGTACTAAGTTTGGGCCTTGCACACCACGCCACTCTAACTTGCTCCGCCACAGTTACTATGGGATCCACACATTCTCGAAAGATTACTCATATCACCCATTAATCGCGTGCCATAGCCTTTAATCGCGGCGTTATATGTATGCTGCGAATCCCTGCACCTCCTATATTGTCTCCTCCCACGTGTGTTCATGCCATAATCTTTGCTTATCAAAACATTGTTGATAGTGGTTAGGGCTAGGACTAGGGTTTATTAGGGTTTGGGCAATTCTTATCAGCTGATGTTATCAGGAGTCTTATCAGGTGGTTTGGTAGACATGGAAAATATTAAAAATCACGCAGCGGCCAGCGGCCAGCGATAGATACAATGAGTAACTACTACTGGAGGTATAGCCTTAGCGTACGGCAGCCCGCTACGGCTAGTGTTAACCCGCTACGTATAGCTATACGAGCGCCAGCCTATATAAGGCTGGTGGCTTATAGAGCGATAAGAAAGGTAAATCACTCACGACTGCCGTTCGCCGTATTGCATCGTGCGCCAAAATACCGCGGAAGCGGTATCGGCCAAATCCTGTTTAAGCTCCGTACCGCTCTCAGGCGGGCCGAGTGCCTAGATAGTGTGTCGGGATGGCAAAAGAGGAGAAAAGGTACAGATATTATATGCGCGCGTTAGATATATGGGGAACTATGACGTACAGACTTGGCCAGGATT
Organism: Blastobotrys muscicola; assembly: GCA_003705745.3. Classification (NCBI taxonomy): domain Eukaryota; kingdom Fungi; phylum Ascomycota; class Dipodascomycetes; order Dipodascales; family Trichomonascaceae; genus Blastobotrys; species Blastobotrys muscicola. The sequence continues at coordinate 148,068 of PPJL03000012.1, forward strand.
CGCATGTACCGATGCCGAAAGCCGATAAGTAATGTGGAGACTGTGGGGGTAAGGAGGGGGGACGATAAGGGCAATTGAGTAAGAGTATTCTCTACTATCGATTACGAGTTTTCCCGGCAATACACCGGCTACCTAAACTAAAGGATACCCAGCGTTACTCTCAACTAGAGACGCTGGAAATTGGCAAGCTGCTCGAAATCGTCTTGCTCCTGGCCCCCTAAGCCAGCATCTCTCAGCCACTCGGTCAGCAGCATCAACGAGTGCGCCCTCTGCTCTGGCATTACGAACATGTGACCCTTTCCGCGGTTCATTGGGTACCACTGCTCAATGAACATCTTTTGGCCACATGGAAGGCCAGTTCTAGTGTTGATTAGGTACTGGGCGGGTGCTGTGGCCTGATAGAAGGAGAAGTAAGGGCCAAAGGTTCTGATTCCCCTGACAATAACATGTCTGTTTGAATGTTCTCTAGTGCGGAAGACATGATGGCATGCCAGAACTAGCTGGAACAGCAACTCATCTTCCATCCACATTCTTGTGTCGGCAGCGGATTGAATGTCGTGCTCGCAAATGATGACTGGCACACCCGAACTAAATCCCGCAGCATGAGAAACATTAAGAGGGTACTCGCAGCCCTCAAGCATCACTAACTTTCCGTTAAGTACCTTGGACTCATCGAATTGATGCAGGTTGAATGGCTCAAACAAAGAATGTCGAAATTGGTCAAAGGCACTTTCTAGAGTTATCACTGCTTCGGGTTCGCAAGGAATCGCTATAGACGCTGCAAGCAGAAACTTTGAAACAGCGTCAGAAAAGGCTCCAAGGTATTCCAAGTTCTCGTCGCTAGTCATGATCAGAGACTCAAGATCATCTGAGGCCAACTCGCTTGCAATACCAAAGTCGTAATCATCCTTATTTGGAATGGCAAATTTGTCTCCCAGTGTCACCACCACCCCGAGACGTTGCATATCGTACACACCCATGAAGGATTGACAGAGGTACGATTGCCGTTGTATAACGCTAGACACCGCATGTCCAATTTCCTTCCCCCAAGTGTACACAAAGTTCAGTATCCGTGCTCGTTCGTTTCTAGCCGCAAAGTAAAAGCCAATATCAAGGCTATCATCGTCTTCATCATGGTATGCGTAGCTCGGGCGCCACTTCTCGACCGTCATGTGATGTCCGCACAGGTGTCCTTTGTCGGGATGAGTCAAATAGTCTGTGGAAGCGGTAGCTTGGAAGAAAGCAAAGTACGGCCCAAAAGCAAGAACTGCACGGACAATGACGGGATCAGTTGAGTTTTTTCGGGTGCGGAAAACCTGGTGACAGGCCAGAAATAGAAGAAATACTGTTTCGTAATCCATCCAGTTTCGTGAGCCCTTTGCCTCGCTGAACGGAACAATGTTGAATATGATGGGTACGGTTCCAGTTTTGAATCCTAGGGCATACCGAACAGGAAGAACGTACTCTGAATCGTGGATGGAAGCGGACAGCTCAAAATTCTCTTCAAGGTCGCCAAACTGGTGTAGTTCTGCTGCCTGAAAAAAAGAATAGTCAAACGAGAGATATAGGTTGTCAATCATTGGCGCATATTTAGAGTCCTTGGACAAACAAACAGCTTGTGCCTGCTGAAATTTTGAGAAGGCGTCAGAAAATGCACCACACTGGCCAAAGTTGGTGAGAATTTCCAGCGGCGTTGATCCCGTGCCCACTTCGTCATCGAGACCTGAAGACAACAACTGTTCGGCATAATCAGGCGTTTCAAGGGCGATTTTCGGCGGTCCTAATTCTTTGACCATTTGGAGATAGGCTATTGAACCCGACTTCGGGAAACAGCGGTAAAGGACCATTTCAGAGATGTCCTGGTTTCGGTGTGGTGCGGAATCAAGCAAGTGCAAATGAGGCGAGGGGCATGATATTAGTGCGCGCATTTCGGCGGTCTAACTTTATCGGGCTAGACGGTCGGCGTGACGGCAACTTCTGACTCCTTATAGATCGGGGGCATCCCTGTTTGCACTGATTCACAAACGCATTTGTTTGACTCACCATTTTCTGCCTTGAAACAGTTGTGAGAAACTTCTGACTTCAGTCTCTCAGGAATTAGCCCTTTATTGGCGTTTAGTGAGAGCTTGAACCCCAGTGCTAAATGTCTAGTAGAAGAAGAGAGCAATGGGGGCCACAAGATCGAACACCGGCAAACGAAGCTGTTGAGGAAACCATACGACGGAACGAAGTGCTTCTTGGGGATCTTACTAGCCGCTGGTTGATGCAAAGGCCCCCAGAGCTCTTCCTGCGAAACACGGTTCCTCCTCTTCTGCACGGCCGGGGTGTCGACCTAGTTGCACCCTCTAGAGCCTTTCGCCCAACTGGTCTTGTTGATCGAGACGTCGCTGTTATCACAACCGACGACCATCCAGGACAGTTCGCTCTCCTTAGGTCAACTGGCCAATTCATAGATCAGAACAGTCAAGTCGCCTCCAGAGACTCAACCTGCCATTTTGACAAGACGATACGGCAAGCTCGCATCATGCATGAGCCAATCAATCCCGAGGTTTTGGCCGACCGTGATGAAGATGCTATTTGGCCGGCTGACCATCATGCCGAAGTATCCGCTCTCAGCTCAGTTCCCCAAGGTAAGAAATTCCGACATTAGATCCTAACGGCGACGGATTTATTAAATCCGAGTGGCCGGCATTCGCTGGACCTACAGCAGGGTGCGAGTGAGGCGAGAGGGCTGGGAGAGAGCTAGGATCGGTGAGGATGGCGGAGGCGGGCGAGGCGGTCGAGGAGGAGCTGGAGGAGCAAGAGGAGGAGCTGGAGGAGCAAGAGGAGGAGCCGGAGGAGCCGAAGGAACTGGTCCAAGACTTCGTTACATCTTCCCTAGTCGACTAGATTCGATGAATATCATGCTTGCGGATCGCGGGGAACAGTGGGTCCGCGTTGGCCTGGCGATTGAAGTTGGCACCGTGGTGTCAGGCAGCATTCGTCATGCACACTACAATCCATAGATGTCCACTTATAGATCTTGTGATCTGGTCGGTTCAACATGGTAACATGGCGCTTTTCAAACTTTTGCGCGCTCTAGCCAAACGGAGAGACCAGCGCGCAAAGTTGAGTTTGATGGTCCAACATTGCAGCATAGTTAAGATAAAGATGTATTATTCTTCCCAATGACTACTATTTAATGGTGAGAGCCACCATGAGTGCTTGATCATAACGCGCACATACTCATGAAGCTCAATTGACCTGGTTACTTGTATACCAAGATCACATATCACACGAGCCGTAACGGCTGACCCCACACACAGCCAAGCGACCCTCGCTTCGCTCGGGCGCTAGCTGAATGTGTGACCAATTCCGCGTTTCATTGACTACCATTACAACTTACTTCTACCTAAATAAACACCACCCAACCTCAACTGCTGAACGGCCTCTGCAACCATTTCATCAACAATCTCCTTCGCTGGCTGAATCTTTGTAATAGAACCCGCAACCTGGCCCATCAAATGTGGAAATTCGACCTCCTTTCCATTATCAAAATCATAGTCCATGGGCACTATACCCTTATCACACAATGCCTTAATCTCTTCTGGTCGTTTATGCCAATCCAATAGATAGTCATTCATTTTAGACCGACATGGTCTTCCAGTTAAAACAAGTGTTCTTTCCGTCTCTTGATAATTGCATGAAACCACTGCTTCTTTGTGTTCTTGGGAACTACCGCCTTCCACAGATGCCACAAATCGAGTTCCAACCCAAACGCCAACTGCGCCCTGCATAAGGGCAGCAGCCAACCCTCTGCCATTGCAAATACCGCCAGCAGCCAGCACTAAAGCCGTTTGTCCATTCAACATTTTGGGCCTATATCTCCTGGCAACATCAACCACAGCTGGGATCAGAATTGTACCCGAAATATCACCAGTATGACCACCACCTTCACCACCCTGAGCACAGACCATATCAACACCTAGTTCCAATGCTTTCACAGCGTGCTTGGGGTGACCAACCATATTCATGACGAGGATTCCAGCGGCATGAAGCTTATCAATGACATATTTCGGCGGAACTCCGACAGCCGCAATGAAAATCTTGGCCCCGCTCTCAATGGTGATGTCAATAAGTTCATCTAGTTTTCCGTCAGTGTAATCATGATTAGTCTTTCGCGCGTTGCCGCCCACTTGAGGCAACGCCAAGTCGATACCAAATGGAAGGTCAGGCCGCTCAAAATTCTCCTTCATCTCTTTGATGTGGTCTCTTAATTGATCAGGCGTATACATGAAGCCACCAATGACGCCTAGTCCACCAGCATTGGATACAGCAGCAGCTAGGCGACCACCCGCTGCTCGAGCCATGCCGGCTAGAACAATGGGGTGTTGGATATTCAACAAGGTAGTGAGGGGAGTCGTGATGGACATGTTGATAGGATATGCGGGGATTATATCAATCTTTATATACACAGACGACGCAGCGAGTACATGTCGGATACGGCCATTTCAATGATCCGACAGCCGGGTAACACGCGACCCCACATCGGAGTTTATAGCTGCCGAGTTTGATTCCATATACACAGCTGTTGAATTGGAGTTGCCGCAGGCCAGTATCCTATGCACGTGCTATGACACACTGCACACAACTGGAAAGCAGTCACATGGGTATACAGCTGGTTACCCCTGTCTGGACTGAACAGTCCAGCCAGGCGTTCGATCCACTTTATAGTGCTACAATAGCCACCTTCTTCAGGAAGGCAGCGTTGTACTGCTCGCGGGGCATCTATAAAAAAACATACTGATCTTAAGGGACTGAAAATGACGGCTCAAGGAAATGCTCACTTCGTTGTGGAAAGTTGATGGATGACCTACCATTTGCGTTGTAACCATGTATGTTGGGAAGGCCCTCCAATAGACAATGTGAGTGTCTATGGATGCTTGGTGTTTGGCCCTTGGCCCGAATGCACACGTGACCCGGGCTAGTGTCATCTAGAGGAGACTTGAGTAGGCATGGAATTTTCGCCAGTCGGGCCCATGGGCAGAGGCCACTACCACGAGCCGACTTAACTGGCGCTGGTCACCATGCCGGCCTGTGCTCTGGCTGTGGCCGGTCTGGACTGGTGTGGATCAATGCCTGCTCACCAGTTGTGTTCAGATATGACAATGAACAATCTCTCAGAGTCGGTGAAGCAAGATCATGTACGTAAAGTCCGAGAACGTCGGATGTTTACAAAATCAACAACGACTACTCAACCCGGCCTGGTTGTCTTTGATGACGTCGGTTCTGAAGCAAGAAAAGCTCACCTGTCAGAGCTTCGAATTCATGTGGCCGAGTGAAGATACTGTAGGTCACTAATTGGTAAGGGTCTCATGTCCATGGTAATTGAATTTCCTACACGCGCTAACGATCACACCGTGCCTTTCGAGAGGCCGCGCTTTACCACGATGCATGGGCCAGGGTTCAGATCAGTGTTTTTTTGGACTTTTTTCTTTTCCTGAGGACAAAGAACGCCGGTACGTCTCTTGCATGCATGTCGTGGCCCATATCATACGGTGTGTCATCATAACTGCTCACAGTTATATTTGCAACAGTTTAAAAACTCCGCCAGCGCTCAATTGAATTCGTACAGACTCTGTCGACAAATTCCAATGCGAGAAGACTGTCACAGTGACGGCATGGACTCCCAAGATATGGACGCTTGTAGCATGGACACTCAAGCTATCATTGACTTTGACGTTCAGATGGCGAAGCAGCGCCTCAGCGAAGCTCGAAAGCGCTACTACGATGACGTGGCCGACAACGCCAACGGTAAGTCGTGTTGTTTGACTACGAGTCGTCCGGCTACCCTTCTCGATATGTGCGTACCACTGACATAGCGATAACACTCCAAGAGGCTTATGTGAAACAGAAAGAACTGGCCGATCAGCTAAGTGCCGAAAAACATGCTCTTTTGAAGCAAGTCTATTCCCTGAAAAAAACTGTAACCGACTCTGAGCGGACTTCCACCTCTATGCGACACCAGAGGGATGAGTTGCAGTACGCCATGAGAACGTATCAGCGCCAGATTGCAAAGTTGGAGGAAGAATATGGAATTCTACTTGCAGGACTTCTGGATTTGATGTGCGCCGTGAAAAGGTCGCCGAATCTCTTGACGGAGGTTTGTCGTGCGATTGACGCAACGCCGAACGCTATGGCCACCCAGAATGGCTCCCCTGTCAAAGCTACCGCACGAGTCGCAATGTCACAGCCTTCAGTTGCCATTCCAAAGAAGCAAAAGAAAGACGCGGCTGGTACGCGGACTACCCCACATCGAACCAGCAGCATTGACTGGAAGCCCAGAGTTCCAGGTCAGCCCCAGAGCCATGACGCTCACGCCCCGGGATCCCCGACTCGTGGAAGGACAGTCCCACTGACCCCCCAATCCGTGAATCAATTCTTTACCCATGGGGAATCTTGCTCACCCGCTTCCTCGATCGCAGAAGCATGTTTCTGCGGCCATCAACAAGATGGGAGACATAGTGTTTCCATGCCCTTCTCCCACAACGATCAAGAGCGACGTCGAACAAGCCGGAATCTTGACTCCATTGTCGGGACCGGACGAGGAGATTTCGAAGAAAGATGGCCGACGCGACCCAATTAATCCCAAAGAAGATACCAGTCTTGATCATACAGACTACAAGATGGGCTGAAAGTTAAGATATGGAGCGCCATGTCTATGCCGAACGTGTGAGAGCACTTGCTCAAAAAGATATGTCAAGAATGCCAACAAAAGGTCTTGCGCAAAGTATCTTATCCGCGAGCAGGTTCTCTCGGATCGATATCAAGCGTCTTTTGTCATACAAATATATAAAATTTACTTAACTATAGTCAATATTATGGGTATAACCTGAATAGTCAGTGACTAAGAGCAAGGCAGATACATGTTAGCTATCGTCAAAATCACTAGAGGTCACTGCGCCCATGTCACAGGATAGGGCTGATCTATCGGGCCTGCGCCCCACAACAATATAATGCATGAAATTAGTTTTTGCATCACGACTTGCTTTACAAGGAGTGTGGACCGTGAAGACATGTAGCTGCACTCACCAATTCAGCTTGATCACTGTCAGTAATGACTCCGAAGCAGCGGCGCCGGAGGGTACCCCATTCAGATCCATACGTACAACAATTGTTTTTCTGAACTTTTCGGGGGTACGCACATAGACGCAAGCGCGGGATAATGCAAGGGATACTCGTCAGCACCGCTGCATGATATGGCCGGGATGAAACGGATATATAGATGCATGTATTGTAGTTGCTGTTAACGTCATCAGATCAGTGTTGCTTTTTGGATTGAGAAGCTAGGGAAGCTATCTCGATCTCTTCTCCTTCCACCTAGCTCGTCTGGAGCTTTGCGTGAACAGCCCTAGAGCTTTAGGACGTGTCAGTAAGTAGTGACTTGCTCGTTGGACGACTGTGAGTACGTAAGTCGACGATTTGACCCGCGTCTATCACATAAGGCTATCTTACGAACACAGCCAGCCATAGGCCAGCTAGACTCACCACGACCATAAGTAGCCAACACCGTGACTATGGAGGGGGGCCGACGTCGACTGACGTTCACTGGACTAGAGGCGGACACCGTTGAACGGAGAGATCGAATCCTCACGCAACTGCTAATGATAATCTGGCAACAATAGAGCTGTGGGATGACTATACGCCGGAAGTGGGACAAGTCATCGACGTGAATGAGTATTTTGATAGGCGAAGGAATCGCATGGGCAGGCACACATGCAACCGTCCAGAATGCGTGGACCTTCGACAAACGACACCCGACGATGACCTTTTGCTACAGCCGACCAACCCATCGCATCTCGCCAGAAAACGTACAGGAAACGTACCAGAGCACGATTCGTGCCGTTTAAGCAGCACGCATCAGATCCCGAGTGTCAAGCGATGGCACGGAAACCTGACAATCAACACGGGTAATCTCAGTAACGTGGGCCGTAACCGTCACAAGTGTCATCTCCATCGGCTTGACCAATTCCTATACGCCTCAGCGGCCGGTGCCACGTCGGTCTGCTCGGTATACGTGTAGTTCATCTGCTGCGAGAAAAGGCGGTGATCGCGCAACGCATGCCCTGTCAGCTTTTTGTCTTTCTTGCTGTGATTGATGTTTCTGCTAAAAGTTTCAAATATCAGACCGCGATGCCAGCACCTATTACTCTCATCTCAAACTGTCCATGCCAGCTGTTCAAACCCTGTTCCGCTCCCCTGCAACTTAGAGGCGAAAAAATTCCTTGAGCCGCACTTTGTGAGGCTTTTTATTTGGCCTTCTTGTTGTTCCTAAGACCTAGATTTTCAAGTTGCCTTGCTAGCTCAATCGGTAGAGCGTGTGACTCTTAATTTCTCCGAGAGAATGATAGTCATCACAAGGTTGGGGGTTCAAGCCCCCCGTAGGGCTTCTTTTTGTTGTGTTGTGCGTCTGTAGAGCGACTTGCGGCATGCAAGATGTACCATACAAGAAGGCTGCATCCACGGTGACCGGCAAGCTGAACGAATCACCAAAAGGATTCTACGGGCTTGGACTTTAAGCCCATGACAGAGGGTTGAAGCCTACTGAATCTACAGCTGAGCATGCTCTGCAGTTCACCAAGGCTAGTCACGAAACTTTTTCGGTCTTATTTCATGATCGAAAGTATCACAACGACATTCCCCATGCAGTTCTCTCTGCCTATTTCTTGGGAGCTTCGACGAGACCTATAAGATAAATATTGAAAAGCTGGTGAGGTGGGAGAAGGCTAAAGAAGTTGTCGATGATGATAATTGGATGGCATTTCTAGGTGACCATCATTACGAGCGAAGTTTTTTTGACTACTTCTCTAAAAAGATGAAGGTCGGAGAGTGACTGAGTTCTTTTGGACAGAAATGAAACCTTCATTATTCACTTGCTTGTTTGCTGGGCTGCTGCACCTTATTATTCACATGGGATATGCCATTGAGGCGCTTACTCTTGCAGCAATGTGTCCGCCTGACTATGGTCGATATCTCAAGAGGTTGCTGAACGGTATGCCGATAAGATGAGTTTCTATGCCAGTCAACTGCGAATCCTCAACTGGCCCACGGATGCCTTTAAGGAGCTTTTCACTAGTGCCACTTTGCTTTTTTCAGCGACTCACAAAGATAACAACCCACAGTTTGATTTCTTGGTTATGCATTGCTTGACTGCCCTTCATATGAGGCTGCGGAGATTATGTTGAACCCAAAGTCTTGTGAATGTTTTCCACCACACAAAGTTCAACATGATATCGTTAGGAGGCGCGCTGTCGACGTCGCAGATGAAGGTCGACCGGTTCTAGGGTTGGTGAGACGTATACGTTGGGCGGGTGATATACATGTGGCCTGATAGAATTTAAAGGAGATCGAAGTCAGGCCAAGAACTCTCAATCACAAAAACATATTTTAAGAGTGAGGTTACCCACCGACTTCACTCTAAGTTGCAGATCCTGCATATAGAATGTGAAATAGGAGCTTAGAATTTAGTCAAAAATATATAATCATATAGAAGCGAGTAACTACACGCTATTACCTTGACTCAACAGCATATCTGTGTGAACGTTATCTGGTGAGAAAGACATGCATGATCGCATGCCAGACTAGCTGGCCCGAACAGTAACTCATCTTTCACCCACATTCTTGTACAGCATGAGAAACATTTGGTTTCCATCAAGCACTTGGATTCATCAAAGTGATGACGGTTGAATGGCTCAAACAAAGAACGTCGAACGTGGGCATATCGAACAACTTTAGGTGCCCGTGGCGAATCAGGACTTTTATATCAAGTAGATTAGACGGATAAGAAGTGGTACAGTGGCCGTCCTTGAACTGGCGATTGAAATTGATACGTACCAGCTGTCGCAGCGCCGCCTCGGCTCTTGTAACATGTTAACCTGGTCACTATGGATTAAAATCATATATCACGTGAGTCGTAACAGCTAGCATCGCAACAAACAACAAACGAAGTAAACTTTGCTCGGGCGCCCGAGTGCTAATTCTCGGCCGGAAAACCTGTAGCCAATCGGCATCCGCGCAATTACCCCTCATTCTATTGGCTGCCCTCACCAGTATAGCTATAACGCACGCCCAAGTCATCGACGGTGATCTGAATGCTCACTCTTTCCATTTGTAACCTAAACATCGTTCGGGTAACTCAATAACTATTCATCCGCCAAGATCTATACATTCCCGATCACCACCACCCCATGATGCGCCCCATCATGAATTGGGCAAACCCTAACCCTTCACGTGACCAACGGCTTTTTTACATGACACATCTTTTGACCTAGACTCAACATGTCGAATACGTCGGAGGACTTTAAGAACAAGCGTATAGCTTGTATTGAATGTCGGCAGCAAAAGGTGGGTTGGACAAGCGAGGAAGTGTTTACCCGGGGCGGAGCATAGGATTACCGAGACCCGGGGGCGGACCGCGGATTTACGGTACTAATCAGGTTGCGGGTTACGCACATGAGGCAAATACTAATTCAGGTCAAATGCGACGCCCATGATCACTGGCCCAAGCCGTGTACACGGTGTACTAAGAAAAACTCAGAGTGTTTACTTCAACCAGACTTTAAGCGAACCTCGAAAAGGCGAAGATTGGCAGAGATGGAGATGGAGGTTGAGAAACTGAAAAAATCGATTGAAACTCAAGAAACGGAAAAGAGGAGGATAGTCTCTGGTTCGCTTATAGACCTTTCTAATTCACATGTTGTGCCCAAGACTGACTTGCCGGCGCCGAAATTTATCCCAAACAGAGTACACAGGCTCTCGGTATCTTCACAATCATCGCTTGGGCTTTCTCCAGCTGCGCCGGTTGCATATTCTTCGCCTCAGATTGACTCTTTGCATTGTGCCGAGAAGAAGTTTGATAACGTGACTTTAACCTCAGAGACGATAAAGCAGCTGTTTTTGGAGTTTGTCGACAAATACCACCCATATTTGCCTGTGGTTGATGTTACAAAAGGACCAGAAAAGATTTACGAGCTATGTCCACCGTTGTTTTGGACAATAATGGCAGTTGCTTCAAGACGATATGACGCGGACACCGACCTAATGATGAAGCTCTCACCGCTACTGGTTAGCTGCTTGTCAGAAATTACCATCTCACCAGTTACGAGATTTGCTCCAGGCGAGTCAAAAGCCTTTCTCAACTTGGCCTCGGTATACTCAGTCCAGGCTTTCCTGATATGTACAATGTGGCCGCCACTTACCTCCTCGATATCAGCCGATTCCTCGTGGAACACTGCAAACATGGCTACGAGTAGTGCCGTTCGAGTAGGTCTACACTGTCCGGGTTATGCTAGAGACTTTGGCCGGATCACCGCCGACAACCCTATCTACACAAAGATCAGCGAACAGATCAGGACGTGGATATGCTGCAACGTGGTTTCGCAGACGGTGGGTACCATTTTTGGCTTTCCTGCTTTTACGCATTTTGATGCCTCGATAATGGCCGTGTGCAAACAGGACGCGGGACTAGACGTTCCTCTTCCCATCAGACAAATGCTCCAGATTCAACACTTGGAGTACGAGATTGAAAAGTCCATGAACCCAAACACCCTGGACCCGCTGGCTCTGCCTGAGCTGTCAGAACGTCTATCTGTGGCGCAAATCATGGCCAGAAAACTAGACGAGTTGGAAATCACGTTAGTGCCGAGTATGGACGACATGCGAAAACTTTCTTTCTATGCCGCGAGAGTCCATCTCATGTCTTATTATTTCCTTGACCAGTCCGACCACTCCAGTCTTCAACTTCAGAAAGGCTTGGTCCAGGCATACAACAGTGCCCTCACGCTGATTGACCACTGCGAGCACGCAAACCTGCGTAACAAGGACTTTATGCGATACCTTCCAAGCGGGTACATGCAGGCACTATGGCAGAGTACTGCTATTGTGAATAAAGTGTACCACTCGCCGTTTGGTGAGTTTGTGGACCAGCCGGCTGGTCGTGAGCTCTACTTCAAGGCTATTCACCTTATTTCCAAGGTGTCTATTCTGAAACATGACATGGCGTACCGAGCCACAGAGATTATGCAGCAAACCTGGCAAGTTTTTTCTTCTCTCTTTAGCAGAAGAAGCAACATCGCAACGCCAAAAGTTTCTATTAGGACGCGAATGTCCGCTAGTGTCTTCTTCGATACGCTCTGGACTGTCCGAGAGGAGTGCGGAATCATGTCGGTTGCTCCGGTGGTTTTGAACCAGCGAAACAACAACTCGGACAGCGAATCCTCTACGCATCCAGCCTCTCCTAAGAAAGAAGAAGAGGAACCTGACCTCCAGGTTCCAATCGCTCCATCGATGCCGCAGCCTATGCCAGATCTCTCTGGTTTCGACTGGGACGCTGATCTGGTGTGGAGGGACGTGGATTTGATGATGACGGATCTCGGGTTCCGCGCTGAGGAGGTCATGTCCCTATGACAGGCACATCTTGCTGCTGACCAAGTGCTGGTCACAGTTTAAAACTAACTGCGGACTACCGCTGTATTTATATATAACGCGACATGACTAGAAATAAGACAAACAGAACAAGATACAGATAGACCTCGCGCGCACTCTACATCCAGTCACACACCTAACTTTAAGTTAACGCCACGACAATGACATCAGCCACACATTACCACTGCAATAAAACCAACCAAGCTAACCGCACCTGCAACCCATCGCGCCCCACTCGTTGCGGCGGTAATTTAAGGTGAAACAATTGTGAGACACTCATCGTCCAGCCTCAGCCCCTGCTCTGCCACATTCGACTCCTGATCACTCCTGATCGCTGAGATGGCGACGTTGCCCGGGAGATTACAGATCGGGATATGTGACTTGTAGACGGCACTAAGTCCTAGTTAGGTGTAAACACACGTGAAAAATTCCAAGCCTGAGGAACGCACGTGAGGCCACAGATAAACTAGAAACGTTACCGCATATTGTCTTCTTGGGCTCCCGCCTTGCATTTCTTTTACGCGTTGACGCCAACGCGGTTTTCTGCAGAGTAAAGAAGTGGCAGGTCGCCATGCACGCGACCGGGTAGCGTTATTTATACAACGCCGGACCCCAGAATCCATATGCTGATTTCATTACTGATACAAGGCGGCCTGGTAGCCGGCATGAATGGCATGATGCCTTTCATGATGGTTAGAGAATACAGCTATTACATGCCACAAACAAATTATCCTCCAATAACATTTGGTGGGGCACCAGGCTTACCAGGCGGGGGTATGCCCTCCATGGCGCCTATGGGAGCTCCCATGGGCGCTTCTATGGGCGCTTCTATGGGTGGAGGGTATCCGCCTATTAGTTTCCAGACGTATGGTGGATACGGGGGTTATGGGTATGGCGGCTATGGATATGGCCATGGAGGAAGTGTTGGCGGTAGCGGTGAAGAAGAGGGGTTCGCTATTGGAGTTTTCAATCTCTACGAGTCTTTTCTAGGCTTTGTCAGTCTCAAGCAGACGCCATCCAAGACAATTGCGGCGATCGGTGATAAGGATTCCGGGTTCAGTGTGACTGAGAAGTCTCTACTGCACACAGGGGCGGACGGCCAGAAAGTGTTGGCCATTGAGAGCGGAAACATGCCTCAATGGCACTTTGCCGAGCTAGGGGAGCACGCGCACGAGGTTGAGGTGGTTGACGGCATTCTGAGGAGCTATGATAGCCAGAGGTGGTACGGTTGTTTCTCGCCGGAATCGGGGTACTCCATTTTCTACTTCCCGTCTGATCCGTCGGGGTATCTGAACTGTCAGAGGATCGTTCTGAGGACCATGTAGCGGCCCGCGTCAGCGAGCAGTCTCAGATCGATTCAGATCACGATATTCTGAGATCAGACTCTCAGATCAGATGATGAGACATGGACAGTCACTCACCTATCCCAGGTCAAGTGACTGAAAAGCCGGGAGGCATAATAGCATTGTATAGTTGGCATGAGTAATGAGTTATGATAATGAATGTTTTCTTTGACGGCGAGTGGCCCGTTGAAAAGCGGGCCGAGCGGTGAAAATAAGCTGAGCGTGATTACATGTGATTCCAGCCACCAAGAAGTGTTTTCATAAGCGCACTGGGTCAATTGGTTTAGCTAGAGCAGGATCAGCTACTAGAGTTAGTTGGCCGCGCGACTTTAAAGGGCTAGTCCAAGCACGCGAGTCTAGGAACTGCTACAGTGTAGTGCGCGCCGACCCCATACCAACCTGACGCTCGCAATTTGTCCAAAACGTATTAGTGCATTATAATCGATTAATGCTCTGCCTGCCACGTACTGAGGCCTCAGTGACCTCACTCCCCCAACATTTTTGTGTGTGGCGGCCCCGTCGAGCTTTTGGAGCCTGCATGACACTAGTACCGTTGGGCTAGTTTTCAATATAAAAGCCCTTGCTCCCGTCCATTTTCACATCTCAATTACTTGCTTTCCTCAATCAATCTGAATATGAAGGTCCTCACTCCACTCGTCTTTGGTCTGGCTGTCGCCCTGACCTTCAATGACATTTACGAAAAGGTCAATGGTAAGGTCCAGGAGCTGGCCAATTCTCTGCCGGCCAAGAAAGACCAGACCGAAGTCCCCCAAGAGCAGCCTACGCCCGGTTCTGAAGTCACGCCGGACACAGACGGAAAGTTCGCCCCCTCTGAAGACCCTGTCCAGGAGGATCTCCAGAAACACACCGAGCCAGAAGCCGAGGTTGAACCAGAACAGACCGAGCCAGAACAGGCCGAGCTCGAGCCAGAAGGCGAGCCACAGACCGAAACACAGACCGAGCCAGAACAGACCACCAAAAAAGAACTCTAAACTTACCGCTAGACATAACTTAACATGCTACATACTGTTCATTCAGGGCTCGCACTTGATGCAAGACGATACGATGAGCTGACACACGCACAGAACACGCAGAACACGCCGTCCCATTGTGCACCATAGCTGATATGCGTAGATATAAAACCCGCCCTTACCTCCGCCTACGTCCGCCACGTCCGCACACTTAACGTCTCTCCGCAATTCTCCGGAGCCCCGTTATTATATGTTTACCAAGTTGATGAAACTGTTACCGCTGCCCAGCGACGCGATCACGCGCGACTCCTTAAGTTCGACATCGCGTTCTCACTCGCCAACATCTAACCCCAAACATGCCGTGACGATAACGAAAACATCAGAACTTCCATATATAGAAGCTGTGTATCAGAACTGCTTTGTCCTGAGCAGGCCGCCGCCCGACCCATACCCACAGTGCGAAACGGCCGCTGCACATTAAAAATATTGAAAATCCTTCCATTACCATTACCGGCACTGTGGTTCGTACCCTCTGCGTGGACCAGCACGTCCCCAACGTGATGCGAAGCGATAATCAGTCTCGTGATCCGTGCCTATGGTTCGCATAGTATAAGACCCCTCCTTCATCCGCACACGTAACTTTAATATTCAGCACCATCACAAACACACGGCATGAGCAGAATCATTGTCTTCTTTCTCTACATCCTAGGCCTCGCCTCAGCAATACTCTTCAACCAACTCATTGGCAGAATAACAGAGCTTATTGACCACTAAAATGTTGCACAGACCTCATCACGCACAAGCACAATCAATCACCTGACGCCACGTGACCGCACATGACGTTCATCTCACTTTACGTCAAGTTTACAACACACACACACAACTGACTAAAGACACCTCACTAACAGCCTCACAGGCATCGCATTTGCATTGGGTCGGAAAACTATGTAATCGGAATCGGAATCGGAATATTACGGCGAACATTCCCTGTAGAAACGTACGTGAGGCTAGCCCACCTTGACGGCGGTCCGCCATTCTTTCTGCAGTAGACCATTCTCACCCGTTTGCATTGCATACCCGCCTCGCCTGGGCGCTGTGAAAATCACCCCAAAAAAAAAAAGCTGAGCCGCTCGATGCACGGCTCACCAAATGTCTAGCTTGATTAGACATTCCATAGCCATGTCCCCTCAAGGCGTTCAGCACCAGGCTAACCGTCCAACCTCTGACATCCAGTCTAACCTCAATACCAGTTCCTTGTCATGAATACTATAAATAAAACGATGAAACCCCTGGTTGTCGGGCTTTACTGCGTAACCAGCCACCCACAAAGCGTGCAGTTTTATCGAGGCTAGCACACGACAGGTATATAACCCCATACGCTGCAGGCTCGCCTTAATCAGCACTATGAAACTAATACCCCTACTGTCCCTTGCTGGATCTTGTCTGGGCCATCTGGCAGCACACGCTCACAACTACAACGCCAACCCAGGGCCCATACCAATTGTGATCCACGTGACGGTGGAAATCCCAGGCTACGACACCTTTTACACCAAACTCGACAAATTGCATTATCCTACTCAGCAGCAACAGGCCTTCCCCAGCTATCCCTACAAGGACAGGTTTTCGCTTGAGGTGGTAAACGACCACAACGTGCACGTCGGCTACGTGTCGCCTGTTCTCCAGCCACCAGACTACTCGCGAGCAGTGGCCCAGATCGACATCAGGCCCCAGAACACCTTCTCGCTAAGTGACTACCGAAGCCTGGAGTTTGTTGGTGTGGACGGCTGGCCCAGAAACGCCCACCTCAGGAGCGGACGTGGTATGCCGTTGCTTCAGTTTTCTGAGAATGGCGGTGAACACGAGTCCAGCTTCATGCTTGAGGGTGACGGCAGTCTGAGCTACTTTGGTGACGCCGATAGCTGGTACAGCTGCACCAGCCCGAACACCATGGGTCAGGTCTACTACTTCAGGACTGGCCCACCACGGCTGTTGCAGTGCGACCACGTCTACATCAGGGCAATTTGACTTGGTCAACCAAGCCGACCGAAGGAAGGCCAGACGAAAAGTCGGACGAAAATTCAGCCGAGTCATCAAAGAAATTGGATCAACGACCTGTTTAGACAAATGAGAGCCACAAAGACGCAAAAGGCTCCAGGAATCAACTCCATACGAATCAGTTGACTCGCCAAAAGTTCTGTTTGCATAGAAGTGCTTCCAGCATTAACGACGTAACGATATAGTAATGATTTATGATCGATAACCTACCCGAATCACATGATCCGTGACCAGACGTGACCACTCTTCAGTGAATTCGAGGGGCCCAATGTGGACTGTAAACATAGCTTAAACGCTAGTTTTGTCTCCAAATTCGTTAAATGTTAATCTGTAGTTGCCTCGCACTAAAGAACAGAGCTGTCACGTGACCCCTGATTTACGCGCTTTTGAAAAAAAATCGATGATTCACACACCTATACAAACATGACGGACCTCCAAGACGCCGTTCCCGATATTGTTATCCCGGGCAAGAACCTGGACGAGCCCTACTACGAGGACGAGAGTGAAGAGGAAGAAGAAGTTCGACACGAGAAGAAGGTTGCCTTTGCCGACGATGAGGGTTTTGAGAGCGAGGATGAAGCTGCTGCTGCCGAGCGAGCTCAGAAGGAATTCGAAGAGGGTGGCGGTTTGCCAGCCCAGCCAGATCCAAGCACTATCGACATTACTAAGCTTACTCCACTGAGTCCAGAGATTATTGGCCGACAAGCTACTATTAACATTGGAACTATTGGACATGTGGCTCACGGTAAGTCCACTGTGGTCAAGGCTATTTCTGGTGTACACACTGTCCGATTCAAGAACGAGTTGGAGCGAAATATCACAATCAAGCTTGGTTACGCCAATGCCAAAATTTACAAGTGTGATAATGATGAATGTCCACGACCAACTTGTTACAAATCGTTTGGCTCTGGCAAGGAGATTAGCCCCAAGTGTGAGCGACCAGGTTGCTCTGGACGATACAGACTGTTGAGACACGTCAGTTTCGTCGACTGTCCAGGACACGATATTCTTATGGGTACTATGTTGTCTGGTGCCGCTGTCATGGACGCTGCTCTGCTGCTTATTGCTGGTAATGAACCTTGTCCACAGCCACAGACCTCTGAGCATTTGGCTGCCATTGAAATCATGAAGCTTAAGAATGTTATTGTCCTGCAGAACAAGGTGGATCTGATGCGAGAGGAGGCTGCTTTGGACCATTACAACTCCATCGTCAAGTTCATTAAGGGTACTACTGCTGACGGTGCTCCAATCGTGCCAATCTCTGCCCAGCTGAAATACAACATTGACGCTGTCAACGAGTTCATTGTGTCCAAGATTCCAATTCCACTGCGAGACTTCACCGCCGACCCACGACTCATGGTCATCCGATCTTTCGACGTCAACAAGCCAGGTACCGAGATCAACGAGCTACGAGGTGGTGTCGCCGGTGGTTCTATTCTGAACGGTGTCCTCAAGGTTGGTGACGAGATTGAGATTCGACCTGGTCTGCTGCAGCGAGACAACGCTGGAAAGGTCATCGTCAAGCCAATCAAGTCCCGAATCACTACCCTGTTCGCCGACAACAATGATCTGCAGTTCGCCGTGCCAGGTGGTCTGATCGGTGTTGGTACCCAGGTCGACCCATCTCTGTGCCGAGCCGACAACCTGATCGGTCAGTTCTTGGGTCACGTTGGCAAGCTGCCAGACGTCTACCACGAGCTGGAAATCAACTACTTCCTGCTGCGACGACTGCTCGGTGTCAAGACTGAGGACAAGAAGCAGGCCCGAGTTTCCAAGCTGGAGGTCGGTGAGACCCTCATGGTTAACGTTGGTTCCCGAACTTCCGGTGCCAAGGTTATCGGTGTCAAGGCCGATCTGGCCAAGGTGGCCCTCTCTAACCCATCGTGCGCTGAGCCAGGTGAGAAGATTGCCCTGTCTCGACGTGTCGACAAGCACTGGCGACTGATCGGTTGGGGTGAGATCAAGAACGGCTCTATTTTGTATTCCTCGGACAACTAACCGAGCTACTCGAGCGCACTGCCTTACGAGCAGAAACTCAGCCTTTAGCATGGATGGTGGGTTCTTCAGGAACCGAATAAAACGAAACGAAACACCTTAGCGCCTACCTAAGGGGACTACTAAGTAGACTAGTAGGAAAACATGATGTCAAATGTACGTCCGTGCCATATAAACGCCCGGTTGGGGCACTTCCAGTCTGCTCATTTCCCGCGTGAATGTGTGCTCCTGATTCTCATACGGCTCGTGGACGACTGCCAACTTTGGAAATTGGGCCCTCAGATCAGTGAATAGCTGTTGCCTGCCGTCAAGACTCTTGACAATATAGTCATAGTTAAGGTCCTTCAAACTGAAGAATCTGAGCATTGGCAACTGCTCAAACAACCGCCTATATGAGCTCAATCTGTGTGGGGCCTGGTCCCTCGCTTTGAGCGTGACAAGTTCCACCGTGTTGTCCGCAGGGATATCTACAAATCTGCTTAAATCCGTAAGCGGTCTGTTTCCAACAAGAATATCATCGAGAAAACTCAGCCACTTCACCGTAGTTCCAAGCTTCGGTTTCCAGTCGCTCGAAATGTCGATCTGAATTTTGACTCTAACGGCCGCTGACGGGCACAGTTTTGCCAGCCGTTGCAAATCAATTCGTTTCGAAGCGTGTCTGCTCAGCTCGATGTACTGCAACTTCACGGGCGGGACGGCCTCAAAGTAAGTCATCAGATGGCCAACGCCGAATATCTCTACTCGTGAGATCTTTGGTAAAAACTCCTCGTACCTGAAGGAATGCCCTCTCTGAATATACCTGCGCACTCTGGTGTCATTCTCAGAGTGCGTAAGCTCCAGGTAACTGTGCTCAGAGGCAGGATATTGAGCCAGCTCGTAGTTCAGAAACCGTTCAACCACAGTACTCAGCATTCGAGATACAGTGCGCAGAACTAAAAGGTCTTCAACGTCTAAATGCCGAGTGATCTCGATCCAAATGTAATAGTGGAGCATACCGTTCAAGCTCAGTAGGTCAGAGTCATTCTCCAGCTAATCGTCATCAAATCGTCAGAATCCCATGATAGAGCTTAGCGACGCGAAGTGATGTAACTTGAGTTGTAGCGCAACGTGGGGTTGGGACTAGACTTACATCACCACCTTCACATGATTCTGCCATTTACGCTATCAATTTCCACAGGGCTGCTTGCCCAGAGCATCTATGTCGGCGGCCAGCTGACTATATCGGCTTTTGCTGTTCCCACAATTCTCCGGCAACAAGAACTTCCCGAAAGACAGAAACTGTCGCACTGGACACGACTCACCGACAAATCGACCCCTGTCATGCTGATATCGTCGGCTGTGTCAGCGGCGGCATTTGTTTTCGCAGCTTCCCGAGCTCCAACTTCTTCTTTGAGAGAAGCCAGCGTGGCCTGCTCTGTCCTCGCATCAGCAGTTATTCCGCTCACGTTACTGGTAGTGGAACCGGTAGCCCAGACGCTCACAGAGAAAGGTGACAGCGGAGAGGTTGAAAGAGTCAAAGAGAAGATACTGCTGTGGAATAAGCTGAGTTTTATTCCCCTGGTTACCTCAGCGCTGGGATTTGTGAATGGACTGGTTATCTTGTCGGGGGTCTACTAGCCACGAAGCGGTTGATATCAGGCAACATTACGTCAGGCATAGAGGCTCAACCATATTGATACACCACGCTAATACTGCGCATCTGGACTTCAGCTCAACGACTAGCCAGAACGCTCACGACAATCCTCACCACTTTGCACAACATTCCCGCTCTAGCCTTCGTTACGTCACGCTACTCATCGAGCTAGATTATTTATTATGCTAGAGATGCTATCATGATCATTAAGCCACCTCGAGGGCCCGGATTCCCTCGTAGTACTCTTTGGAGAGGACAAACGTTCTGAGGGAGTCAGTCTCCATCATTTTGTACACCGCTCGTTCCGCCTTGCTGAGCAGGCCCGCGACCTCGTCCAGCAGCTTGACTGTTTCTTCATAGCCTTCGTGTTTGGACAGCATGAGTCTATCGAGACAGCTCTTGATTCCGTGATTCAGGTTGAGTTCGGACGGGGCGCCCGAAGCGATGAAGCGGTTATAGATGGCGTAGGTTGCCGATAATAGTGACGTCGCCTGGGTGCTGGTGGGATTCTTGTGCTTGTCATATGACGAGCGAAACTTGAGCAGTTCGAGGTAAAACAGCAAATTTTCTTCGCAAAAGTTTCGACAGAGGTGTTCGCGAAACAAGAGCCGAAGACCGGCGTCGGCAATGATCTTTTCGAGCGAACAGCTGGTGGTTGGAGCGGATGCTGACCGTTTGGTGCTATGTCCACAGACCTGGAACCCTTTGTCGGTGAGAATGTAGTAGGCCTCCTTGGAGCACATTACTGCGCCCGATGCTGGGGATCGTGACGGGGAGATGAGGACGGGCTGTAGCAGCTCGTGTTCCAGAAACAAGTCTGCGAGCTCCTGAACTTCGTGAGGATACAGGACATCCGTACACTCCATGAGCCATTGGTGGACTGCTTTACCAGTGAGGACGTACTTGAGCTCTTTGCCAAAGAACTTGGAGCCAAACAGTCGAACGCCACATGAGGAGACATAGTACTGCGAATGCGAGTCAGAGTCTGGGTGCGTGAAGTAGCGATGAAAGTAAGGTGAGACTTCTCGAGATGTCTTGCTGGCTGGAGAAGAGCTCTGTACTGATAACAGAGCTTCTGGAGTGTTGATAGGGATAGTGTCTGGAGCGTTTTCTGGCGAGTAAACATTGAACGGACCCATCATTCTCTGAAACAGCAGATGAGCAAATGCCTGAGACTTGATGAGCCTATCGCTGACAAAGTCTCTATCCAGGGCAATACAACGCATGGAATTGTATACAGACAGCAAACACTCGGACTCTTTGATTCCATGCTTCTGGCAGTATCGCTGTAGGAAATGGAATCCTTTGGCGGTTGGCTGGAGAGCGGTATGAAGCTTGACCTCGGACCGTGTTCTGTCGGCAGGACAGTGCATGAGTTTTGCCCTCATGAACTTGTCCATGAGTGCTCTGGCGGCGCTGGCTTTTAGGCCACAGGTTATCGTGGTTGTTGTTTTTGTGGAGTTGGTGATGACAACCTGCATCTTCTGCATCTTGTCGACGGCTTCTTCCAAGGTGAAGGTGAAGGGGTATGATTTGGTGAAATAGCCAGACTTTGGATGAAGCGTCGCGAGGTCAAGAGAGAGTAGAAGCATCGCCCAGGCGGCCTCCATGTCACGGACGAAGAGCTCGCCTCGGCGTGTCCGTTGCATTCGCTGGCGAGTGTCTTGTAGCGTTTCCATTTTGGGAGCGAAATAACGAAATAAAGCTAGCAAGAGAGCGAAAGAGCTGATGAGGCGATCTGATGGTCTTATAACCCAATGCTAGTCGTTTCAGCCGCGTATTGGTTTGTGGCGCCTGTTCAGAAACTAAAATTTTGTCACGTGAGAGTGCCTCTCAATTCCTGTGCGATTTCAATGATCTTGCTGTTCTACTGGCGATTGATGGTATTGGCGCAGCGTCGAGCCTAACTAATTGTGGAAGTAGTATGTATAAGCGAAGTATCGAATCAAGACACTTGCACGATCGCCTCCTTTTATAACAAAACAAGAGCCTCATTTGAGGTCGTGGATTTCATTTTAGGCGCCGCACGCTTGCATCTCAAAGCGGAAGGCTGCAGATTAATAATACGCTTGATTGGCCAATGGGCGTTTGTAATGTGCCCCAAATCGCAGCGCGAAGCTGCGTCGTAGTGGGTCCCGTTTTCAGTAATGCTAACCAAAGAGGGGCTACTAGAAACGACGCTTCGTATCGTGTATGCGTACTGTTTACAGTCTGGAAACAAAAGCTCACGTGATCCTGAGCCCCATCGTATAACGTCCTAGCAACCAGAATCTGTGCTCTGGATGCACGAGGAGTGAACCCCTCCTAGAGGACGGCGCACGTTCGCCGAAACGTCATATGAAAACGATGCAGATGCCGGTGCCCCAAGTAATACTGCGAGATTGCAAGTCCATGACGTCCATCGGCTATAGATTAATATATCAATCTGTGACATTAAGATGGTTGAAGTTGGGTATGCTGCCGGCTCAGATGCCGGTGAAAAAGCGAGCCTCAAACAGTTAGTGTGGCAATCATGTAAACAAACACGTAAACAAGGAACTCCGTTCTGAGCTGTCTGGGGTGTTCTTGGTGACGGTTCGGCTAGCGTAGATTGTCGAATTACTCGGGCCATTGTGTAAGTCTAACCCCACACTGCACAGTTCTTTCTGTGCAGCTCGCCACTGCTTGCTTTAACATGTCATGTAAGCCTCATATTGAACGCGCACCCGGTCTTTGCCGGCTTCTCGCACGCAGCAGTGCCGGAATTGCGTACACCCTTGTTGATGGCATGTGAACAGAGCTGGGTCCTAAGCCTAGACTTGAGGCTAGAATAACTGGATCTAGACTGACAACGCGGCATCGAAAGAAGTCACATGAAATGAAGTGCTGTAATTAACCGTGTGCAGTTAATTGTGCCACCTTACCCTCCTCTCTTTCATTTCATCCCATGATCTTGAAGCAACGGGATTACCATATCGAAGAAAACGGTTAAATTCTCGTCCACCTGAATAGTCCATGATTGGGCCCTATGAACTCTCCAATTTCCAGCAAGCCAGCATCCACCCGTACCTTGCTAACATCACCCAGGCTGGCGTCTTCGCCGATTACCAAACGCATCTGCTCAAGCTTCTCCCATGATGCCTTTGCCACAGCACGAGACCAGACCTTGTACCCGAAATTGTTGTTTTGATTGACATTTGAGATCTTGCCAACAATCTCCATCTGTTTCTTTTTCGCCTGTTCAGCGTATTCCTCATACGCAACGTTAAAGTTCACAGGGCCATCCAGTTTGATTTCTCTTCTGGCAGCGCAAATTAGCAGCGCAAGTTCAAGATGCGACAGTCCCGTGACCATGTTTTCAGTTCTCGGTTGTGTACACAGGTTTGCATACAGAGAGATATCTTTGTCGTTTATCGTGTCTCCAGCGTTGGACACTGCGTAGGTTAAATGATGCAAAACAACTCTCGGGTCTTTTGTCGTATAGTAAACCTTCTCAACCAGCGCATATAGAGCAGAATTCTTGTCCTCAAACAGCTTGTCCAGATGATGGTTCCATCTATCATCGTCGTCGTCCAAACTAGCCCGAACAACCGCCCAAAACTCGTCCAACGTACCAGGCCGCTTAATCTGGTAAACCCGCTGACTGAACCGACTTCTAACTCGCTTCTCCAGCAGTTCTCGTGCGTTGATCTTCGCACTGACGCCAATCACAGCCACACCAACTTTACTAGACTGTGAAATATCAAGCAAGTTGTACAGTAACGTCTGCCGTGAATAAGACGCAAAACAATCTAGTTCCTCCAAAACAAACACCACAGACATTGAATCTTCGTGGTTGTCTTCGAAAACACTCAAAAGAGATGTCATTGTGTCGTGAATCGACCGTCTTTCAAAGTATTCTTGATCATCGCTGTGAACATCCAATTGGCGACAAACTTCTCGAAGCGCAGACTTGTCATCCACCTGAGCAAAACCACTAAGTCTAATCACCACAAACTGTCCTTCATACTCCTTCAGATCGTCAATCACCGTGTTTATTAGTAACGTCTTTCCCGTTGATCTCGGCCCAATAATCAGACACGAATTGCCTTCCTTCTGTGTGATTGTCCTCTCAAGCAAACCTCTCAACTCTTTTCTCTCCTCATCTAACCCAACGAGCTCCGGGCGCCTCTTCTGCGCAATCCTCTCTAGCACACCTCTCTTCATCGTAAAGTTCGCGTCAGTTATCGCGCTCAAACATCGATCTAGTCACGTGATTGACGCTGCGGCTGTGGATATTGGGCGCGACCTCTCTCCACAGATTGTTATCGCCTACCGATCTCGCCATGTCTCTTCCGACTAAAATCGTTCATCTCCTAGAGGAAGCCAAGTATGTGAGTACATTGTGAATTCCAAAGACAGAAAAACAATTGGAGGCACGTGACAAAGCATTGGACATTACTAACCAGATCCACTTGGCCACATGTCATGAGAACAAACCGCATGTGAGCTTGATGAGCTGTACCTACGTCCCCTCGTCCACCAGCTTCATCCTAGCCTCTCCACGAGACACTCAAAAGTTCGCCAACATTTCCAGGAACCCCAACGTTGCTCTGCTAGTGCACGATTGGGTTTCTGCTAAGCACCAGCATCAGCCGGCCGTTAGCTCTCTGGCCCAATTTGTCCACAACATCAACCAGTCCGCTTTTGGCAATCTCAGCGCGACGCTTTCTGGCAAGGCAACGATTCTAGAGGGAGAAGAGGCAGAATCGTATAGAAGAATCCACGTCAACGCCAACCCCGACGACGCCCAGCATTTCATCTCCAATGACACTGCTGTGATTCTTGTCAAGCTAGAGGGCGCAACTGTGACCGATGTCGAGAACAATGTGACTACATATGAGCTGTAGCCAGTTTAGTTTGTGATTTTGTAGCTGTACATGCATATGCTCTATGGTTAGTGTTCAGTGATTAGTATTCCTCCATATCCTCGTCTTCTGTCTGGGCCTTGATTTTTCTGATCTCATCCATGACTGTGCCAACGAACGGCCTTAGCTCGTTGATCTCCATGGCGCCCAGGTTATCCATCTGCAAATGACTTTCGTTGACCTCCGCTATACCTGCTCGGGCTTTTGACTGCCGCACTTCTCGAATATCCCGAAGCAAGTTACGTATCGTTGCAGGTGAGCTTGGAAGGTCGTCTGGGCATGCGTTTAGAAGTGCCTGGCCAATTTCCATCCAATGCCAGGGCAGCGACACGAACCGGTCTCGGTTTTTCTTCTCAGAGTCGTAGACATTGGCCAGCTGTTCCTCACTGAGCCAGTCCGGTGCGACAATGTTCACTCGTCCCTGTTTCTTGAGTAGGAGGGCTAGCCAGAGCGGTATTTTGGCTTGTTGAAGGGGCCTTAGACGCGGGACTTTCAGGCCAATGAGTTCTATTGATTCCATGGTTTGCCGCGGTGCAACCAGGATCTCTGTGTCTTCAGCCAGGAAGAAGAGTTCACTGGGCATCAGTGTTTCCTGATGGCGGGGCGGTAAGCTCATGTTGTAGGGCACGACTCAGACGCAAGAATTATGCTGGTCAATCGATAATGCTGACACCTGAAATTTCCCAATAAACGCGAATTGCAGGTTTGGTGATGCGACATGACACATTGCGCGCCTCCAACCTTTGATCTGACAATTTCTGGTAGCTAATGCGCCCAACATGGATGGCCCTTAAAGCCCTAGCGGTCGCCTCAAAGGCGCTCACAAGCAACCACAAGAACAGACAGTTCACCAAAGACCTGATTCTCTCGGTTCTACGAACGACGGCAACTAAGCGAGAAGCAAAGCAGTACGTCTCCAAGTACAAGCCATTGAGCCTCGGTCCCGACGGCAGGCTTCAGGTTGAGAAGCGGGAGCTCAGATTGGCTGTGTTTCGAATCCCAGAAGGTCAGCATGGTGGCAATCTCAGCACAATGCTCTTCCGGGCCCTCTGTCTCGGCGCCAGTCCTGTTATCGTCGTTGACGGAGATATATCCAGAGCGGAGTATCTTCAGTCCGACAAGCCCTTTTCGCATTATGTCAATTCAGTCAGGAACAGAGTCAGGGACTTTGCCAGGGAGCTGGAATCACCTGGTTTACAGGCGACACCCGTCGAGGTTCTTCAACTGGACCGCGACGCTCGATTGCATATCACCAATGACATGCTGCTCAGTTTGGCCAATAGAAATTGCATCCCCATCGTCATTCCTTTGGCGTATGACGAGAAGTCCGCTGAATCCAGGCTCGTTGGTGCCAATGACTCTGTTTTCTCACTCGTCAAGAGTCTCTCTCGTGACGTCGCTATTGAAAAGGTGATTTTTATTGACCCACTTGGCGGCACACCGTCTGTCGAGCGAGGTTCAAGTGCGTCGCACGTGTTTGTCAACCTCGAGCAGGAACTGAACGACATTTACGCTGAATTAAATCATCTCCCTCAACCAGAGGGACACATTAATAACCTACAGGGCATGAACAGGGTCCTCAGCATTTTACCAAGTTCGTCCTCTGGCATAATAACCACACCCGAGGTGGCGTCCCTGTCGTCCACACGCAATCCAATTCTCTACAACATTCTCACCGACCGACCTGTCGTCTCTCCGTCTTTGCCAGTCGACCTGAAAAAGACTCCGATACTTCAAACCACGATATTTCGCAAGGGTATGCCTGTCAAAATCATGGCGTCGAACACAGGCCTGGACCTAGTGAAGGAAGCGAAAATCGGAAACATTGACCTCGTCAAGCTAGCGGACCTCATTGATGACTCGTTCAGACGAAAAATTGACATGGACCACTATCTCAAGCGAATCAACAAAAACATCGCCGGAATCATCATTGCCGGCGACTACGACGGTGCGGCTATTGTCACATGGGAGCGTACCAACAACACGCGAGTAGCCTACCTCGACAAGTTCGCAGTCAAGAGCTCGTCTCAAGGCTCATCTGGCGTGGCAGATATTGTTTTCAAAGCCATGCGTCGAAAGCTGTTCCCTGACGAACTGCTCTGGCGGTCTAGATCCAACAACCCAGTGAACAAGTGGTACTTTGAGCGGTCACGAGGTTCCCTGGTAGTACCTGGGACTCAGTGGACTGCATTCTGGGCAGGCGCCCGAACCAGAGAATCCACACATCTTAAGGACTATGTGGAGATCTGTGAAAGCATCCAGCCGTCATTTAAAGCTTAGCTAGGAGTATAAGCGCGCTTGATAAATACAGTATCTATGAAAATGCAACCTTCTAAAGCTGGAGGTCGACTAGTTTCCCTCCTGGCCAAAATCGTTAGTAAACTGCACCTGCTTCTCGATATCCGCTTGGTTGACTGTAGGCCTGGTGCTCTTGATAGCCTTGATAAAGTCCTTAATGGTCAATTCTGGCTCCTCCAGTTCGTCAGTGCCAATTTGCATCCACGTCATCTCCATAGCTCCAGCGTCGCCCGGCGAGCACGGAGTCAGTTTCTTGAGTCCCTCAGGATTTGGCACTTGTTTGAAATGAGTGGCAGTCTGAATCTTTCGAATGGGCTGCATGAGAGCGTCTCGCACGGAAACAGCGACATCATGACCAGAGTAGCCGTCAGTCATTTCAGCCAAAACTCTGTAATCCTGCTGGTTCAGCGCGCATGGAGTGTTACCGACGTTGAGTTTGAACATTTCTGTTCGGGCCTCGACGTCAGGAAGACTAATGTAAATCCGCTTCTCGAACCGTCGTCGCACGGCAGCGTCCAACTGCCATGGAATATTTGTGGCTCCTAGAACCAAGACACCTGAGGGATCGTTGCCCACACCGTTCATTTGTACCAGCAATTCAGTCTTGATTCGTCGTGACGCCTCGGACTCGCCCTCTCCTCGTGGTCCACACAGAGCGTCCACCTCGTCGATGAAGATAATAGATGGCTTGTTCTCTCGGGCCATTGCGAAAAGCTGCTTGACTAGTCGTTCACTCTCACCCATCCACTTGGACACCAGGTCAGAAGAGGAGACGGAGAAGAAGGTGGAATTAGCCTCAGTGGCAACGGCCTTAGCCAGGTAGGATTTACCAGTACCAGGAGGTCCGTACAAAAGAATACCAGACGTGGGCCGTCGCTTACCGGAAAATAAGTGCGGGAACCTCACTGGTAAAATGACTGCTTCTTTCAATGCTTCTTTGGCGCCCTCCAGACCGGCAACATCCTCCCACTTCACATCTGGCTTCTCCGATAGAATGGCACCTTGTAGCGCTCCCCGGAGCTTCTTTGTGTCGCTGTCGTCGTCGTCACCGCCAGACTTCTTGGCTTTGGTGGCGCCACCAGTAGTAGATTCGGAGGTCTTGGCCTCAGCCTTCTCCAGATGCTCTTTGAGTTGTTCAGCCCGCGCAAGGTACTCGTTTAGTTTGCTGCGGATCAATTCTTTACTCTTTGGGTTCTTTTCGTCTATGTTAATACCATGTCAACTTGCCAGCCAACTGTGCCCAGCCGTCAGTGGTTCAAGTGTAGACAGCTCTACCCTCCAAGATACTGTTACTCCACTAACTAAGAGTGGAAAGTACTCACATTTTATAGCCATCAAAAAATACTCCAGCCCACTGAAGTACAACTTGTAAGCCTCCTCATATCTCTGCGCCGTGTCCGCCTCTATCGCCTTCTGTATAATATCTATCGCCTTTTGCAAAAAGTCAGCCGTTGCCATCTCTTCTGTCGTTTATATGTGCTCAATGATACTGTACAATCTATGTTTTGAATGTAGGCGAGGGAGTGTGTCTAGTGGTGATAGTGGGAGTGGTTTCCCACCACGTGACTTGCCAGATTCTAGTCATGAGGGAGAGCACGAGTTAAGCACGAGCAAGGCCACGAGAGAGGCGTAGAAATAAGCCTACGGAGAACTTGTTGTTTAAGAGAGGCATGTGTTTAACCAGATGGTGTTTTTTCGTACTGCATGGATCAAAGTTACCCGGCTGTGTTGTGCCCAGAAAATGCTTAAAGTAGTGAAAATTCGAAAAGTGAAAATGCAGTATTATTTATTATACAAATGATCCTAGGACCAGCAGAATCTAAATTTTATCTTCTCGAGCGAGCTAGTTGCAGAGCTGGAGCCAGTTGTTCAAGCTCATGTTCTTGATGAGGGTAGAAAACTTCTCAGCGCCAGTAGCAGTGCAAGCCTTCTTCTTCTGAGCGTCAGTGACGTTCAGCTCGTTGTTGGTGTCGGCGCCCTTTGGGTATTCAATCTGGAAGACAGGCTTGTTGGCGTCAGTGAAGGCCTTGAAAGTGGTGCATTCTCCGTACTGAGCACACTGCTCATTGACAGAGAATTCAACAACATCCAGCACCTGTGGGATGATACCCCCAGCGTTCTTGAGACCACAGGCCATTCCTCGAGAGTGAGCCTCCCGGGCCAAAAAGTGCATGTAGTCGATAGAGTCCTGCTTGGTGAGGCCCAGACCGTTGTCGTTGGCGTAACCGTCAACATTGTCTGGGTCAACAGCGTCACAGCCCTTAGCCTTGGCCATATCCAGTCGCGTCTTCATGATGTTTCGAATCTGAGTGGAGCTCAGCTTGAGCCAGAACTCTCCTCGCCACTCGGACAGAGCAGTTCCAATGTCAGCCTTGTTGAACAGAGCATGGTCTGGTCGCCAGTCCTCGTAGGTACCGGCGGAGAAGTAGCAGACGACTTTCTTACCCTGGGCCTTGAGGTCAGCGATGGCGGTAGCGTTGTTGTCGAACAAGTCAATGTCGTAAACCTCGACTGGCAGATCAGTCTTGTTGAGTTTGTACAGGAGCTCAATCTGCCAGGTAGTGCCAGCGGTTGGCTTCCACCAGGCGGCGGAGGTTGGGGTGCCAGAGGTGGAGGCGGGCAGGGAGGCGACAGTGGTGGTGTTGGCGAATCCAGTAGTGACTGGGGCGTTTGGCAGGCCGGAAGAAGCCTTGGAGCTGACCGGGGCGTTTGGCGGGGCGGTAGACGATGGAGCGTTTGGAAGGCCGGAAGTGGACTTTGCAGGAATAGAGGCAGATATCACGACAGAGGAAGCTGGTGAAGCAGCCGGGGAAGAAGCTGGGCCTTCATCGTCCTCGTCCTCATCGTCGGCATCGTCCTGAGCATCGTCAGCGTCATCCTGAGCATCATCAGCATCATCTTGGGCGTCGTCAGCGTCATCCTGCGCGTCGTCGGCAATGTCCTGATCGTTGTCGTTGCCGGAAGCATCAGCAATATCCTGCGCGTCGTCGGCATCATCCTGAAGATCGTCGGCATCGTCTTGAATATCATCAGCGTCGTCCTGGGCATCATCGGCATCATCCTGAGCGTCATCAGAAAGGTCCTCCAGCTGATCCTGGAGCTCGTCAAGGTCAATGGCTCGCTTGTGGGCGACTGGGGTACCAGATGGGGCGGGAGTGCCCGATGGAACAGGAGTGCCCGATGGAACAGGAGTGCCCGAAGACTCAGTTGGTGGAATGATTGCAGTATTGTTAGCTCCCCATGGAATAGTAGTAGCGCCAGAACACGTCTCGAGCCAGTCGTCCAGGTCCATGTTCTTGATGAGGGTAGAAAAGTTGACCTGGCCATCAGCCGTGCAGGCCTTGGTTCGCTGGTCGTCGGTCACGAGATCATTGTTGTTGGTAGAGTCACCCTTGGGGTACTCAATGTTGAACACGGGCTTGTTGACATCAGTAAAAGCCTTGTAGGTTGAGCACTCGCCAAACTGAGCGCACTGCTCGTTGACAGACCACTCCATCACGTTAATAACGTCGGGGATAATGGCGCCGGCGTTCTTCAGGCCAATAGACATGTTTCGGGCGTGGGCCTCATGAGCCAAAAAGTGCAAGTAATCGATGGAATCCACCTGGGTCAGGTTCAAACCGTTCTTGTTGTCGTAACCATCCACGTTATCAGGATCAACACCGTCGCAGCCCTTCTGGACAGCCAGGTCCATTCGCGTCTGCATGATGGATCGCACGCTGGGGGACGAAACATTGAGCCATCGCTCGCCTTTCCACTCAGGCAGCGGGTCGCCCAAATCCTGGGGCTGGAACTGACTGGCGTCTGGCCGCCAGTCCTCGTAAGTGCCGGCGCTGAAGTAACAGATGACCTTGGTGCCCCTGGCCTGCAGAGAGGAAATGGTGGCAGCGTCGTTGTCAAACAGATCAAAATCGTAGACCTGGACACCATAGGAAGTGTCGTTCAGATGGCCCAGAAGCTTGATTTGCCAGGTTGTACCAGCAACCGGCTTCCATTTGGCTGGAATCGCGGGATATGGTGACGTGTAGTTGGTGGCAGTTCCATCAGGCGTAGAAGTGCTGGGACCGCTGTCGCTATCGTCACCTTTCTTCAAACCGATGCCCAAACCAACACCAAGACCTACACCAAGAATCACCACACCGGCCACAGCACCAATAATGGCCAGCTTCTTCTTGGACCAGCCAGATTTGCCTTGCTTTTCAACGTCGAACTCAGTCATGAGAAGGGAAGTGCTGAACACAAGGCAAGATAGAGGTATTTATCTATCGCAGACAACCAAAACAGCATGATCGTGCAGGCTAATGCCGGCACGGGAAGAACGGCTATGGTGCGGCTGATATTTGGCCATCTTGGCTAGACTATCTTGGCGCACAGCCCTGTACCACTAGGGTGCCGATATGCATCCGGTTAACGACGCGGACCAACGCACTGTACAGTTGTGGGCACCGTTGTGCTGTAGAAGTCTACTTCTTGTTGGTTGTGAAGGGCGATAGTGGGCGCGTTCTAGATCCCGGCGAGTCAGACAGCCTAGCCTCATTAGGTGCGGCAAAGAAATTTGTAAATGCTCAGACACGATTCACATAAAAGGGTTGGAGATTACTTTGCTCTACTGTCCGCTTCTCATCTACTATTTGCTCCTCACCTCGATACCCCAAAGACTCTGCACGCGGGTAATATATTTTCCCGTTCACCCATGACTTGAGACAGAAAGATACTCCCAAAAGGGCAAGATGTGCAGTGCGGCGGTGTACGGCGTCAACCTAACCCAGGAAATTGAGTTGGGGGTTCACGATGCTGGGGATTCTGGTCTTCGGATTACTATAGATGCTGCGCAAAGTAAGTATAAGCTCTTTCATATTGAATGAAATGCAGTGCTAGTGGTGCCTGCGACAGCAGTGAGCTGATATCTAGTGACGCCGGCCAAAATCCCGATGCAACCATCTGCACCTGTCAGCACAGCCTTCAGCCCCAACTACATGTAGACCAGAAGTTTTGATTAGGCGGACGATCTTGGCACCAGGACAGGCACGGCTGAATAGCGGGGCTGAGAAACTCGATGAACTCGCTATCGACGCCAGAATTTGCAAGACAGTCGGTCTCAGATCGATCAGAACGTACCAGCCGGCCATTAGATGGTTGTTAGTTAGTATTGCGGGATGAACGAGCCAGGCGAACGCGCGTATCTATCTAATCTTCAAATCCCGGCAGAACTAGACAGGAGACGCACATCAACCAGGGGTGCTCCTTACTGCGCCTCTTGGACGAAAATCGCTCGCTTAGCTGGTTTGACCAATGCCTTCGCCGTACTATTGTTTGGGGTGTTACAGCTATTAAGATCGAGGTTTTGCTTTTTTGCCTAGCTCCGAAGTTCGTCCGGTACACAGCCTCGCCTCAGTTAGACTGTGCCAACTGATGCTGAACGAGTTCTTCAGGTCGTCGTCAAGCGGGAGGGACTGCGGATATGGCGACACCGATGTGGAAAGCGCCGCGCAGCCCCACGTCAGCTACGTCAGCACTACAAGCTTGGCTTTGTCACTGCGATACACGTAAGAGGCCCTGCAGATAACGTGTCGTGGAAAAGGGCTCAGATGAACGACGATATGACTTTGTGCCTTTATTCACAATCTATTTCTGCTTCGCCGCGTAATCCAGAACTAGGGAACATCGGTTTTCTGAACCTGGGTAAAAATTGGTGCAACGCTTAACAGGATGCTTGAACTTTACGGTGTTGATATCGAAGCGGTCATTCATGTCAACACCAAGAACTTTGAGGTGCGTAAACTTCTGAAAGATGCCCTTTAGCAAATTAGCGTTCTTCTTGGAAAGAGTAAAGAAGCTTACCAGATAAGCAACTTCAACTTGATTATCGGGATCGACTTTAATCTTCTCGAGCAAGTCCGTAACGCAAAAATCTTGATATCGAATGTGCAATTCAGGGCACATTGCAATCTCAACGACCTTGACTCGGTTACCAATCACCATCTGGGCTGTGGACTCATTCTCCTCTGGAAGTGAGATGTTTTGAAATATGTCCACGTTGGGGAAACGCCTAGAGAGCGTGTTCAGAAACTTGTGCTTATCACAAGCAGTGTCAGATTCTTCCAAGGTGTTTCCAATGTAAAGCTCCTTTAGATTATCACCCAAATTGTTGTCTGCCATGTACTCAAGAAGATCCGTAATGTTCATCGGATCAAAATTGTCATAGACCATTGCCACCTCAGCAAACCTCACACGTCTCAATGCCTCGTCACATGGCTCATCAAGCAAGTCATCCTTGTATTCCTTCTTCCACTGCTTTTCTCGCCAGTAAATGATTCGGTGCTCGCTGAAAAATTCTTCTGCCAGGTCTGGCTTGATCAGATCATTAAGGTATCGGCAAACCTGTCTGAGTTTGATCACATGCGACACTTCTAAGGGTCTGAGAATCGCCTCCCAGACTTCTGGAGTAAACTTCATTGCAATTGAACGATGGCGAAAGAATCCAAGGTCATCTACCCCTGCAGGCGTGGGGTACTGGCTTCCGGGTAAATGCCACCGGATTGGATCGACCCTAGCCCAGGGTTTATTGATTGATGCGTTCCGCATGGAATCGCACCACGCTACACGCGGGATGTCTCTTCAGAACTCCCCCGTTACCCTGAAGCTCGTTTCCCGATTAGGTCTCCTCTCCTAGTCTCAGCCTTGCCTAAACATCATTCATCAATTAGGGTTGTCGTAAGTTTCCAGCATAACGTGTAAACAGTGCTAACTTGAGACTCGAAAACTTGGTCACGTGCTTATCTTCACCCTGGCCGTTAAATTTTTTTCAATGCATAACGCGTAATCAGCCGCTCGTATCCATTCAGTCCCCGTGCCCGTACGAGCAAAGCGAGGTACGCTACAGGGGCAGTCTTGGTTATTTATAAACTTCTCATCAAGAATGAGCATGAAGTGGCAAATGGAGGTTGCGTTGTCGTCCCTTGCATCGGGATTTTCTGCTCCGATTCCTTACGAGCATGTCGATGCAGTTTGGTGTACGCAGTCACATCGGGCCAATTCTAAATTTATATTTCACACGGCAAACCAGTTCTAACCTCTCAATTTGCCACATTTGCGCCAGAATTTCCAGCTTCAATGACTTTCCCAATTCGTCAATTCAACGCACTGCCCGTGGAGTAGTGACATGCAATCAAGTCCCTGTCTCGGCGTTTCAAAGTTCCAGTACCCGCGCCACTCAATCAGTCACTGTTGCATGATCTCCCATCACATTCCGCGACAATTCCGTCTCAGCCGCGTGCTCGTCACAAATAGCGATCCGAATGCTTTCGCTCAGCCAAGAACAACCCTATGCTGATATCGTCCGGGGTACCTTGCGATAGCTTGCTGGCTTTGCACATACAGGCAGCCGAGGTACGAGCTAAGCGAGACTTACAGACCATCTGTTCGCCAGCCATTACTAAGCACTACCACAAACCCTGTTACACCCTGACAAAATCACCGCCGTGCGCAAATTAACAATGACTACTACGGTGACTCGATGATTTGCATAAAACTCTGCAATCATGACCAGTTGTCACGTGATTTACACCCGTAAAGTCCGTGCCACCACCAAACAAGCCCGATACGAGCGAGCAACTTGGCGGGTCGCCACCTATTTGTAATCTTATTCTTAGTCAGCAGGCGGGGTTCCGGCCGCCCATCGCCATGTAGGTACGTGAAAGTATACTTCGGCATTCCGGTCGCCACTCGGAGACTCGCGGCGATTACAAATCTTGCTGTACTGCGTCCCGAGGAAATCCCAAAAAGGCTAAAACGGTGCAGATCAGTGCACCAAGCACGCGGCTGCATTTATAAGCAAGGGCGCGTTTTTCCGAAACATTTCCGACTGCGATGTCCCAGTATATAAGGGTCCGATCCCTCGGAATTACCTATCGGACCTCGCATCTACTAACCCAACTTACTGGTGCCAGTGTACATACTAATTCAGTCTGCATACAAATCCTGTGTGCATACAGTCTCCTGTACGCTGTGTTGCAATTCGAACTAACTAACTAACAAATTTTCACCATGGGATACGTTGACAAGTTCCGAAATACCTTGGCGGTCGACATTCTGGAGTGGACTGGCCTGATAAAGCCGGACCACTACCACCAGCCTGTTAACCAGTCGGTTGCTCAGTCCGCCACTCCTTCAGTTAAGGACGAGTCTTCAGAAGAGAAGAAGGACGAAGATAGGACTAGCCCCGCGGAGGAAGCCCGAGTCGAGACTGCTTCAAATGCTGAACAGGTTGAGAAGGACCCGTTTTTGGTTGACTGGAACGGCCCAGATGACCCAGAGCATCCCCTGAACTGGTCCACCGGTGTCAAAACCATCTCTACTCTGCTTGTCATGTTCCTCACAACGTCCACTTACATGGGTTCGTCTATCTACACGCCTGGTCAGGGCGAAATCCAGGAGGAGTTTGGTGTTGGCCAAGTTGTCGCCACACTCAACCTGTCTCTTTACGTGCTGGGCTACGGTCTGGGTCCAATGATTTTCTCTCCAATGTCTGAGGTTTCCTTCATTGGCCGAAACAACATTTACCTTGTGACGCTGTTTTTGTTCTGGGTGCTGCAGGTCGGCGCTGCCCTGGCTCCAAACATTGGCGGTCTGATTGCTATTCGATTCATCACTGGTTTCCTGTCGGCGCCTGCCGTGTCCACCGGCGGTGCCTCCCTTGGTGATTTCGTCAAGCCGGAAATTCTGCCAGTCTTCATTGGTATGTGGGCCGTTGGCGCCATTGCCGCCCCAGTCATTGCTCCGTTGCTCGGTGCTGCCATGGTCGTGGCCAAGAACTGGAGATGGATTTTCTGGCTCCTGATGTGGATCGACATTGTCTGTTTCCTGCTGCTGGTCTTTTTCTTCAAGGAGACTTACCCACCAAACGTGCTCTACCGACGGGCTCAGCGACTACGACGACAGACTGGTGACAATCGATACCACACCAAGGAGGAGCGTGAGCAGCGGGCTATCGAACTCAAGCCTTTCCTGACTGAGCTGTTCTACCGACCATTCGCCATCATCTTCTCCGAGCCCGGTGTCATGGCCTTTGACATCTTCACTGCCCTGACCTACGGTGCCTTCTACCTGTTCTTCGAGGCCTTCCCAATCGTCTTCCTAGAGATGTGGCACTTCACCCTCATCCAAGAAGGTCTGGCCTTCTTTGGCTTCTTCGTTGGAAACATCTTTGCGCTAGCTGTGATGCTGTTCTTCCTCAAGACTCAGATTGCTCCAAAGTTCATGAACAACACTTTTGTGCCCGAGGCTTTCTTGGTTCTGGGAATGTGGGTGTTCCCATTCCTGCCGTTCTCTCTGTTCTTCTTTGGCTGGACGGCCGGCATTCACTGGATCTTGCCAATCATTGCCGAAATCTTCTTCGTCATTGGAACCTTCAACATCTTCCAAATGTCATTCGCTTACCTCGGCGTGTCTTATCCACGATACCTCGCTTCGGTGTTTGCTGGTAACGCCTTTGTCCGATCTGTCTTTGCCTGCGCCTTCCCACTGTTTGGTAAGGCCATGTACGACAAGCTGGCTACTCCTAGATTCCCAGTGGCTTGGGGCTCATCGCTAATTGGCTTCTTTGGTCTCGCCCTCAGTTTCATTCCGTTCATCATGTACAGATACGGAAAGCTCCTGCGAGCTAGATCCAACTACGCCAACTAACCAAACTACAGTGCATCATTCCCAGTTAGATAATATGTCATAATGTTTATAATAACTCCTCTCAGATCTCAGATTGCCGGCATTAACGCCGAGCCATTGAGCACTAGTCCCACTAACTCCGAGCCAGTGAGCACTACACGGTGTGAAATTTCTCTCCGCGAGCGGGAATCAAGATATCCAAGGTGCATGACTCTTGAGGGCAAATCGAAAGACTGTGGAATGTCACATGCATTTCAGTCTGAGTAAGCTCGGTGCATTGTTCGGATCGTACTCTAGCCTCGAGCACAAGATGTATTAGAACCAATACCCTTGCCCAGCAACGCGGCGAAATTCTCGTGGGTGACAAACAAAAATCACATGACGTCCATTTTGAGAAACGTCTCCCAACGTGTCTCACTTTTAGACATAATCAGCATACAACATGTCGCAAATTTTTCGTGAAATTAAAATTAAGGTTCGCGAGACGAAGATCGCTAACCTTATCCATTTTCTGGAGATGGAGTGATGGTTAATAAACATGTAAACAAAGAACTAATAATACATATAAAAAATAAAACGCAATGCAGTTGTTTAGTTGTCAGAGTCGTCGGCGCCGTCGTCGTCAGAGTCATCATCCGAGTCATCATCAGAGTCGTCGTCGTCATCGTCGTTGTCGTCGTCATCGCTGTTGTCCTGGTTGTGTGGCTGGTGACTGTGGTGAGTGTGCTGGGTGCTTTGAGCAGACTGGGC
This sequence comes from Blastobotrys muscicola, assembly GCA_003705745.3. Lineage (NCBI taxonomy): Eukaryota > Fungi > Ascomycota > Dipodascomycetes > Dipodascales > Trichomonascaceae > Blastobotrys > Blastobotrys muscicola. The sequence goes on from PPJL03000012.1 coordinate 186,124, forward strand.
TGGTGTGTTTTGAGGAGACTGAACTGGGGCCTGAGAAGTCTGAGTGTCGTCCTGGGTGTTTTGGACCTGCGATGGCTGGGCCTCAGCAGGCTGGGCGACTGGAGCTGGGGCCTGTGGAGTCTGTCCATTGGCGCACTGCACCAACTGTTGAACGGCCTGAGCAATTTGAGTCACGTCCACATTTGCTAGGCTCTGTGCGCTCTGAGCAATAGAGATTCCCTCCTGGCCTAGATTGCTTAGATACGTTCGAACCACGTCAGAGCTGGCAACTTTGCTGCAAGAAACAGAGACCAGCTTAGTATAGGCCGTGGAGAAGTCCGAGGAAAATTGGTCATAGGCAGCAGCCAGGTACCCGTTGGGCGTGGCCTGGGCCAAAGCGGTCACGGCAGAGGCCAATTCAGTAGAAAAAGTCTTAGCCAGGGCAGTACTGTCGGAGTTGCCAGCGGTCAAAGCGTCGCTCAGATCCCGCGCAGCAGATGCCACATTTTGAAGAGAGGTGATGGCGTCACCTCTAACACCGAGGGCAAAAGCAAGAACGGCAATGTGGGTGAGTTTCATGATACCGGATACTAACGAATGACTAAAAGAATGACTGGTGTTGAAGGAGTGACTAGTGGTGAATGTGTGAGTGTGGTGAGCAAACTGTCCGCGCGTTTGAACGGACCGCCGTGATTATATACGCGCGAGCCTTGGCGAAGCCCCTGAGGTTATGAATACTCCCTGTGTATAATGATCTTCTTGTTCGTGCGGCTTGCGCGAAGTAAAGGGTAAGCGAGTCTTCTATTTTATAGTGATTTTGTTCACAATGACCATGTCTTCTACGCTGTATAAACAAAGAAGAGTACTGCCTCTCTCTCCTCGTCTAACCTATGGTTATGTTAACTTTGGGGCATCTATCACTGTTGCCGTGGTGGCCATGCGTCTCACGTGACTTCCTATCTTGGAACAAAAAAAGAAAAATGTCCGAACCACACCGGAGGGGAAATGTCCTAAAGTGGCCAATGCTCAGAGACATTGGGCCTGACAGCGATGGTCTAGATGAGTTACCCGGCGTGCGCGTGCATAGTCCCAACGCATCAACAAAATCACACGCCGTTAAGGCACGTTGAGCGGGGCATTTTGCGTGATAGAACGGTACAAAGAACCAGTGGGGCGATGGCACTGGTTGGCGGAATATTCGGCGGTTTTATTTCTGGACGCCTTTGATTTATTACCATAGGCTAGCAATATTGCGGCATGTTCTATTAGACATCCTGTTCATTTTCAACTACAACCCGCGTAACGAATTCGGGTAGATCGGATCGCGCAAGGGTCGCCAGGTACCAGGGACCAGGGTGCAAGCGGGGACATGTTTACGTACATACGTATGTTGCTGTTGTGGGTCCGTTAAGTTAGTTTCCGAGATTAGAATTACGATTGGATGTGCGAGACATTATGAAGAGTTTTAGTCTCAGAAATCGGCTTTACTGCCGAAGGAGATTCAGCAGGAGACACGATCACAGGACACAGGGGGATCGACGGTTCCTGGATACGCGTTCTAGTCTAGACCCACACTGTTTAAATTTTATACCCATAGTAGGGTTTGACATGTGACAATCCGAATTAGAGCAAACGTCGTCTAACGTGTGTTATTAATAAATATATAAAATTAGCACCCGGTGTACCTGCCGGTAGAACTGCGCCGCTAGACAAACATGTTTGCGTGCATTGGCGAGTTGACAGCGTTGAGATGGGTATGTGTGGCCCAGTCGAACGAGTGGATGACCTCTCGGTGTCGCAGCTCTGGTGGTTTTTCAACCATTCGCATGGCGTCTCGGTCCTCTTCAGGAACGTACTGCAATTGTAGCACCTGCTTGACCATAACGACGTGTAGGGTGGCGTGAGCGTAGTCAAACATGGGACTGAACTTCAAAAAGTCGAGGAGACTGGCGCCCTTCTCAATCATGTCGAGCTGAACTTCTCGCTGGTGGGGTTCAATTTTGTTGAAGTAGTTGAGCAGGGCCACGGACAGGAAGTAGATAGCGTGCGTGACGTGACTATGGACGAGCACATTCACCATCCACCAGTGCTGTTTGAGAGTAGCCTTTGCCTCTGGCGCGTTGAAGATCCAGTGGTTTCGTTGAAGAATAATGATGGAAGCCTGGACGAGCTTCTCTCGACAGTGGTGGAATTTGGAGCCAATGAAACCCACGGAGGCAAAGACTCGGTAAATGACGACTACGGTCTTGAGATACTCCATTTCCAGCATGAATCGCTGGATGATGAGCGTCGTCGAGTCCTTGGCACTGGATTCCGACGCAGGCCTTCGCCACATAAGCGGAATCTCATTGTATGTGATTTGCAGCTCTTCGCTCAGTCGCTGAATCTGTTCGTAGTACTTGCCCCCATCCTTCTTTTCGTTCACGTCAAAGTTCAGAGTGAGTGCCTTCTGGAGGTATCGATTGATCTTCGTTCGGTAGACGGTAAATGTTGCGGAGGTAACCACCTTCAAATCGCTTTCCGGAACAATGGTATCGTTTTCCGGCATGATGTGAGTCTCGTCGATATTCGCCGGGTCTACTCCATCTGCATCGTTGTAATTGATACAAAGCGGAAGACCCTGCGTGAGACTGAAATACGAGTCCAGAAACATCACAATGGACCACAGTCGTTTTCGCTCCTCAGTCTCCCACTGCGAAAAGTTGTACCGGTTGGGATCTCGATGCAGGCCCATACTCTGCACAACCTTGACTAGCATGCCCACCGAAATCCAGCCCACCTCCTGCCAGTTGTAGTTGGTCATGTCTCCAGACTTGACAAACATCCACAGGATGAGGACTCTCACGTTTAGCAGAGACGCGTTGACAGTGATTTTCGTAACGTACCCACACAGGTCTATCGCACAAGACCACTCTCGCCAGGTCTTTAGTTGCACGTCCTTGTACTCTTCAGGCAACTCGTCAGGCATGTACGATTGCAGGCCCAGGGCCATAATAGCAAAGAGCAGGGCGACCCAGACGAGGTCTGTCTGCATTGGGTTGTTCCAAAACTGGACGTAGTCTCGCTCGAACGAGGGCTTGTGCACCACTGGCAGAACCACTTGGAAGGTGTCAAAGTAACGCTTGACGAGCAAGTCGCACATTTTTCGCGGTGGGATAAGACTGAACAGGTCGCCAGAACCGGCAGGGAACGGAGGCACATAGGTAAACGGCGCCAGCGAAATGGGAATCTTAATGTCGTTGCCGTGCACATACTCGATATCCTTGACGTCAGCCATGGCTGCTTCGAAGGTAGTTTTCAGTCGCATGAAAAACTCGTGCGCTTCTTCCAAACCATTGAACAGGGTACTCCAGTGGGTGTCACCGTGGTACATGCTCTTACCCTTGTCGTTCAGCTTCATCATGCCCAGGGTGGTTCCCAGTCGGGAGATTTCCTCATCCCCTAGGTCTTCAAAGTTAGACGGCGTCTTCTCCTGACGGTCTTTGAGAATAGCAACCACCAGATCCTCCATCATTGTCAGCCTTGTCTTGACGTCTTCCACTGGCTTTTCGTTCTCTGTGGAGTAAGTCTCAAACTTTTTCAAGAGACTGTTGAGGGTGGGCTTCTTTGGCCTTGGTTTGTAAATCTGAGGTTGCTTGTCGTCTCGCTTGACAGGTTCACTCATGTAAGTACATGACAAACCGACGCCCCGCTTAGAACAATTCGAACAGGGCTGAGACCGATCGCATTTCAGCTTTCTCTGTCGGCAAAAATTGCACGAAATCTGTTTTCTCCGTCGTGTTCGTTTGGGCGGCGAAGTACCCTCTGGAGAACGCAATTTGCTGCTGGCAGCCTTGTCGGGGCTGTCAGTATTGCCACTGCTGGTACTGGGTTTTCGGCTCTCCTCTGTAAACTCGGTGCTGGACTCCCGCGCTTGACCGTCCCCACCGAGATTCATCTCGTTCTCGTAGTCAGCAGGTTGCTGGGCCGCAGCCCAGTTAGTGTTGCTCCAGTCGTTTCCATAGTTTTCCCAATTTCCTTCCATCTTGTCTACTCAGAAGAGTGAGGAAGAAAGTGATGATCAAGATGCCAGGGTCAGATCTGCGACAGCGCAAGTGGCGCCAAGGGTTCTTACCGCCGAGCGCGGACTTCGGATTTATACAGATCACGTGAGAATATCGTGGGTCCCGTTGGACAGGCTTATAACGGTTACATACATAAATGCAATTGACTTGGTCAACAATCGCAGAGAGTTCTAGGACGTAGCCGTGCTGTGTCTGTGAAGGGCAAGGGTAGCGGCAAGGGCTGCGGCAAGGGTTGACGAAACGGTTACAGATCAAGGTTAAAGTAAGCTGATGGCGTTGGATTGCACTGTTCACAAGTTGTTCGATACAGTTGGTCTGTTAACGCTAGCCTTGATCAACGTGGCTCTTGATCGCGCGCGTGCGGGGTGGTTTCCGAAATCAGCCGGGTACTTCCCTTTTGGGAAGTCATCCCAATACCACGGGTCGCCCACCTGTGAACAGGCACTAGCAGTTAGCTTGGTTGGTTAGTCAATGATTATCTGTGGGTCGCTACGTGGTAAGCGGGCGATGCAGGGCATGCGTAGGGCACAGAGTGATGGACGGTGGGCGCGCGAAGTTTCAGAGTAAAGACATGTCTGAATTTGAGATTTCGCGGAGGTGAGAAATGACATCATCGGTGATCAGCGAATGTGGGGGTTTGTGTGAGATGAATGATGTAAAGGTCTCTAGCAGGGTGAGCGGATATTCTGTTGGAGCAGGGTTGGTTGCGGCGAACGCGCCTGGCATCTCATCGAACCGGTCATCTCGGCTTAACCTGGGTTAGGCGGGGTTTCAAGCTAACGAGAGAGGTTGAGATGCGCAGTAGCTAGTCCTGGCAGCATGGAATATGTAGAGGCCTGCTTCGGCGGGTCTTCAAAGGGCCTGAAAGAGTTCAGAATCTTACCACAAGTGCGTATTGAGCTCTGGCCATGCACTCGACGCGCCTTTGTATAATTTCGCTCAGTCCGCTATCAGCGTAATCACCCAACTGTATACGCACTCCTGCTGGCATCCTATATCAAACAGGTTATCGCTTGTCTGGTTCGTACCTGTTAAGTCGCGGGGTAACGTGGGGGACATCAGAAACGTCATGGGGCGCCGGGTCACCTATAAGAGGCCTTGCGGGACACTTTTCGAGTTATCAGCCCTAGCTGAGAATCATCCAACACCAGGCAAGTCCCTAGTTTAGTACATGAGCCGCCGGGGGAAACCTTAGACGCTTGTTGAGGTTAGCGGGGACAGGCAAACCTATAGTGTCAACAGTTGTCATATGGTTGGATATTCGATCTAGCTGCCACAGACACTGTATGTCCGCGCACCATCTTTGCGATCAATCACCTTCTCAGTAACAGCTTCACAGCCTAGGTGTTCCAGCTCGATTGAATGCGGGGGAATTAAAATGGTGAATGAGCGTGACATAGTAACGTTACCAATGTCTCATCCCGTCCCTGGTCCTTGGCGATGGCTGATTGGCCTGACTCGCTGAGTGATTTATGAAATCCTGGGCACATCACGCGGCCAATCGGATTACCTCAGAACCGGCTGACTCGGACGCAAACCGGCCCCGCCGTATGCACTCATGAAGCAACCGGCTTCAAGGTACCGAGATGGACGTGCAGCTGCGTCATGAGAGCGGAGACGATTGTCATGGTGCGTAATTTGAGCGCGGGGACCGGGCGTTCTCAGGCCAGCACAAATCAGTTCGAGACAAACAGGTTCATTGATCCTAAACACGTCTCGGAAGCAACGATCCGCGCTCTCGTCATCTTACCAATACCTGCCAGTACTCGACGACATCCGAGCATCCGCCATATCACAGGGTCACTCCAACATGTACGATCCGCGCACCGCATCCGGAAGTCACACGCGGGGATATTTTATCCCCACACAATTAAGGCGTGAGACACGTTAGCAATTGTTGTCAGACTCGCACCGTGGTCCGGGGAAGTCTCCGGTCTATCGGCTGCCCGTTCCTGGGCACTACGCGTTACTCATTCATCCGGTGAGAAAGCAGTTTTTCCGGAATTTTCCGACAATTTCTCCGGACTGCATATTCAAAACGGTCATCGGACAAACGATGGGCCGGCTTACCGTTTTGGTCAGGGACCTTCTCCGGGCCCCCTGGCGATGAGAAACTTACTGGTACATGCATCGCGTCTCGGAGAGACATTTGTTGCTGAGGCTTCTGTTACCTTATACGCGGGTCCCTCATGAAATCGTGCCAACAAGGTTTGCACTTGCAAAACCTGGCGTGCCAATCCTAACGTTTCCTTGTTACCGAAGGTTAGGGTTCATCCGATTAGGCCGATATTCCGACTGCCCCGTTTGACTAAGCGTTATGCAGGGCAATACTACGCTACTCCGCGGTGCGTTGCTTGCGGAGGTTGCTATGGCGAAAAAAGTTTTACCTTTGGAACACTATGTAACGATTTCGGCATTGTGACGTAGTGGTTCAGGTAACGGTTGGGGTCGGTTGGATATCGCGGAACACAATCACAAATCTGCCGGTAACAGCTATAGACTACAAAGATAGCGCCGTGAATAATCTGAGTCCTAACTTTCAAGCCCTTTGAAGGCGTGCTGGTACTGTAACTCCAGAAATAACCGGCTCTTGGCTGCCGGGTAATGTCTGACCCCGGAACAAGTGTTTCTTTTTGTCACGTGATGATGTCTATTCCGATATGGCAGCTGATCAGTAGAAACTGCTAGGAGTTGGTAGTGAAAGTTTATAATGACCAGACGGAAAGAATTGAGCACGATATAAGTATGATGTCCACGAATCCCCGTTGAAGACGACCAAATTAGGTTTGCATCGCCGGAATGTGACAGAGTCCCCAGATTCCTGAGGCGGTCCGAGAGAAAACATTACTTCTTTTGGTTTCGAATTTGTTTTTTCTTGTTATTCTGGAAATTAGTATAAATAGGGAAGCCTCCGGGGACTACGATACGCTCCGATCTTCCATCATTCCATACTAGGAATTCAAAACAAAATCCAGCGGGTCATAAATTGCTGATCTTCTGACTCCTTGGACTGGGCATACACGATACCAAAGCCTAGCGCCAACTAACACGGCTAACCGACGATACTAATCGTCTACATCTCTAATACAGAAATTTTGCACAATGGCATTCAAAGTTTACAACCCATATGTGACGGCTATCATCGCTACCGTCGGTGGTATGCTGTTCGGTTTCGACATTTCGTCTGTCTCCGGTCTGGTCAGTAATGATCACTACCTGGAGTACTTCCATCATCCCAATTCGTTGACTCAGGGTGGTATCACTGCCTCCATGGCTGGTGGTTCCTTCCTTGGTTCTCTTGGTGCCGGCTGGGTCTCTGATCGACTCGGTCGACGTGCCTCTATCCAGACCGCCTCTATTGTTTGGTGCATTGGTGCTGCTATCCAGTCCTCTGCCCAGAACCAAGCTCAACTGATTTGCGGCCGAGTCATTTCCGGTGTCGCTGTTGGCTTTGCCTCTACCCAGGTCCCCGTTTACGTTGCTGAGCTCTCTCCAAAGAACATTCGTGGCCGACTTGTTGGATGCTTCCAGTGGTCTGTTACCTGGGGTATCATGATTATGTTCTACATTGCTTTCGGCTGCTCGCAGATTAAGTCCAACGCTGCTTTCCGACTAGCCTGGGGTATTCAGATTGTCCCAGGTCTGCTGCTGTTTGCCGGTACCCTGATTCTGCCAGAGTCCCCACGATGGCTCGCTTCCAAGGACCGATGGGAGGAGGCTATTGACATTATCTCCAAGGTCCAGGGCAATGGAGACGTCAACCACCCACAGGTTCTCATTGAGGTTGAGGAAATCAAGGAAGTTGTCCGAATTGAACGTGAGTCCGCCGACATCACTTACCTCGACTTGTTCAAGGGCACTTCTCTGCGACGAACCATGGTTGGTCTGTGGGCTCAGATCTGGCAGCAGCTATGTGGTATCAACGTCATGATGTACTACATTGTCTACATTTTCGAGATGGCCGGCTACACTGGTAACGCGAACCTGGTTTCCTCGTCCATTCAGTACGTTATCAACGTTGTCATGACCGTGCCAGCCCTGCTCTTTATCGACCGACTGGGCCGACGACCAGTCCTGTTGTTCGGTTCTGTCATGATGATGGCCTGGCTGTTTGCTGTCGCCGGACTCTTGGCCACCTACTCCGACTACGTTCCAGACGGTCTGCCAGGCGCCTCCAACATCAGAATTACCATTCCAAGCAGCGAGGGTAGTGCCTCTAAGGGTGTCATTGCCTGCTCTTACCTGTTTGTCGCCACGTTTGCTTGCACTTGGGGAGTCGCCGTCTGGGTTTACGTTTCTGAGATCTTCCCACTGAAGCAGCGAGCTTTGGCCAACGGTCTGTGTGGTTCCGCCAACTGGATCTTCAACTTTGCCATTGCCATGTTCACTCCAACCGCCTTCCAGAACATCACCTGGAAGACTTACATCATTTACGCTGTCTTCTGCATTGCCATGACCATCCACGTCTTCTTCCTCTTCCCAGAGACTAAAGGCAAAAGTCTGGAGGAGATTGGCCAGATCTGGGAGGAAAACATTCCAGCCTGGAGAACTTCTTCCTTCCAGCCAAGAATGCCATCCCTCACTGACATTAAGATGGCTCACGGCGGTCGAGCGCCATCTTACACTGGAAAGCCAGAGGCTGAGAAGACTGAGTCTACCCTGTCTGTCTAAGTTGATTTATTTGTTACTGTAGATATGTATTTATATGATTGACTAATCGTACCCATACGTCACTATCGACGTCGTCATGTTGTCATCGTCATCCTCAGTAATCTGGTTGAAACGAGGTTTAATTGGCTAGCCGGTGCCCATAGACAGAGCCCGGAATCGTCGGCATTGGCTAAAGTTTGTGTCTCAGGTTAAATTAGAAACGTGGCGCAGTTTGGTTCTCAAGTTTGAAACGGCTTTCATATCCGAACTTTACCGGAGATGGGTTCAAGCAATGTCACGTGCCTACAGCTGGGTTGATCAAAGCGGTTAATTGGCCTTGTGCTCAGCGCACTGACTTTTACTTTCTGCGCAAGGCAGCGACTATCATGTAGAATCTACGGTCATTAGAACAAGGCAGCTGCCAGATTCGCAATCAAATCCTTGTCGAAATCGTGAAATTGTTTCATCCTTCAAACTTCGCCTGCAAAGCGAAAGGATCAATTGTGAGCAGCCATAGTATTAGTGTACCTGACACTCCAAATCTGTGAGCCGCACATTGCGGCTGATGCTCACGTGAATGCAGCCACCGTACATCACCTGAACTGTTTGGACTTGAGCCTCTGAGAACTATAACCATCAGGTCTTGAAGACAATAACAGCAAAGTTGATGAGGCCGTGAGGGCACGTGATATAGTGAAGCCACGTGAGATCAGCTAAGGACGACTAGAATACCAAAAATGGACTCGAAGAAGATTAAAGAACTAACCCGACACAACCAAATTCTTGCCGGCCAGCTACAGCAACTGTTGGACAAGCAATGGGACGGACTCTCAGCGCGAAACGGCCCATGGATCGCTGGATCTCGCGCTGGCATTGAACAGACGATGAGCGACTTGCTACGGAACCAGGTAGCGCTATCCGCTGCATACCAGAGGCAACTAGATTCAAGACGAGATTGGCTGGAGAATACAAAAAAGATACATGATAAGGTTGAGGAACTGTGGAATCACGTCCATAGTCTTGAGAGTGACTCTGAGGAGGCGGCGGAGATTGTTTCACTGGAGAAGGAGGTGGCTGGGATAAATGAAGAGATATTCGAGTTAGAGGCTAGGCTGAAGGGATTGAGGTCGCGGAAGCACGAGGCTAGTCAGCGTTTGTCTCTGCTGAAGTCAATACTCGGGTCTAAAGAGAGCTCTTTCAGGCGCGAAATTGAGCTGCTAGAGTCACAATCGTCTAAAGGCAAAGATAAGGAACTGGAGGTGGAGACATGCCAACGAGAAATAGAAGCTCTCAAGGACAGACAGAGTCTTAGTGATACAGAGGTTCAAGCGCTACAAGATGGGGTGGTGGTCTGGAAAGATGTCTGTCTGACAGTTCAGCAGCTAGAAACAGATCTAGGAAACTGTCTGTCATCGCAGATTCTGGAAAAGAATAATATTGAGAGACTGCTCACCTCGGCTGCAGAGAGGCTCGCCGGGCACTTGTCGCTAGCAACGAAGAAGAACTGGGGTCCGCTGGTTGTTGGAATCAATCATGAACTGGAGGCGATCAATGAAGCTGGGAGAGTGGTGCAAGGAAAGGGCAAGAATTCAAAGGCGACCGTAATTGAAAGTGATAGTGAATGACGCAAACACCTCGTTAAGTGTGATCGTGGCTCTTCCGCCCAGCTTTGTCAGAGAAACTATTGGATCCCAGTCATGACCGAAATCTAAGCACATTTCGCGAATGCATAACACCCATCGGGCACTTTCATGAAATGTTGGGCCCATCTGTTGCGATAGTACAGTTTGTAGCTGAATCGCTATTCAGTCTCATCTCAAGGTTAGGGTTGCGGCTCAGCCGTTGCCTTATCAGATAACGATCCCAAGTGCCCCCATCACAAAAACTAAGCGCCGAGATCGATGAGCATCGACCCACCTTATTCAATTACCCCGAGGAAATCAAGATGTTTGGTGCTATCAGATGAACAGACGGATGTTTTGGAGACCCAGCTAGAGATAAACGCATACCCTGACCATGAAACCCGAAAGAGAATCAGCCTAGAGATTGGCTTAGCGCTGGACAAAGTCAGCAATTGGTTTGATAGAACCAGACAAAAGCGAAATATTACGAAGCAGAGTCCTAACGCTGGTAGATACACCTACCAGGCTGCGCTTCTTCGAGAGTTTGCCGTCAATCAGCGTCCAACCCGCGAGAAGATGCGACAGCTTGCGTCGGAGATTGAAAAGTCGGAATCTTTCGTTTACAAATGGTTCATTGCGAAAAGAACGCGGGAGAAATGGCGAGAATCGAAGAATGTCTACCAGAAAATAAGTGCCAGCCAACTAGAGGCACTAGAGCTGGCCTTTGACAGGAACCCAATGCCCAGCAAAGAACAAAAGCTTGAAATCAGTAATCAACTTGGACTCAGCAAATTGCAGGTCTACGATTGGTTCAACAGGAGACGCCAGCGATATAAAGAAATGACTACCTCCTACGTTGGGCTTTCTGTCCATTCTTTCTCGATTGGAACATGGACTAGAGACGACCTCCCGCCCGAGAAGTTGAGCGTTTTCGCAACAAAGGCCGAACTTGTTTATGCCACTATCCACGCTGGTTTCGAATTCCGAGTGGTGCTTCCTTTTGATGTGATCTCTGGCATGGCCCTCTACCGAGACCCAGACGACGCCGAGCTAGCTGAAGTCAGAGTTCACATCGACCAGGTCCCGCGGTTTCTGGTCCAGACTGAGCAAGGTGGAAGTTGGGCTCAGGTTCCCGACTTCTCTGAACACAGTCAAGCGTCCACCACCTTTGTGCACTACCTTACTGGTCCATACAAGGCACTGCGAGCGCAATTAAAACGGCTGCAGTCTTTCGACAACGCCCTGCTTGAAAAGATTCAGTTCTACGCCAAATATGAAGACGCGATAGAGCGGAGAGCTCCATCATGCTTTGCAACGCAGTAGTGAATAAAATACATATCAACGTCCTGTCCGAATGTCTTTCTATATCATTATGGCGTGATAACTCATGGAAGCGAATAAATAGTACAAATAAATATTAGTTAGTGTCACCTCTTTGCCAGCGACGTCAGCATAGGGGGGAAACCCAAAGCCATGCCTCGCTTGTCGTTCTTGGGCTTATCGTCCTTGACTTTTCCAAGCGGTCTCGGCACAAACGGCCGGCGGTACGGCAGCGGCATTGGAATGGCTTTTGGCGCCGGTGTGGGTTTGGCTTGTGCGACTGGTGTTGCTGGTAACGGTTGAGGAACCGGTGCTGATCTTGCCACATGAACAGAAGCAGGGGGTGGAGCTTCTGTCTGAATAACTGGCTGGGCACTGGCCTGGATTGCCTGAGTTGCCTGAGAAATCGCCCGGGCAATCGGCTCTTCATCCATTCTTAGCGCGGGATCAATGTCTTCGTCATCAGACTTGTCATCGATAACGCCTGCGAGCAGACCGGCCAGCTCGTGAATGTGCTCTTCTCCCAAGATGGACTCCGTTTCGAGCTCCTGTCGCTTCGCCGGTGGTTCGATGAACGACACTGCAGATCTCTTTTTGTTTTCTTCATCCAGTTCGCTGCTACTGCTCTGCGAGCTCGTTGTTGTCTGTCGCTTCGGCTCCAGTTTCTCCTGCTGCATTTTCCGGAGCTCCATACGTAACCGTTCGGCGTTCACTCCGTTGCTGAGTTCCCTCTCTAAATCCTTCTCCATTCTCCTCTGTCGTCTGTTTTGGTATTCCGCCTCTATCCACTGCCTCTTCTCGAGGGAATCATCAGGGCCGTAAATTTTTAGCGCGGTCTTGTGCACTCGCGCTCGCAAGTCGTTGTCCTTATTTCTATCAGTGTTTTGCCCTCTCCATTTTTTCTTTCGGTTTCGATTCTCTATCCGTATCCTTTCCTTATCCTCGGCGGTAATCTCAGCGTTCCGGGGTTTCCGCGGTTTGTTCGCTTTTGATCCGTCCGTTAAGTCTTTTGTTTTCTTGAGTTTTGGAGTAGTAGGCTTTGCCCGTGGTTTTCGTTTCTTCTTTTCGTCGTCGCTTTCGTTGCCCAGAGCTTCCAGAGCGGCTTGGACGGCTTCTAGGGTCTCGTCGTCAAGATCTTCGTCCTGCACATTTTCGATTTGCTTGGCCAGCAGCTCAGCCAGTATACTAGCCTCCTCGTCTTCTTTTGGCGCAGGCTTGCTAAGAGATGTGACCTGCTGAACAGGAAGCTGCGAGCCCGGTCGCGCGTACGACGGCGTGTTGACCTGCACCCGGAAACTGCTAGTTTGAGGGATAGCACTTGGCCTAGCCGGCGCACGGTTGTACAGAATGTTTTTCCTTTGAAGCATAGGATCAATCTTGCTCATCGGCGTCTTCTCCTGCATCTTGCTTCTCCTTCTAGCAAGAGTCTCGGCAATAGACATGCTGGAGGTGGGCGACTTGGGCTCTACCCGCTTGATATTCTGAGCCACCAGGGTCTCCAGCATGGGCAGCTCGCCTGATGACGACGAATTCAGAAAACTCTGAAGCGCCGCCTCGAGCGATGTCTCCACGCTGTTGTCTTCGTATTCTGGCTCAGGCTCGTTTAGCGCGGCTGTCAGTTGCTCCAGCAACAGCCGGTCGTCATCGTTATCCTGTGCCAATGCCTGCTGCAGAGACTGTTCCAGAGTGCTCGTGTTCAGGGCTTGCTCCAGTACGTTTGCACTACCCACATCCTCAGACTCTCCAGCTTCACCGAGAGCGGGATCCAAAGCGGAGTCTATTGACCGAAGCGCAGGATCAAGCGACTGCAAGGCAGGATCAACTGCCTGTAGCTCTGGGTCCACTTCAGGATCCAACGCAGGATCTATCGATTCTCTGCTCTGTAGTGCTGGGTCTATTGTATCTTCTCGCGAAGTCGACTCTTCCAACGCGCCTATTGCTTGTTGTAACGCCGGGTCTATTGACTCCATAAGCGCCGGGTCTATGTCTTCATTTTCTTTTGTTGATTTTGTCGCTTCTGTGGCCTTTGTTGGTGCTGGCTCACTTGTTTCTTTAGTTGCCTCTGGCTCGGCCGCCTCACCATCTTCTTCTCCGCCTTCCATCACCAAAGCCAGCGCGTTCCTTAGTATATCATTTAACTCCTCCTCATCAGCTTCTTCCTCCGGCTCGCCGCCTTTTTCCTCTTCAGCAACTGGTGCTTCCCCCTCTCCTTCATCCTCCGGCGGAAGCTCGTTGGTAACCTGCTCCAGCAGAGCGGCCAGGTCAATATCCAGCTCCTGGTCCGACATGGCGCGTTCGTCAGCGTATATGCATCTATTTGTCTTATCCAAAACGCGTCGTGTGCTCAGCTCTTTGGAAAAGCTTATCTGTCTATCTGAAAGTTTTGCGCGTTTTCCAATATATGGCAACACGTGAGGCCAGCGCTGAACCTAACCCATACCCTAGCCCTAGGCCTAACCCAGGTGATGGCTCAATTTTGAGCGTTTCTGATGTTTCTGGGCATACACTACCGACTGATGGATATCGGGAAGTCAGTTGGTAACGGCTTCGGTGATTTAGCTGTGTTCGGCATGCTGGACATCAGACAACTCCGGGTTCTAGTGGGCACCATTTTGCCCACATCAACGCTAGTCAGTTACTAGAAGCCTATCAGTACCTCATGCGCACTACATACGTAGAAAGATTGCTAGCAACAAATTGCTTATATCCTCTGACTGAATCACACGATATCCTAAATGGCCAAGTCTAACCGCCATATACCTAGAACCCACTACCTTTTTCTGACATCGCCCGTCGCGTCAAACTCCACCACGCAGTACACCTCGCCTGTGGTCTTATTCTTCAATGTATACCTCAATGGCTGCTCGCCACAGTACTTTTCCACATTCATTCTGAATCCAGGCAGCTTTATGGCGAACTCTCGTCCCAGCGAGATGTATGGTGTGAAGAAGTCGAATGAGTACTGAACACCTTTTTTGAACACAAATGCCTTACGTTTATCCTCCTTCATGAATACTTTTGCTCTCTTGTTGTCCTTGTGGTTGAAATCGTCCCTCTCTATCATTCCCGGCCATTCACTGTTCTTGTCCTCGGTGATGAAGTTCATTGACACCAGCGCCCGGCCGTACAGAAACGGCTTGTCACCATATGGATCGCCGTCTATACTGGGGTCGATAGTCCATTTCATGATGTTGACTCCGGTGCTGAAGCCGTACGGCAGCAGGTCCTTGATAGGCTTATCAAAGTCGTTTCCCCAAAGCAGGTCGTCACCGTTGACGTCATCAGCAAATATCACGGATATCTGGATCGAAATTTCATCCTTCTTGTGCAAATCGGAACTGAAGTAGCTGCAAGTGGTGCCTTCGAAGTCCTGAATACGCACAGCAACCTTCACCTTTGCTCTGTCGCTCTCAAGAGCTTCGAACTCGGTCAATTCCCCGTTGACCTTCAATTCCCTGTGAGTACTCCGATCATAACTCGTTCCCGACTTGACTTTCATTGTGTGGGGGATGAAACGATCTGGATAAGGATTTATATATCGATGCACGCGCCATCGGACGGTCGGGGCCGATGACGTGGGCGCGCATTTTGGCTGCTCTAGAACACGAAATTCGTATTTTTCTCGTATTCTTTCGTGTACGCAGTGGATAAATGTGGCTATGCTGACTGAATGGCAGCTAACGGTGTCGTGATCAGTACCGTGATTATGCGCGGCACCTGCCAAATAGGGCGTGTGGCGAACTGCGTCAGACAGTTTCTTGGCAAGTAATACCATGTTTCGAGGCTTGGATCAGGCTATAAGAGTCTCGGCAGGTAAGTATCAGTGAACAAGCTTGTGCTATTGAACTGGTAGCATCATCATCGATTGACGAGTAAACAATTGAATATACACACATCAATATAGTAGCCCTAGGCATATCTTCCTCAGAAATCAACGTGCTGTGGTTACCTACAGTACTCTCACTGATGTCCCTGATGTCCCAACACAACCTGGTCTTCTCCAGATCACTGCGAGGAAGAACTACGCGCTCATCACGTGACGGGTCAAAAATGTGATTTCGCCGGCAATAACTTTTAAACTCGCGTAGCGCAACGGTTTGAACCATACTGATTAGTTACGCTCAAAATCCCCCCACTCAAACATCGCTTCGAAAGTCGTAGAACCCGACGGAAGACCAAGGCTTGGCCGGAGCCGGCGCGCACGTGCGGGCGTGTGTGTTCCGGACCCTAACCCTGTGGCCTAACCCAACAGATCGGCGGTCCCGGGAGAACCAATATAAACGGGACAACTCCCAATTGTTGCTCTTTGTTTTAGCATCATGGCCAATTCGTTAGATCAGTTGAAGAGCACCGGCACCGTCATTGTCACCGACACTGGCGAGTTCGAGTGTGAGTATGTTAATGCGTGCGAAACGAGCATTGCTATTTGGATGTTGCTGTGAAGCGTCCCAGCAGACTCGGCCGGGGGGTTGGAAATTCTTAGGAATTGAGTGCTAGAAATGCTTCCGTTGAATTAAGCGCAATCGATTTAGTTGAGCATGGCTGTTTTCGCGAATTTCGGAGAGAACTCCGCGATGACTAAATGTTAGTCAGACCGGGCGTTTCACCTTGGGGGTCTCCAATTTGACGTGAAAACAGCGATTGGAACCTTAATTATCAATTGGGGGCGAGGTAATACCTGCTGCGTGTGTTTTCATTCAGTTTTATTGCCTACCTTGCTTGCTCACAGACTCAGGGGTTGGTTTGCTCACACTAGCGATCGAGATCCCCGACCCGATCCAGTTGACTACTCCATTTTGCCTCGCGTGGGCTACGTTGTGAACATACTAACTCAGCCATCGCCAAGTACAAGCCACAGGATGCCACCACCAACCCATCCCTGATTCTGGCCGCTGCCAAGAAGCCAGAGTACGCTAAGCTGATTGACAACGCCATTGCCGCTGTCAAGAGCACTGGCACTCCAGCCGAGAAGGCCGACGAGGCTTTGGACCACCTCCTGGTTGAGTTCGGTACTGAGATCTTGAAGATCGTCCCAGGCCGAGTCTCCACTGAGGTTGACGCTCGATTGTCTTTCGACAAGGAGGGCACCATCAAGAAGGCTCTCCACATTATTGACCTTTACGAGAAGAAGGGCATTTCTAAGGAGCGGGTTCTCATCAAGATTGCCTCCACCTACGAGGGTATCCAGGCTGCTCGAGAGCTTGAGGCCAAGCACGGCATTCACGTCAACCTGACTCTGCTGTTCTCTTTCGCTCAGGCCGTTGCCGCCGCTGAGGCTCATGCCACCCTGATCTCTCCGTTTGTTGGCCGAATCCTTGACTGGTACAAGGCCTCCACCGGCAAGACCTACGAGTCCCACGAGGACCCAGGTGTCAAGTCCGTCCAGAGCATCTACAACTACTACAAGAAGTTCGGCTACAAGACCATCGTCATGGGTGCTTCTTTCCGAAACACTGGTGAGATCAAGGAGCTGGCTGGTTGTGACTTCCTGACTGTCTCCCCAGGTCTGCTTGAGGAGCTGTACAACTCTGACGTTGCGGTTCCAAAGAAGCTGGACGTTGCTCAGGCCCAGGCTCTTGACCTCCAGAAGGTCTCTTACCTGGACAACGAGGCTGCCTTCCGGTTCGAGCTCAACGAGGACGCCATGGCCACCGAGAAGCTGGCTGAAGGTATCCGAAAATTCTCTGCTGACTGTGTCACCCTGCTCAAGTCTCTGGAGTCCAAGTTCTAATCGCGCAGCGAGTATTTAAGTGTCATGTTGGATACAATCGCTAGTACATAGTGAATGGTTTAGCACGAACGAAACGAGTAGACTCATTGTTACTGTCGATTTTTCGTAGTTGAGGTGTTCTGGCCGGAGAACGCCTATCGTGATATCTAGCCTTTGTTATTGTCTGAGCGCTGCTGGCACGGCACTTTGCCAAACCGACTATCTCTGAAGGCATTTCCAAATGAGGTCTAGACTTTGCTACGTTAACATACCCGGGTAGATTGTCGGATTGGCTACGAGTACAAGAGAGTCGGAAAGCAACGCGCGCTGATTGTGAAAATCCGGGGTAAATAGCTCAAAGAGGCTAATGTGGATGGCCGCGCGGGGAAACAATAGATCTCCTGATTGACTGAAGGTCTATTGGAAAGGAAGCGTTAGAAAGAGCCACGGCAAGTCGAATCGCCTCTTTGCCAAGTCTGGTAGAGTGCCATACAAGGCCATTGTGCGGGCTGACCTCTTGCTAGAGCTCTATGGATAAGCGAGGTCTATGACAGTTAGGTCCGCTTGCCACACTGTGATTGTTTACTTTAACGGTGCGCAAGGGATGAAGCTAATTATAGCACTCAGTGGCCCTACGTAGCTTGTGGCCACTGAGTGCTGCTGTACGTGTGTCGCCTCGTGCTGCCATCTTGGCAGGAATGTGGCCAGGATTCTCGGATGTTCGTCGGATTTTCTCCGGTTTTCGGCGAGACAGTACAAAGCGTCACGTGCATACACAGAAAGTATCTGTGCCAGTTTAGCTAGAACCGTTACCGGCTGTGATATTTGATTGAGGTAGCGCCAAGAGATGAGATGAGCGCGCAGCGCCGTTCTCCTTGGGAGCACACAAAGACGCGTTCTCTCTTCCCATTCACTCACCTTCTCAATGCAGAATGAATTACGTATCCCTACATCAATCCAATTGATGTTTAGCGGCGAAGGGGTAGGGCAGTGAAGATTGGCTGTTGATCGCTGACGAGTCGTGACTCCTCACATGATGCAGACAAAGATGTGGACAGTCTCGGCGCTTAGGACGCTAAGCGCCTATACAGCGAGGAGACGTGAATCAGGGCTGATTCACGTCAAGTCAAATACAGGAAGCTGGTCAATTTTGGCTGAAGAACTTGGACTCTGGACCTATCTGGCTGGCGGAGACCTGAGCACTGGGTTACGTGGTCCACGTTGTATGATTCCGGCGCTAGCCACTCTGAGGAACAAGTGGAACAGATCCACTCAGCTTTAGGCCGCTCCTATGTCTATCCGCTCCTGGTTAGTCAGGATAGCCCACCTGATGCCCCGTTACGGATGTTTGTATTCCGAGCTTGTCGGTTGACGTCGGTATGATGGCTGGGTCCTCTGTTGGTACGCTGCGGGTTTGGCCAGGCATTGCGTATTTCTGAAATGTGCAGCCAGGTATAAAAGGACACCGACCGCACCTGGTTCTCACCACTAACATTCGTTAATCTTCACTTTCGTTTGACAATCGTTTAATCTCTTAATCTTTAATTTTTCTACAATCGTTTGAAAATGGTTTCGGCTTCCAAGATTATTTTGACCGCTGCCTTGATCCTGGCTGCTCAGGCTGGCAGTTCCGACGGCAACGACCACGGCGGCAACGGCGGCAATGGTGGAAACGGAGGAAACGGCGGCAATGGCGGCAACGGCGGTAAGGGCAACGGCGGCAATGGAGGCAATGGAGGCAATGGCGGTAACGGCGGCAACGGCGGTGCTGTCTCTCAGCCATGGGTCCCATCTTCTGGCGGCTCCAACCAGGGCGGTTCCTGGACGGGCGGCAACAAGCCACCAACTGGCAGCGGCAATGGCGGCAACGGCGGCAACGGCGGCAATGGAGGTAACGGTGGCAAGGGCAACGGCGGTAACGGAGGCAATGGCGGCAACGGCGGCAATGGCGGTAATGGCGGCAAGGGCTCCGGCAAGGGCTCTCAGCCACCTTGTGACGACAACACCCCTCCGCCTTGTGACGAGGGCTCCGGCTCTGGCAAGGGCTCTGGAAAGGGCGGCAATGGCGGCAATGGCGGCAACGGAGGCAATGGTGGTAACGGCGGCAAGGGCAACGGAGGCAACGGCGGGAACGGTGGAAATGGCGGCAACGGCGGCAATGGAGGCAAGGGCTCCAACAAGGGCTCTCAGCCACCTTGTGACGACAACACCCCTCCGCCTTGTGACGAGGGCTCCGGCTCTGGCAAGGGCTCTGGTAATGGCGGCAACGGCGGCAACGGAGGCAATGGCGGTAACGGCGGTAACGGCGGCAACGGCAACGGAGGCAACGGCGGCAACGGTGGAAATGGCGGTAACGGCGGCAATGGAGGCAAGGGCTCCGGAAAGGGCTTTCAGCCACCATGCGACAACAACACCCCACCACCATGCGACGATAGCCACGGTAAGGGCTCTGGCAATGGCGGTAACGGCGGCAATGGCGGTAATGGCGGTAACGGCGGTAACGGCGGCAACGGCAACGGCGGCAACGGAGGCAATGGCGGTAATGGCGGCAATGGCGGTAACGGAGGCAAGGGCTCCAACAAGGGCGTGTCTCCTCCACCGTGCGACAACTCTCCTCCACCATGCGACAACACTCCTCCACCATGCGACAACACTCCTCCACCATGCGACAACACTCCTCCACCATGCGACAACACTCCTCCACCATGCGACAACACTCCTCCACCATGCGACAACACTCCTCCACCATGCGACAACACTCCTCCACCATGCGACAACACTCCTCCACCATGCGACGATAGCCACGGTAAGGGCTCTGGCAATGGCGGCAACGGAGGCAACGGAGGCAATGGCGGAAACGGCGGAAACGGCGGCAAGGGCAACGGCGGCAACGGTGGTAACGGTGGAAATGGCGGCAACGGCGGCAATGGAGGCAAGGGCTCCAACAAGGGCTCTCAGCCACCTTGTGACGACAACACCCCTCCGCCTTGTGACGAGGGCTCCGGCTCTGGCAAGGGCTCTGGTAATGGCGGCAACGGAGGCAACGGAGGCAACGGTGGTAACGGCGGCAATGGCGGCAAGGGCAATGGCGGCAACGGAGGCAACGGTGGTAACGGTGGTAACGGCGGCAATGGCGGTAAGGGCTCTGGAAAAGGATCTCAGCCTCCTTGCGACGACAACACCCCACCACCATGCGACGATGGCCATGGTAACGGCTCCGGCAACGGCGGAAACGGCGGAAACGGTGGTAACGGTGGCAATGGCGGCAATGGCGGCAGCTCCAAGGGTTCTGGCAATGGCGGTAACGGCGGTAACGGTGGCAATGGCGGCAATGGCGGCAATGGCGGCTCTGTCCCAGGCTACGGCTGGAAGCCGATGTTCTAAGCGAGTAACCACACTTTGCCTGAACGCTAGACTGTATCCTTTAGTGATGCACTAGAATCTTTATCTTTCCTTAGGTAGTAAAATGCTATAGTTTGAATTAATTTTTTCAATATTTAAGTTTCTCCAGAACAACGTTGACTCTTCAGAATCTTCAGCCGCGTAGCCGCACAGGATACGCGAAATCGAAAAGTTCAACGCGCTGACGCAGCTCCCTCCACAAGCAATATGACTGCAATCGACTTGGGCCGGCCTGGTGATTTCCACGTTCACCTTCGAGATGGCGATATGAAGAACCTTGTTACGCCCACTGTCCGAGATGGTGGTGCGTCTGTTGTCTTTGTGATGCCCAACCTAGTTCCTCCACTGGTGTCTCCGCAAGTTGTCCTCGAGTACAAGAAGTCACTGCAGGAGTTGTCACCAAAGACAACATTTCTGATGTCGCTCTATCTCTGTCCGTTGATTACCCCAGAAGTCATCATTGAGGCCAAGCGAGCTGGTATCACTGGTGTGAAGTGCTACCCTGCCGGTGTTACCACCAACTCTGAACACGGTGTGTCTTCGTACGAGCAGTTTTATCCCACTTTCGCCGAGATGGAGAAGCAAGACATGATTTTGAACCTCCACGGTGAGTGTCCTTCTGGTGATCACATCCACGTTCTGAACGCTGAGGAGAAGTTTCTGCCTACGCTGCTGGACCTCCACCAGAGATTTCCAAATTTGCGAATCATCCTGGAACACTGCACGACTGCCGCTGCTATTGAAGCCGTCAAGTCTTGTGGACCAACTGTGGGCGCTACCATCACTGCCCACCACCTGTACCTGACGGTCGACTCGTGGGGCGGCAACGCTCACAACTTCTGCAAGCCAGTCGCCAAGTTCCCCTCCGACAGAAAGGCTTTGATTCAGGCTGCGACTTCTGGCAACAAGAAGTTCTTCTACGGATCCGACTCGGCTCCACACCCCATGCAGAACAAGGCGAAGGCTGTAGGTGCCCCAGCCGGTGTTTTCACTCAATCCCATGGACTGGCATACGTTGCTCAGATTTTTGAGAACGCTGGTGCTCTCGACAAGCTGAAGGGGTTTGTCACCGACTTTGGCAAGGAGTTCTACAAGGTCAAGGATGAGGATCTGGTCGACCCTGTGTCCACTGTGACGATCGTCAAGGAGGAGAGCATCGTGCCGCACAAAATTGGCGATGGCGAGTGGGCCGTTGTTCCTTTCCTCGCTGGTGAGAAGCTCAACTGGAAGGTTCAGTGGTCTTCTTGAAGCCTTTAACACCTATAGCCATCACCGTTACCAATTTTGTGGTTGCGAAGACCTTGGTGCTATGCGTCACAGTGCGTGTATTCGTGTACCCGAGCAAAGGGGGAGTACGTACAGCTTTCAGAAGCTTCAACTACAGTCGATCAGAGGTTTCGTGTAAAGCAAATGGCCCATTAAAAACACAACAGTAACGCGCATATGTGTGGCACACTACCCAATTTTCGTAGTTGTGATTTTCCCAAGAGTGCGCGTCATTACCTCGATGTATTCATAAACCTCATAGCACGTTATCATAGCAATTATGTAATCTCAATTATCCGCCGGTCTGTTAGACAGCTCCGACGACAACCATGAACTTGAGTCGGTGGTTACCGTTTTCCTCCGTGAACGCACCCAGACTGCCAGATTTCCAGCCCCAAGACTGCGAAAAGTCAAACGTATCAGGAGATGAGCTGAAGCATGTCAGAGAAGTCTTGCCTCGCCTCGACGGGGTATAGATCTGAAAGTACGCACACACCTGCGGCCTGACGTCTTCATAGTCATTGGCAGCTGGTGGCGTTGGCGCAGGGGCGCTGGCTGGGGCAGAGAGAGAGGTGGCAGAGGTCTGTCTTCGTCGTGGTGCAAACGTGCCTGCTGGGCTAGTGATGGTGTTCTGATTGGTGAAACCGTTGAAAGACAGTTGAACTGGTGAGGGACTAGACGAGAAAGGCGAGATGGATCTGCCAAAGAATGTGGGCTGATCCTCGTCTAGAGTGAGATTCTCCATTGCAAGCGTAGTCTCTTCGGGCTCGTTGGGCTCCTCTTCAAACAGATTGGATCGGTTGAATAAAGGCTGGTCCTCAAACAGCCCACCTAGGTTGTGCGGCGTGTGGACGTGTGTGGCTGTGTTTCGGGAGTTTCGTTCACGCAAGTAGCTGGACAGGAGCAGGGGCCTTGAATGGCCAGGAGTATGTTGGGGCGTATGCTGTGGGGTTTGAGACTGCTGTTCTAGCCTTCCTCGATGCAAGTATACGCCGATCTGGTGGCCGTTTCTGTAGGGCACTTTCTGAATGTATAAACTCCACGAGGAGCCGCCGTACCAGAAAGCATCGCTGTACACGCGCAAGCCTTCAGGGTGCTTGTGAACGTCGGTGAATTCCGCGGAGAACCTGAATGGCGGGAATCGTGTCCACTGCGGCTTCTTGTCCTCTTTCTTTGAGTCTTCTCTCACCTTTCGGCTGGTGCTAGTAGTCTCATCGCCAACGGGCACTCGGTAGGCCTTTTCTTCCATTTCTGAGTCTCTTTCGTACGCAAGCCCTAGCTTTTCCTGCTGTTCAGGCGCCTTGAGTATTTTCTGTCGTAGCTCGAATTGAAGCCACAGGCCTTCTCGGAGAGGCTCCTTATCGACCATGGGCTTGTCTTCAAAGTCGACAAAGTTTTCAAGCTCCAACAGCTGGTCGTATGTCATGTGGCAGTAGTGGACGCCCGTATTTAATGCATTTTTGATGATATCCAGACCGGTGCGGTCAAGGTCTTCCAGGGCAACTTCGTTGCCCTCTTCCCACTTCACATGCCGGTACTTTTCCCAGTACACATTGATGATGAACTTACACCTGTCCCATTCAGTGGGGATGTACAATCCGTCGCTGACCAACACCTCAGCCAGCAGAGTTTCTGGGACGTCCATCAGGTGGCTCATATCCATCTCGTAAGCTTCAGAACATAGAAAACTCTTGCACGCCTCTGCGATTTCCTTGCTCGCCTTACCATAATCGTACCGACAGCAGAAGGCCACAGTCTCTGCAATAGTCTCACAGCTGATGAGTCTCACAATCTGCTCGACACACTGTGATTCGATATCTGGCATGTCCAAGAACTTTGCAATGGCAAACAATCCCGCCAGGTTCTTGATTCCACTGACCGGCACTTCGTGGCCATAGAGCCACTGGATTACAATGTCAAAGGCATCTTGTGTAATGTTTTCGTCTTGCTCAAAGTTCAGGTCAAAGACGTTCTTCTCCTCAGAGTCCGTCCACAGTTCGCTGAACAGCGTGCAAAAGTACGGAGTCCGGCTCAGAATGAACTTGTGCAGCTTGTAGGCCTTGCCAAAGGCGTTGATTTGGACATCTGAGTACACGCCCTCTTGAAACCCTTGCTGAAACAGATAATCCTTGAGCGGCATGAGCTTCTTCTTTGGCTTTTCCTCTGGAACATCACACTTTTTGGTGACGGATATCTGACGGTGATTCGGAAAGTTGCTCAGTCGAGACAGCTTCTCGGAGTCTCTTGATTTCTCCATCACGAGTCCTAGCACGAGCTCCACACAATCACTCAAGCCTTCAACACCTATTCCCGTGATTCCCGTCACGTGGTCTTTTCACGTGAATTGATCTGCTCCAATAGTATGATTCCTGCACTTGTAGGGGAAATAGACAGCTGACAGTTATCGCGTGGTGGATAGTGTGATGTCAGACAGTGTGATAGTGACGTCCTTATCACATGGGTTTCCCACCGCGGCGCTAGATACACAAAGCGCGCCTCCCCCACCACCCCCACTGTTTTGGCATCGCAAGGGTACAGCAAGGGTACGTACCTGATAAAGGAGTTATAAATAGGCGCCTATCGATATGGCCGAATTGGATACGATTTGAGTATAGAATTGTAAATTAGGCGAGTAACTCAGGGTTTGATGCTCTGTCATAGAATCACCTTCGTTACAGTACGCGCGTCGCGTCATGGTCGTGTCTCGTTCGCGTTTCGTTGCTTGTTAGACAACAAGAAATCAATACAGGGCGGCCAGCGCTGCTCGGGATGCTTGGCCAGGTTCTGGAATACCAAATTCTCTACACCAAGAACGTCACGCAGAAAATCAAGGCATGGAACGATGGCATTTTGAAGTTCCATGTCATGAACAAGCGATCCATGCTATACGATGACTCGGGGAACTTCCTGGTTGATTCATTTGGTCACGTGCCGAAAGAAGACGAAGAACTGCGCATGGAGGACTACTTGGTTACCGTGGAGTCGCAGTTGAATGATTCCACCAGAGAAATTGATCTGTCAAAAGGCTCAGAGGAGGTTATCCGCCACAGAACTCTTACAAAGAAGGTACCCAGTACCGCCAGGCCTGTGGGAGCCTGGAGGTCCACAAAGGCCCGGAGAGTTGGAATAACAAAGAGAGCGACAAACAGTCCAATTCACAAGAATCGAATACAAAAGTAAGGAAGAACGTAGATGATAATGAATACAGTAATCAATTACTAATTATGAAATGCGTTTTCCTAGGTAATGGAGTGTGCAAGAGCGCGTCTGGAGGTTTATCACTCTTGCACGGCCGCGAGCTACCGAGCTTCATAAGCAAGGCGCGAGCTGACAGAAACAGAAGAATCTCGTCTGTAGTCTGGGCTTCCAGCGTTGATGACGCTTCGGGCCAGAGATGAGACTGAGTTTTGCCGCGACGCCCGTACATGCATTGTGTTCATTTCTGGCGCCAGGCTTCGTCGGAAAGAAAGAGCTCGCTGCCGGTTGGAGGATCCGGAAATTGTCTTTGCTCTCTCCCGTTCGAATCGGCTGTCTCGAAGGTAATCGTCGTTAGGTTCCTCCTCATCAAAGTCAATGTCGGCTGCTGATCGTTTCAGCAAAAAGAGAATCGAATTGTACCAAATGTTGTGTCGCTGTCGCGTTGGGCACGAGAGCTTGATCTGCCGGTTGCTCGTCTCAATGATGATACTCTTGTGGTATAGGCCCGGTGGCAGTGGGTTTCTGTCTTCCACTGACTTGACACCAAGGATGGCTGCGGACTTGGTCTTGGACGACTTTCGGTTCTCCACAGCTGGGTTCTCAGCGCTCCAGTAAAGAGTAAGCGAATATGGGTGGATCCAGAAGTATCGCTCGTGTCGAGTGTCGGAGATTCCATTGACCGCCACTCGTCGCGTGTACTTGAACAGATACTCTCCAATGACGACCTGGGTCACGTATGGAATCATGTTTCGCTCACCAATGTCTTCAGAAAGACCAGTAGCCATGGTGGCAATGCTGGCACCAGAGGTGCCTCTGCCAGAGTGAGAGTGCACGGGCAGGTAGACGTTGCTGTTCTTGATGACTGGTGGCTCCATGAGAGTCCTCTCTTTGCCCTTGGCAGATGGAATACCAGGGATAAGGGACGGTGGTCGTTCCGTGGTGAATGGCACAGACTCGTCAGTGTACACCGACACGTCGTCGAGGATAGCAGACTGCTGTCGGATAGGGCCTCTGTTGACGACATGTGGGGTCTCTCGGACATCCCTCAGCACTGGATCGTTGGCGTTGAAAGAAACAACCGAGTTGTTTCTGACGCTGGTTCGCGACTTGATTCGCTCCAGCTCCAGAGTTGGCAGAGCGGAGTAACCAACCTTCTCAGCCATCCTCTTGATCTCCTCGGCGCTGTAGTCCTTTGGCTGAGACGCCTGGAGGAGACGCTCTCGCTCAGACTGTAGGAACCTCTCAGAGTTGAGCAGTCGGTCATGCTCAGCAGCAGAGAGAACAGCCAAGCCAAGTGCGCTGGCCTTGGCGGTGATGTCCTTTTCAGTGAGTGAGGCTGGAGCTGCAACTGGAGCTGCAACTGGAGCAGGCTGGGTGGCAGCCTTCTTGAGATTCTCAAACTCATCGCTGTTCAGCGTCACGAGACCAGCCTTAGAGGCCTCAATAACCAAGTCATCCCGCGACAGTGGCGCTGGCGACTGTGGTCTAGCGGTGAGCTCTTGGTAGGTAGCGGAAGGCAGCGCAACGAGGCCAAACTTCTGAGCGAGGTCTTTGAGCTGGCCACCAGTGAGGTCTTCGACTGCTTGTTTACTGGACTGGGCCGTGAGGGTGTCGTACTCATGAGTTGCCACGGCAACCAGGCCAAAGCCAGCCAGTTTCGCTTTGACTTCCTCCTCGGTGAGTTCTGGCGCTGGGACGGGCTCGACCTGTTTGGCCTTCTCGGCCTCTTGCAGAGCGAACTGGGCCTCAGCCTTGGCCTCGGCGATTTGCTGCTCAGTGGTCAGTCGCAGGTTCTCGAGCGACTCGTTGCTCATGGTCACCATACCCAGCTCAGCAGCTCGGGCAGCGAGCTCATCAGCATTGGCAGAGTAGTAGTCTGGCTTGGCCTTGAGCACGGCTAGCTCGGTAGAAGATATGGCCACCAGGTCCACGTCCTGCGAAGGCGTGTGCATGTGAGAGAATCGTGCCGATGGAGTAGCTGGTGTGGAAGGAATGGCTGGAGGAACAACCAGCAGACCAAGTTTCTTTGCCAGCATGGACAAATCCTCTCTGGTGGGGTTTTCGGCGATTCGTCGCAAATGGGCGAAATAGTCGGACGGGACAGTTTCGAGGTTGATTCCAGACTCCTTTGGAGATGAAGAACCGCTGTCGGTCTCGGGCAGTCGCGGGGACCTCTTGTCGTAAGTTTCTCTGAGCGGCGAACCAGTAGGGGTTTCGTCCTGAGTGAACGTGTCGGAGACAGATCGCTGGATGTGGCCTCGCTTGAGAAGATTCTTGTACTCGTCGCCGTCGATAGCAACCAGGCCGAAGGTTCGGGCGTGCTTGATGATGTCTCGACGCGTGGGAGTGAAGGCGGTCTGGTTGTCGTTGAGACGCTTGTACTCTTCCTGCGACACTGGAACATAGCCCAGCGACTTGATGGACTCCACGATCTTGTCGCCTTGGTTGCCTTGGTGGTGGTTAGACTGTCGGATCATGTCTTCGAAATGCTCTCGCTTGGCAGCGACTGAGGCAAGCTCCATTCGCGCTGGGCCACTGGTGGCCCTATCTGCCTTCTCCGACATAATTGTGTACTGTTCCTTGGACAGCACGACCAGGCCCTTCTTCTTGGCCTGGGCCTCAATGTCGGCCTTGGTAGGCTGGTTGGCCCGTCGTCTCAGGTCCTCGCTCTCCTTCTCGCTCAGCACAACCAGTCCATGTCGAACCGCGTGTCGCTTCAGGAACTCCTGGTCTGGCTCCTCAAACGTTCGCTCCAGGTCCTCATACTCGGTGGTGGGGATAGCGACCAGGCCAAGAGACTCGGCCTTCTGAGTGATTTCGTCAATGGTGGGCTTGTGTGCCTTTCGCTGCAGCTCCTTCAGGTCAGCAGCAGGCAAGACCTCGTGGCCCTGGTTGCTGCCCATCGTCTTGAGGTCCTCGACAGTCGGCTCCTCAACCATCTGCTTGTACTTGGCGTATTCGCTGAAATCCTCGTTGGACAGAACCGTTAGGTTGTGGCTCTTGGCGTTTGCCAGAATCTGATCCTTCGTGGTCGTCTCTGCCTTCTTGTGCAATTCCTGCAAACCAGCAACGCTGACAACTGCCATACCGAGGCCGGCGGCAAGCGTGCTGAGCTCGTCCTTCGATGGGTTCACAGTCTGTCGCCGCAGGTCCTCTAGTTCGCTGACTGGCACAACGCTGAGACCATTCTTGGTAGCATGGGCCTCCAGCTCCTCAACGGATGGGCTGGCAGCCTTTCGCTTCAGCTCTGCATGATCGTCTTCGTGAACCAGAACAGCGCCGTGGGTCTTTGCGTGGGCGATAAGCTCGTCTTGAGTGGGCTTAAACTCGGTAGGTCGGGAAGCCAGCTCCTTGTAAACGCCCTCCTCAACAGTGACCAGTCCGTGGGCCTTAACCTTCTCCACCAGCTGCTCTCGAGTAGGCTGGGTTAAGTTAGTGTAAGCGCCCTCCTCAACAGGCACAAAGCCGTGGCCTTGAACCTTGGCAAACAATTCATCCCGTGTAAGCTCCCGTGTAAGCTCCTTGAACTGAGCTTCCTCAACAGTAACCAGACCGTGCTTGCTGGCAAGTTCGCCAACCTGAACAGGCGTGGGCTCAGTAGCGAGCTCTTTCTTCAGTACCTCAACTTCCTTCAAAGATGCTTCAGCCTGTTTCTTCAAAGCATCAACCTCTGCCTTCCTGTCGTCGACCTGCTTCTTGTTAAACAATCGCATGCCCTCACCCTCAACTATGTCTCGTGCAACTTCGTATGGCGGTGGTGCCTTTAATGATACCAAGGCGTCTAGGGTTAGGGTCGTCAGGCCAATGCTTTCAGCCAGGCTTTCGACGTAGCTAGGCGTAATTTCGACGTTTGCCTTGTTGGACAGAGATTTGTAATCGTCCAGAGGCACAATGACCAAGCTGTGTTTAGCCGCGTGGTTCTCGAGTTCCTTGACTGTTGGCTCAGAAATCTGGCGCCTGAGCTCCTCGTGGTCTTCTTTCTTAAGTGTGACTAGACCATGTGTATTAGCAAACGCACGGACCTCTTCAGAAGTTGGTTCAGTGGCGGCTCGCACAGTCTCCTCGTGGTCGTCTTTGGGAATAAACGCATAGCCGAGATTAGCGGCGTGGGCAGACACCTCGTCAACTGTAGGCGAAACAGCCTTCCTGCTAATTTCCTTGTGCTCCACTGTCAGGTCATTGTGAGCGCTCTTGAGAGCCTGGTGAGAGTCAACAAGCTCCTTGTAGGCGTTGGCGTCCACCGCCTCCAGTCCAAGGCCAGCCGCTTTCTCCTTGATCTCGTCCTTACTAGGCTTTTCAACAGCCCTGATCAGACTCTTGTGCTCAGCGGCAGCAATGGCAACCAGACCCAGGGCGGCTGCCTTGGCCTTGACGTGGTCATGGTCAGGCTCGTGAGCCTTCTTGGTAAGGGCGTCCAGCGAATCCTGGTCAAGCACCACAAATCCTCGGGCCGCAGCCTTGGACTTGATGTGCTCATGTGTGGGTTCGTTGGCCTGGGAGTGCAGCAGGTTATAATCCTCATTGGAAACGACTCGGGAATCGTGTGCTCCGGCCTTCTCCTGCAGGAATGTGAGCTCTGGTTCGTTGTAGTGGGTCTCGAGCTGCTGGTACTTGGATGCGTCAACAACCGTCAGACCCAGAGCCTTGGCCCGCTCAAAAAGCTCTTCCTTGGACGGGGTCTTGGCTGATCGCTTAAGGTCCTTGTAGTGAGCCAGATCAACAACAGCAAAGCCCAGGGGTTGAGCTCGCAGAACCAGGTCTTCCTCGGTAGGATTCTCCCAGGATTCGATAGCCTCGTTCATCTCCTCGAACTTTTTGGTGGAGACGGTAACCAGATCGTAGTTCTTGGCCATCTCGATCACCTTCTGCAAGCTTGGACTCTGAGAACCGCTGACCAGGTCGAAGTACTGCTGGTTGGGCACTGCGACAAAGCCGATATCAGCAGCTTTTCGCTCTAGCTCCTGAGGAGTCAGGTCACGGGTAGTGTCCTTGACCAACCTCTCATAGTCCTTGGCTGGAACAGCGGTGAAGTCAAGGTTCTTGGCGTGTGCCATGAGATCTTCTTCAGTAGGCGACTTGAGTCTCTCGTATTCGGCGATTGGGATCGCACTGAGACCCAGAGCAGCAGCTGAGCCAAGCAGGAAGTCCTTGGTCTTGGAGTGAGACTGGTGGTCGTTGTACTCAGAGGTGAGTCTTTCGATTTCGGCTAGGTGGGAGGCCGAAGAAGTCTTGTGCTGCTCAGCCTCAGCGTTGGACTCGGCCAGCGCAGCCTTCAGGCTCTCAATCTCAGAGCCTGATTCGGCCAAAGCGGCCTTGAGACCCTCTAGTTCTGCAGTGGACTTGGCGAGAGCGGCCTCGTTCGCCTCGACTGCGGCTCTGAGTTTCTGAGACTCTGCATCACCAGTCTCTACAGAGGCCTGCAACTTGACAGCCTCAGCGGTGGAGGCAGCCAAAGCGGCCTTCAACTTCTCAATCTCCATGCTGACCTCCTTGACTTCGGTGGTGAGGGCCTCGTTCTGAGCAACAGACTCGGCCAAAGCATTCTGGTTAGCCTCATGAACAGCGGCGCCAACAAGCACCAAACCGTTCTCCTCAGCGGCATGGGTAAGCTCCTCGTGGCTGATTGGAGCCTCTGCTCTGTCAACCAGGTCCTCATACTCCTCGTGAGAAACCAGCTGAAATCCGAGGTCGGCAGCCTTCTGAGCCAGCTCATCCTCGCTCATGAACTCACTGGCAAGGCTTCGCTTTACTGGGGTATCCTCGCTAGCGACGCTCATTGGCGAGGCGAAATTTCGCAGACTGTGCGAGCTTCGCTTGTTTTGTCTAGACACACGTCGCCGACTTCGCAGAGTGCTCACATCGTCGTCGGAAGTAGAGTCGCCTGAATTTGGCTCAAGCTCAATTGGCACTTCCTCCAACAGACTGCTTCGGCTGCTGAAACCGGACTCGGTCTCGGTCTGCTCGCCCTCAGAAATCTCGTCCATGGTTTCCTGGCCAGTGAGGAAATCATCCTCGGTTGGCTCATCAGGCGCAGTCTCAAAGGCAGACTGGAACGCCTCGCTGTCCGTGGTCTCCTCCCAGTCCTTGTCCTTGTTGACAGGAGTGGACGGCTCGTTGACCTTGGACTTAACCCGTCGCAGCGGCTTCTGTGGCAGCTTTCCAAGCAACTTGGATCGCTTCTTCTGAAGAACGCCGCTGGGTCTGAGGTTCTCAAGCTCTTCTTGAGTCTCCGAGAGCAGTCGTTTGAGCTCCTTCTTCTCAGATCGCTCTTTCTGGAGCGCATTTCGCAGGTTAGTAGTGATTCGGTGCGCATGGCCCAAAGAGCTTCGCATGGTCTGAGACTCCAACACAGTGTGTCGCGATGGAGTAGGCTTGATTGGTGATGAGGTTGGTGACTGAACAGGCGTCTCGTCACCATCAAATGAAGCCTCTTCTTCTGGCTCGAGCTCTTCAGGAGAATCAAGAGGGACCTCCAATTCCTCTTTAAGTTCCTGGACGCTCTGGTGGAGACTCTCGTTTTCGGTCTTGAGCTCTTCATGAGTTTTCTTGAGATTAGAAAGCTCAACGTCGTGCTTGCTCTTGAGGACATCAATTTCCTGTTTGAGCTCAGACTCTCGAAGCTTCAGCGACTCAATCATCTCAATGTGACTGGTTTTGGCGTTTTGCAGACGACTGGCCTCAGTGGTGGCTTTGGTAACGTGGTCGCTGGACTTTTTGATCTCGGCTTGAAGTTCTTGTACCCGGGATTCCAGGTTCCAGTTTTCTTCTCGGAATCGTTCTAAGTTAGTTTTAGTTCGAGCTAGTTCGAGCGACCTCACACCTCTGTCGTCATATATACTCACCCTCTGACTCCGCCAAACTATGCAATCTAGCTTCCAAACTTCCCGACTTCTGCTGTAACGCCTCATTGCTGTCTCTGAGCGAGTTCAAGGCCATGTCTCGTTCTGCGACCATGTTTTGCAGCTTTCGGCATTCCTCCAAAAGACCTTCGCTGATACTGGTCACAAACTCCACCTTGTTATTCGCATTCTGCAAGCCCGATTTTCGCTTGGACTTTTTTGGTGATCCAAGGTATTTCGACTATGTTAGTCTGTATCCCAAGGCACTAAACCCTTATTAAGCTCGGCCGCTTGGTTTCGGTCACTCACCTCCAGTTTATGCCCATCCCTCAAAACCTCATCTGACTCCTTCTGCAGACTCGCTAGCTTCTGCTTCAGCGGCGAGCCCTCTCGTGAACTTCCTCCATTGTACTCCAGCAGCGGCTGGCTCTCATCATCCTTCATCATGGCAAGCTCGGCTTCAACGTCCTTAAGTGACTTGATTGTCCCCGAATTGCGCATCTGGCTTCTAATGTCTCGCAGTTCCGAATGGACGTCAACTCCATCGGGGGAGGACATCTAAGTTAGCGGATCCCCCAAGCGTGAGAGTGTGATTTCCACGTGATCGCTTAATTAATAGGTTATATTATCGAGGCGCTTTTGTTGATTTTAGCTCTGATCACCGTCCAGTTCTGTTGATCAGAGCAACAAAGTTAGCTGCCTCACATTCACCGTGCCACAAACTCTTGACTCGACGAATTCTCTTGAAACAACAGATCCTGCTGTGAATGATTTCAGTTGTGGCTCGCGTATGTCTGTGTGAGCCTAACCTCTCGCTTAACTTTTTTGTTCTCGTTGGCTAAAAAATATCACTTTGTCGCCAGTATTTGCAGTCAAATCTCAGATTCTGGGTCTTCCGTGCCATTCCTATCTCTCAGCCGTGCTCGGCACTTGTCAACCAATCCTCCAATCTCAGCATTTCTTCCACGGTATAGCCTGATATATTCGATCCAATCCACTTCCTCCATCGCTCTGGTCCTCCAAAATCTTTGCCCGCACGCAATGAACGGCAGCTCTGCAAATGAATCTGTCTGTATGTTTATCGTGGATCCGGTTGCGTAACATTCACGTATAAATTTCACTCTCTTCGCGGCGGTTCCAGTCTCTTTTCTCTCCTCTCTCGTCACTCTTTCGCTTTCACATTCCCAATCCCTCACACTCTCTCGTCCTGTCGCTCTCACTTCACTCCACTCCGACTCACCTTTCCCCAGTATCCGTCCCTACTTCAAAATTTAAACAAAAAACGTCTCTGGTAAATCAAATCCGTACTGTCCGTGGTTTCACCAATCCTCAAACTACTCCTCACAGCTCCCCCTCCGTCTAGTCTACCTCAAGGTTTCTTGAATTTTCGTCAAACGCGTCCTTCACCCTTAACGGCGAAGGGAGGGTAACTGATATCCAGTCACGTGATTTACATTCTTGACCAATTATGAATACACAGTGAGACAGTAAACTGTTATGTCTAGCGCGATTTCCACTATTATTGTCTTGGCGATGAGTTCCGACTGTACCGGCCACTCCTATCTTTGCTGACCGTCCATTGTCTACCTTGTACGCACGTTATCAATTAAAGCAGGTCTCAGCTGCCAAGTAGCGTAGATCTTGGTACACTGGCATCTGGCGGGAGCCCGATTTTCCCCGGCGCCTAGATTCAGGGGGTTTTGATAAGACCGGGATCTACGGCACTGCGCACAGCGGGGCACGTATTAACTTAGCCTGGCAGATGCATGTCGGCTAAGCGTTGACAGGGATGAGAGGAGCAGACGCTATTGTCACGGGGTTGGTTGCCAGGGTGACTGCGTACAAGGCTCTAGTTAGAAGCTAAGCGAGTTTGTTTACCTGTATGATTCAATAGCGAGACAGTCTCACTATTAATCAAAGTGAAACATACACATGCAAAATGTGAGAAGTTGAGTCACGTGAGGGTGGGTGACATGAAATATCACTGGTCATTCAAATCGAATGCATGAGATGGAGCATGTCTCAGCCCCGGATATTAATTGGTGAGGAGTGATTGGGTGAGATTAAGACGAGCAATAACAGTGTCAGTGCTTGAATTCGACAGCCCGCTATAAAATTATCCAATTGGCTACGCCAAAGTACTCCCGTGGCCCTCAAACCAGCTTAATTCAAGGACCAATGCGGGACAATCTTTATTCCCACTAGGTAGTATCAACATATTGAGTTCCATATCTCGGCAGGCATACCCGGACCGCTGGATCCACAACCGGTATCGCATGCATGATTTTCCATATTAATTTTTATCCTAATAGTTTCTGACCAGACAAGTAGATGCGGGCCTCTGAACTTGTAACTGGGTGACTGGAGAATCGAATAATTAGCAGTATCAGATTATCGGCTGACGATTAAGTCAGGTCAGCGCGGCTTGGATATATAGCCAATTAATTCAATGAACCATTTCGGCCAAGGGGGTCACACGTGCACCGATTACAGAATACCATCAACCATCAATTGATTGTCAAGATGAGAGCAAGGATTCTAACTTTCGGCGCTCCATATAGCCATAACTCATTTTCCGGCGCGCGACGTCCCGATCGAGGGATGCCCGGCCGTGTTGCCGCGCGCGCGATATTGTATCACGATATCGATACGCGTGGGCCGGCCATACAATATTCTCTGGATTGTTGGCTAACTTTCAAGATCAAAGGGGTCCGAAAACGTGTGCACGATGATCGAGTATCAGGTTGGTATGTATGCACGCGTTCTGGATCGAGTCGACGTCCCTAATGAATCCGGGCCAGAACAAGTTCAGTGTCGATACGGCACTCTCTAGCTAGGCAAGTTCCCTCTTAGCTAGGCTGCGCCATTGTATACCTACATGTCGTCCGCATGAGTAGAAAAGAAATCAGCGTTTCAAGTATTGGTTCGATGCTCTTCCGGTAACAATTGGACAAATGAGCCACCTGAAGCACATTAAGCAGTTCATTGAATGCACATGATGTATTACTAGCTAAATCAGAGCGCACTGACTGTCAATTGGGGTGCGAAGCGCATTGTGGCATCCTTCAGTTTCGATCTTCCCATTCAGCGCCTCAATTCTCCTTTCTTTGTACTGACAGTCGCATCGCATGCTTTAAGCACACTGTCACTCGTTCTGTAGCAATCGGCTGCATCGCGTGGCGCTCATCGCCATCACAACTGCTCGGTTCCGCCTCGCCATTGTATTACTCCATATCCTCGTCCACAATGGCAGTTTCGTCCAGAAGCTTCTCTATACTGGCAGCAATCTCCTTATCCTCGTTGGTCAACGCCCCCAAGTTCTCGTCATCGCCTGGACTCTGCATCCAGAAGATCAATCGCTGGCCCGATGACTTGAATGTCAGCGCAAACACTCGACCGGTAGTGCATTCAGTCACGTGCTGCCAGTGGGCATCCCCAGGAAAGAGCAGTAGCTCGTCTGGCAGGTCCTGGAGAAGATTCTTGTATTTGCCCCGCGGCTCCCAAACGAACGAAAACAGGTTTGGATCTTCAGGGTTTTTCGTGATCTTGATCTGGCCCTGGCCCTTCTGTGGAATAGCCTGTTTCAGCTCCCGGTTGTAGTCAACCCGTCCGGCTTTGAATGTAATTGACATGGCGATGATTCTGTGTACAGTAGTGTATGAGTAGTAGTGTAGATAGGGTGTGTACAAGTCACGTGTTGGGATATAAGGGTTAGGGGCGCCGCACATTACTTAATCCTCGGAATCGACTTTAATCAGACAAGGTTCAATGAGCTTCCCACCCGAGAACGTAAGAGAGATTGTGTTGAAGATCTCTGAGATCCTCAAGCAGAGGAATGAGACGGTTTCCGTGACCGAGAGTGTGAGTATTCAAAACGGGAAAGAAGGTCCAGATCATGTGACATGATGTCATGTTGAGCTTCGCGGTTACTCACAGAGGGCACTAGTGATCAAGAAGGCAGATAAATATTGGTCTACGAGTTACATTGACCACTGACTAACACAGGCATGCGGCGGACTCATTTCGGCATACCTTGTGTCCGTTCCCGGTGCTTCGGTATACTACCAGGGAGGAACCCTCACTTACTCGCTGAAGTCGCGATTGAAACTCAGTGGATGGTCTGAAAATGATATTCGCTCGTACACGGGACCCAGTGAACAGGTTGCTGGCCGGCTCGCCAGAAACCTCAAGTTGGAGCTAGGTTCCACTTACGCCCTTTCTGAGACTGGCTGGGCTGGTCCAACAGGCGGTGAGCGGCCAGAACAGGAAGTTGGAATGGTATTCCTGGGAATTGCCAGTCCTGTGAAGGAGGTCACGTTGACCAAGAACACTGGTTTGAAGGACAGGTCAAAGAACATGGAGGAGTTTGCTAGACTGGCTCTGCAGCACTTTTTGGACTTTTTAGAGGCGCTGTAGCGATCACGAGCAAATGTCATCTTCGGGCAGCGAGTGATGCGAGCATATTCTGGGAGTTAAGGGTCCAATGAAGATTCGCCGCGGGACCTCCATATCGCTTGATTGAAACAAAGGCTAGAAACCAGTGATGTCAGCCTGCATAAGCTCGTTGTTCAGCGATCAACTCTCCTGATTTTCATTAATTTATGCATAACCACCCTGCATATGGGGATCGTTGTTAACAAGGAAGTCTTCACCCGCACTCATTGTGAAGAGCTTAAGGCACAGCATATTTTTGGCAAGCACGGACCAGTTTGTAAATGTAGCTGAAATTGTGCTATCTTTCCGAAACAGTCACCGTTACGCTGGACAAGTCACACTCCAGTTGATGAGGGACGTCAGCTGAAGGAGGACACTAGAGAGGCATCAGCTGGAGACGAAACGCCGAAACAAGCCTACCAAACAAATGAACGTCGCTCAGCCCGTTGCCGTCCGCATGTGATGGTGCATAGAAGTATATATGGAAGCCCCTCCATAGCGATCAGCGAGGCGGCAGAGCAGCCAGGCGATCCGTTACGAATCAGCTGACCATAATTGGAGTCTCGGGAGGATCGTCGAGCCGTTACCCGGTGTGCGGCGTTACCGTTTTAAAATTATGGGGGCACGGCTGTGCAGCCAGTAGCAAGAGTGGGTATACATGGCGTTGTCTATTGACTGCACGTGGAGTAGACGGCGAAATGTGCGGTTACAGACGGGCAAGTAGCCAAGATGATTGATTGGCTTGGCTGTCTTTCGTTTATTGTGCTTCTTTCGTGGGCTGCCGAGGTCAGCAGAACGGGATGCAGGGAACATACTCGATAAGTACTAACGTTAGTTTCTAGCGCAGAAGTAACCCTATGGACCTGCTAGCTTACAGGTGCAGCATCCCCAGTTATGAACACAACTAAGACACCACTGAGACCCACACAAACCTTGGTTGGCGCATCCAAATATCTGTTATTATAGCACTGTTACTCACTAAAAGTCTATCAGGCTAGTCCGCCCGCACCGGAATGCACCAATAAAAACCCTGTGTCCCTGACCGCGTCATCACGCGCCTGCCTCTTGAACTTTATAGCTAATATGGTTACAAGCTAGCACAATAATGTTAGACCCGTTAAGCGTGTCTGAGCCTGACGCTAAACGGACAAAGCATACCGTCTCATAAACTAGGTGAATCCCCTGACGGGGACAACGGTAACTCCGCCGTCTCGGAGCGAGATGCATGCAAGTCAACCTTGTCGAGGCATCTGCACAGCTCGCATCAGATCCCTGTTGGCAGGCGTTATTCTTATTATCCTCGCGCCTGACCAGGCTAATTCTAATTTTATGCTTACCAGTACACTCATAGCCTACCCAGGTTATCATAGAAAGAAGGTAATAGCTCAGACATTGGTGTTACTGTTAGACAGCCAAAACGGGCGGTCACGTGCCCAACACTAATTAGTTTGGCATCATTGGCGCCGTAAACAGTGTTAACGGTTAGTCTTGGTACGCAGGCATCTTGGTACGCAGTGATCTATTTAACCGTTCTGCGCGATGCCAACCCTTGTCGCCGTTGTGACAGACACGTGCCAGCGTTTTACTGTCATAGTTTTAGACGGCGTCTAAAGTACGTACAACACTACACGTAACAATATTGGCTCTACGTAGATTATCTAGCGCCAGCGCAAATCCTACAATGAAGCAGCCTGCCCTTAACGCACGGACGCATTGAGCGCCTTCCTTTTTTGAGACACAATTGCTTTTTCTGGGGCCTCACTTTCTCACCGCACTTCCTCCCTACATCTTACACTTCATTTCAACCTTGAGCAATTGCCATCGGTTTTGCCAGACGGTGATTGTTGGTTAGCTTGGAATAGATCATCGGTTAGCTAATAGCGCGGTTATAGATCACGGCGCTAAGGCTAAGGGAGTGAGCATTTGGTTGGCGAACCAGGCTACTGTAACTGTCAAGTGGACCAAGTGGGATATACCTGTTTGGTGAACGAAGTGGACTAGATACCGTACAGTCAGTCTCGAGAGGGCTGAGTGTAAAATTTGCAGACGCACGACGACAGACGCGGAGTGATACAGTATGGAGGAGCAGCTCGCCCGCACTAAACTTGAAGACAACTGGGTGGCCTTGCCCAAAATCGGCAGAGGTGTCGCTACCGGCAACTATGTTGACAAGGAAGGTCGAACCATCAATGTTGGTGATGAAGTTTACGTTTTCGAACGAGACGCCTCGGGCAAGTGGTATCGTGGATATGTGATTGCCTCACCCAAGGCGCTCAGTGCGTTCAATCAGCCTGTGAATCGACGGCAAAAGATCAACAATGCCGCACTCAAGCCATTGGACCAGAACGTCGTGGTTTTCGCCTTTCCCGAGGCGATTGTCAATGTGAAGGCTCTCTTCGAGCTTCCCCCACCCGTCGCCAATAACCATGTGAAGGACAACAGGTTTTCGACCATGACGACTACTACCCTTGACGATGAGAGCATTATTCAGAGCGTGGCCAACAAGAAGCCTCCCCCGCCGCCAGTGCCATCGTTGAAGCTGGGAAACGAGAGTCCTACCATTGCCGGCGAGCCACTGGTCGACGACATTTCGTCCGTCATCAAGGAATGGTTCAACACATATGTGTACCACCATTTCCTCTACGGAAACTACACCTTGGTGCAGACGGTGCAGAACATTATCAAGGAACTGTACGACATTCGACGGAAGCTTGTCTATGGGTTGTTGACTGTGAATGAACGAGTCATTGCCCGAAAGAAGGCCGTGTGGCTGATTGCTCGAGTCACCAAGATGCTGAAGCGTGGTATTGTTGTGCGAGAGCCAACGACCGGTGAGATCATCTCTGGCCGAGACGGTCCAGTGAAGCTCGCACAGGAGCAGATGCTTCTTGCTTTGGCTCCAAACTACCCAGATCACGCTACCGTTGGAGACCTGGTCAAGGACGCCAAGCTACCCAAGCACATTTTGGTCGACTTCAAGTCCTGCGCCGGTCAGTCGTATGGCAACGGTCTGAGTGTGCGACTTTTGCTGCGAACCAAGACCAACCGACTTACGGAGACCTTCACCATCAATGTCGACCCCAGCACACTCATGACCGAGCTGTCGGCTGTGTTGTTCCGAGACCTGCCCATCTCCGTCACCAAGGACGACGTGTTCCTGGTCGCCAAGGTCTTTGAGGAGATTCCAATCAAGACGAAGCACTCAACTCCGCTGCACGTTCTGCTCGGAGGCGCTCAGCCGAAACCCAGCAGCACTGAGATGCTGTCAAACAGAGCTGTGGCCAAACGGGGTGTCGCTGCTGGTGCCGTTGATGTTTCTCGACTATTCCGAATGGAAGAGAGCGTCGAAAGTCCGTTCACATTGAGAATGTACGCCACGTACTTTGCCGAGGACGAGCCGAACGATGAGAACAGAGGTTGGGGTGAACTGGTAGACCGAATTGTGCGAGGAAGGCCTAAGGGAGTGTGAGTATGGCCCGAGCGTAGGCAGGCGAAGGGCAGAGAAGGGTAGAATAGACGAAGGACTAGAGGACGGAGAGCTCGGATAATTTATCCTGCTACCTGAATTCCTCGCTTCGCTCAGATGAACTAACATAGTGCGCTTACTCCACGAGCAGAATCCATTGTCTGCACTGTCAAGGAGTTCGAAGGACCATCCGTCAACAACATTGCCAATCTTGCTGACGAAGAGTCTCGGCGGGCTATTGGTTTCGCCAAGAGTTTGTTTGTGAACGCTCTGAGTGAGCCACGAAACGACATTTACATCCACCTGGGCCGGATCTCTCTCATGTTTGCCCCACCAAACATGCGAGACTACATTTTCATTACCTGTACGTCTTCCAGTGGTAATGTTCTTTTCTTCAACTCTTCTAACGTTGCCCCGACCACCACCTGGGACAGTATTGTCGTTGTCAACAACGAGGTGTTTGGTGAGATGCTGGGTGCGTCTGGTTTCGAGAAGAATGAGATTCTTTACTTCAACCTGTACGTCTGTGGCCAGTTCTTGGCCCAGGGCAGCATCTCTCTGTGGCACGGAAACCGGGTGTGGTCTGGCAAGCAGGTCATCAACTTCACTCGAGACGGTATCAACGTCGGCACGCTGAACACTATCATCGACTTTGTCGGTAACGGTTACAATACCGATGTGTCTATCGATAAGATTCTCAACTGGAAGCTGGTTTACGAGAAGAACGGCATTGACGAGCTGAGCGCGACCCTTGTCAAATTTAAGGTTATTGAGGATGTGGAGTTCTTGAAGGTGAGTACACGACTGAGGCGAATAATGTTGAGGCAATACTAACATAGCGATTCCACGATGTGCTGGATTCCCTGTTCGACATGTTTACTGAGTTCTATTCGCGAGAGAGCGAGACTTTCCTGTCTCAGATTTTCAACGCTCTGGTCTACACTCTCGAGAAGGTCACTGCTCGATCCAAGGAGCACGTCTACTTGGGCGAAGACTACATCAACAACCGGTTTAACTTTGGCGGTATCTCTGAGACTCTGCTGATTCTCGTTGAGCGATGCCTGCTTAACGTTAGCCAGGTCGGCGTTCAGGTTTGCATCCACCTGTTCAAGATCAGCGAGTACCTGTCGCGACTGATTGCCACCTCCACCTCCATCGACTCTGAGCGGGGAAAGGATGCCCAGATTGTCGCCTCCATGGTTGTGCGAAAGTACCTGAAGCGAATCACCGCTGCCCTGAAGGGACTGCTATGTCGAAACGACAAGACTCTGGTGGAGCTGCAGATTGCCGCCGTACAGAACGTCTTCCAGTGGTTCTACAACCTGCGACGATTCATTCCATCCGACGAGGTGGCGCAGTACCTGATTGAGACCGTCGATGCTATTCGAATCGACAATGAGAAGATCAACACCCAGCGACTGCTGCTCATCAAGAAGCTCAGCACGTCCTGGCTGTACAAGCAGTCCAAGTATAGACCACACATCACCGCTTACACCATCAAGTGGACGCTACAGTTCTGGGTCGACACCAAGGACTTTTCTGCCTCCAGAAAGGAGCAGCTGAGACTGCTGTCTGGCATTTTTGCTGCCCAGTTTAAGGTGTTGTGGCCTGTTCGACACCAGGAGTCTGAAGTCTGTAAGCGATACGGCCAGCTGCTGCCGCTGGGTGCAAAGCTGTACACCGAACTGCTTGGTCACTTTGAGAACTCGCGAAAGCATCCATGTACCGTCTTTTCGCCACTGTTCCCAGACACTTATCCATTCGAGACACGAGCTATTGACTCCGTCGTGAACGACGCCGTCTTCGACGAGACTCTGATTGAGCTGGGAATTGTTTTCACCCTGCTGGTGAACCTGGCTCACTTTAGCGGTCAGCATATGCCCGACAAGTCTTTGAACGAGTCTCAGCTCAGCGAGTTGGCCGCCAACATTATTCGGGCCTGTACCGCCATGATGAACTGCGTTTCCTTCCCGAAAACGTGGGTTTCGCTGCTGGCTGTACACCACGAGACTGTCCTGGGTTGTCTGGACTATCTGAGCTCCCTCATGAAGACTCGGTTCATTCCGACTCCAGAGGAAGCTGAAAAGTTTGACTCCAACCTGTGGTACTCGTTCCTCAACTGTATTCTTCAACTGGCTGGCTCTGAGGCCATCGCTGTCGAGTACCTGCCTGAGCAGAAGCGAGTCGCCATCTGGAAGATCACCCACGACATTCGAGGCCGGGCTGTCGCCCTGCTTCGAGACGTCTGGGACGCTATCGGCTGGCCAGCCACCGAGGAGGGCAAGGCTCGATTCGGTCTGGACGTCTTTGGCGGTTTCCAGGTGCAGATGTTTGGTGGAGAGACTTCGCTTGTCCGTGAGATTTTGAACCTGTCGCTGGTTAGACACAATGCTACTCAGCAGGCTGCTGTGCACATTCTTCAAACCATGATTGTCTCGGAGTGGGCTCTGAACGAGGACTTGACTGGTCTCCAGCGAGAGATTGTCGCCTCTCTGGATGATATCTTCCAGTCACGAACTTACCTGCCCGAAGCTCATGAGAAGAAATCTTTCATCCACCTGCTACAGAGCACTCTCAAGATTGACCACGAAGACGAGGCGTTCCCGTTCATCTCCCGACTTTTGGACGACGTTGACGAGTTCCTGGACCTGCTCCTGGACCTGTACAACATTCCGCCAGGCGATGCCTTCAACGACGACCGAATCTTCCACGCCCTCAACGTCCTCAACTTCTTGAAGGACATTGACCGAGTCGAGATCTTTTCGCGATACGTCAACGACATTGCTCAGTGGAACAGGAACAAGCTCAACTACACCCAGACTGGTCTGGCTCTTAAGCTGCTGGCTTCTGCCTACGAGTGGAGCTATGACATCAAGCTGGACTCCTCGGAGTTCCCCAAGTTCCCACCACAGTCGTCGTTCGAGCGAAAAGAGGCTCTCTACGAAGACATCATCCAGTCCTTCACTCGAGGTAAGGCTTTCGAGAACGCCATTGAGGCCACCAAGGAGCTCATCACGGCTCACGAGACTGTTTCGTTTGATTTCAAGAAGCTGGCGTCCGCCACTCGAATTCTGGCCAAGCTATACGACTCTGTGGACAATGTTGATCGACTAACGATGTCCTACTTCCGAGTGGCCTACATCGGCGTTGGCTTCCCACGATCGCTGCGAAACCGACAGTTCATCTTTGAGGGCACGCCATGGGAGAAGCTGGAGACTATCCACGAGCGACTCCACAAGATCTACCCAGGCGCCACTATTGTCTCGTCCGAGTCTCAGGCTAAACCCAACGGCCAGTACCTGTACGTGTCTACCGTCAACCCTGAGGACATTAGCAACAGTACCTACTTTGGTGCCTCGCGAGCTCCAAACGTCACCCCAGGCGCCAAGGACTACCAGACTCGACTCAACATGCGATACTTCTCTTACTCGCGACCAATTTCTGGAAGCACATCACCTCTGGATCTGTGGGTTGAGAAGACGGTCTACGAGACATACCAGCCCTTCCCAACGATCGTCAAGCGATCTGAAGTCAAGCAGGTTTCTGTCTACAAGCTGTCGCCAGTCGAGAACGCACTTCAGCTCATGGAGTCCAAGATTAGCGACCTGATCGATCTAGAACTGCTGTTCAACGTTGGCAAGGCCGACCAGGGAACCATCTCCAAGCTTGACTTGGTTCTTTCTGGCGCCGTTGACTCTCCAGTGAATGGTGGTATCCAGACCTACCGAACTTTCCTGAACGACAATGCTCTGCGAGAAGACCCCAACTCCAGTCACACCGTCGCTGCCTTGGAGCTTGCTTTCCTGGACTATGCCAGCGCTATCCAGCGATGCTTGGTCATTCACGGCAAGGTCGTGCCTTCTACCTTGAAGCCACTGCACGACTCGCTCACCAACCTCTTTGAGCGAAACTTTGCCCGTGAGCTCGACTCTCTTAGCCACCCAGGCTACTACGAGGAGGCTCGACAGAGCCTACTCAGCAGAATCTCGACGGACAGCAACATCAGACACCGAGAGTCCATGATCTCATCTAAGCCAGCATCCAAAACCAACTCTCAGATTTTGTACGAGTACCCAACGGAAACCAAGAGCGGTGTCCTTGATACTCTGTTGGCCAACTCTGAGGCCCCATTCGATGACAACGCCATCTCCGGACACCAGCTGTCCCGATCGCAAGGCTCCATGGATTTTAGGCCGAACGCTACTGGTGACTTGACTAAGGAGACATTTGTCGAGTCGTCCATCTACCAGAATTATTAGAGCGAAGCCAGTGTACAGAATTTTGGTTAGACATTTATAAAGACGTTCAATTCTATAGTGTTTTAGTTATATTTGGTTTGTGACTTCAACCGTAGATCTCACCCTGCCAGCACAGTTTCTGGAGCGGACGAACCAGAGGACCCCGACAGCATCACCCTCGTCTACGGCCACATCCTCAAGAAAATACGATTTCCCGTCCGATCAATCATAGTCAAGCTTGAGAGAGCCTTACCCAGTACTACAGCGGGAGACCATGTGGGAACAGGAGGTGTTGTAGACTCTTTTTATTGAACCAGGTGTTCTAATGTTGCGTCCTCCCACAAGTGTGCTCAGCTTATGACTGTACTGTACACAAACAGGACAATCAAAAGGGCTGTACAGCGATCTTTAGCCCAAAGGAACCTCGCTGTGCTGAACCACCTGAACGGCCACCAGTGTTCACCTCTAAATAAACCAATGAGATTACAACTCTGCACCGCATTGACTCTTCACGCCACCCAGGCCCAGACTTCTCTCCTCCACAACACCCCCCTCCCCCAATCACCGTCTCTCTAATTGTCCCAATTATTCATCTGCATCCGTCAACGGTGGGTGCGCTTCACGTGATCGCGCAGTTTTTCTTGGTATCACCAAAGCTTTCACCACACCAAAAAGTCACAATGCTGCGAAACGTTAGCCGAATTGCCCTGCGAGCCCGACCAGCTGCTCGATTTGCTGCTCCTGTTTTCCGACAGGTCG
The DNA here is from genome assembly GCA_003705745.3 of Blastobotrys muscicola. Classification (NCBI taxonomy): domain Eukaryota; kingdom Fungi; phylum Ascomycota; class Dipodascomycetes; order Dipodascales; family Trichomonascaceae; genus Blastobotrys; species Blastobotrys muscicola. The sequence goes on from PPJL03000012.1 coordinate 231,071, forward strand.
CTCGACCAGCTGCCGTCAACTGGGTCCGAATGTACAGCACTCCATCCGGCCTGAGCCAATCAGAGGTTGAGAAGCGAATCATCAACGTCTTCCAGTCCTTTGACAAGATTGAGGATGCTTCTAAGCTGACCCCAACCGCTTCCTTTGCCACTGACCTTGGTCTGGACAGTCTGGACATTGTCGAGGTTATCGTTGCCGTTGAGGAGGAGTTTGGTATCGAGATTCCAGAGTGAGTGCCTTACGACCGACCGCGACTTGATTTAATCACCGTCACACTCGAGACGAATGACTATTATGTCGAAACTGGTATTAGCTCTATGGTCACCTGAGCGAATACAATTGTCAGCGCTTGGATCCGTGCCAATGCGGCTTGACACGGATACGCTTCGGTCAAGGTCATGCTGCGTTTATTTCTGAAAACACTAACATAGCGCCGAGTCCGACCAGATCAAGTCTATTCAGGACGCCGTTGAGTACATCCTGGCCCAGCCAGAGGGTGAGTAACCGTTCTGCGATTCGACATCAAACTAACATAGCCCAATAAACGCAACGATCCGTTAGGACAGTCATGCGAAAATAGATGTAATATACGTCGCTCTTTGTACTCGTACGGCGGTTGCCTCTTGACACTTTGACTTCAACCTGTTCGCCACCGCCAGAAAATTCGGCCAATAGGATACCTTGGGTCGGGGGTTAGGGCGCGATTTCTCAATCGTATTGCAAAAATGAGCAATCAGTCAGCTATCAACCAATTGCTAGTATACATTTAAATCCAGTGACTGATATTCCTGCTGATAAAGGTCACCTCTCCTAAGACTCAAGACTGATAATCCACGTGACTGTATGGGTTAGGGTACGCCGCAGTAACAAGACATCATCAGTTCACGTTACTTCATCACATTACGAACCAACTACAATGAGTGTAGAGGAGATTCCGACTGAGCACGAAGAGGGCCAGAATGATCTCAGTGTGGAGAATCCAGATCAAGTGGATGCTGAGTCTGAACACTCTGACGTTGAAGAGAAAGACGAGGAAATTCCTGGTGAGGAGCTCGAGAACGATGCTGACTTGCTCAATGACTATCCTGAAGACACAGAATATATTGACGTTACGCACTTGAAAGTACGATCGCTAGTTGATCTTGGGATGAAAAAGTTCACAAAGGTCAAGATGGCGTGTTTCCGTCAGAATCTAGTTTCTTCACTTTCCGGCCTCGAAGATCTGCCAGCCGAATTGGAGGAGCTGGACCTATACGACAACCGAATCTCGCACATGAGTAATTCTCATGGTGGTCACTTTCAACATTTCACGAAGATGCAGTCTTTGGACCTGAGTTTCAACAAGTTCAAGCACATTAAAGGTATTGGCCACCTGACTGGTCTGGAGAACCTCTACCTATGTCAGAACAGTATAGGAAAGATCCAGGGACTGGAGCAGCTAGTCAACCTCAAGAATTTGGAGCTGGGTGCAAACAGGATACGAGAGATTTCCGGCCTTGAGACGCTGGTCAACCTTGAACAGCTTTGGCTCGGAAAGAACAAAATTTCAAAGTTACATGGCTTGAAAGGTTTGAAGAAGCTCAAGATTTTGTCTATTCAGTCCAACAGAATCACCAAGCTGGAGGGACTAGAGGATTTGGAGAATTTGGAAGAGCTCCACATCTCGCATAATGGCATTGAAAAGATCGAGGGTCTCGAGCACAACCTGAAGCTCAACACAATAGACATTTCGCGAAACAAGATCAAAGAACTGGAAGGTTTGAACCATCTGGAAAACCTGGAAGAACTTTGGGCCTCGGGAAACGAGCTGAACGATTTCAACAATATCGAGAAGGAGCTAGGGAAGCTGCCGGAGCTACATACCGTCTATTTTGAGTACAATCCAGTTCAGAGGAATAATATGGTGACCTACAGGAATAAGGTGAGGCTGGCTTTGCCAAAGATTAAGCAGATTGACGCCACTTATGTCAGGGCATAGGGACATCAGTAGGTAGAACAGCATAGGGATATATAGTGCATGAATTGTGAAACATGTTTAATGTCCGATTCGTAACCTTTTTGATCTATATCTATGTACGCATTATGATACTCGTCACCTGGCCTTTGCCAGGCATGTTAATTCCATGCTTACTAAACCCTTGACTGCCGTTCGTGGGGGCAGGTATTTTTTTCTTGCTTAGGCATCTGGAACCTCAACGTCACCCTCACTGTCCTTCTTCTCCTTCTTAGCCTCAGCCTCAGCTCGGGCAGCCTGCAGCCTCTCAGCCATGATTCGCTGGGCCTCAGCCTCCTGCTTAGCGACCTTAGCCTGTCGCTCCTCCTCGAGCTTGCTGTTGTATCGACCTCGGACCAGGTTTCCGACGGAAGCCAGTTCCTCGTACTTGGCAATGTACTGGGCCTTGGTGGCATCGTCACCGTCGCCGTACAGCCACTCCTCAGCGGCGTCGGCGAGCTGGTTGATTCGAGCTTTCTCGTCGTCGGAGGCGAATGGGGCGTAGATGTCCTCAATCTTACCTCGAATGTCGTAGATGTACTCCTCCAGGGCGTTCTTTCGGTCCTCGGTGTCAGCGACCAGCTTGTCAGAGGCGGTCAGCTGAGTCTCAATCTCAAAGTACTTGGCTCGAGTAGCCTCGTCCAGACCCTGGTGGGCGTGGACAATAGAGAGATCGTCCTTCTTGACCCACTTCTTGACGGTTCGGTACTGTGGCTCCTGCTCCTCTTCACCCTCCTTCTTTTCCTGCTCAATTGGCTCCTGGACCTCGACCTCCTCGGCGGTGTAGGCAGACTCGATGGTGTACAGACCAGATGGGTCCTGTCGTAGTCGGATCTTGACGGCAACGTCGCCGTTAGCACCGGCCTTGACGCCCTTGATGGTCCACTTGCCAATGAATGGGTTGACGCCCTTCTCCAGAGTCTCTGGGTGGGTGTATCGGGCCTCAATGTCAAAGTCCTCCTTTCGGAACAAGGTGATGACCTTGGTGTTTGGATAAGTGCCGCCGGCTGGGAAAACCTCCAGCTCAGAGACGTCCTCGCCGGCAACTGGAGCCCACGAGTAGGTGACGGAGTGCAGGTTCAGGTCCTCAAACTTGAATGGTCGGACTCGGACGGTTGGGGAGTGAACAGCGCAGATGAAGGCAGCACCTCGGGCGATGGCCTCATCCTGGTTCAGGGTGTAGGACAGCTGCTTGCCGAACAGCTCAGTGAGCTTGTCCTTGACAATTGGAACTCGGGAAGTTCCTCCGATAACCTCAACGGCGTCGAGGTCAGCGGCGCTCAGGCCAGAGGCCTTGAGGGCCTGCTCGACTGGCAGGTGCATGGAGTCGACGAATGGTCGAATGAACTCCTCGAGCTGCTCTCGCTTCAGGGAAGAAGAGACGTCAACATCCTCCATAACAGACTCGACGGAGAATGGAGCGGAGGAGTTGGCGGACAGAATCTTCTTGAGTCGCTCAGACTGGGTCAAGATTCGAGAGAAAGCCTTGGGGTTAGTTCGGACGTCAATCTTGTACTTGTCCTTGAACTCATCGGCGAAGTAGTTGGCGATGGCCAGGTCAAGGATGCGACCACCAAAGTCCTTGTTGTAAGCGGTTCCCAGAACCTTGAGCTCACCCTTCTTGAAGGCGGCAATCATGACAGTGAAAGAGGAGTGACCAACGTCGACAATGGCAACGTTCTTGGCCTTGTCTTCAGGCCAGTCGGTTCGGAAAACACCGTAACCGACAGCGGCAGCGGTGACGTCGTTGACGATTCGGACAGGGTTGAGGCCAGCAATGATGGCAGCATCAGCAGTAGCTCGTCGCTGAGCCTCAGAGTACCAGACTGGGACGGCAATAGCGACATCAGAAACCTGGGCCTTGACCTCCTTCTCGGTGGTGGTCTTCAGCTTGTTGAAGTACATGGCGGCCAGCTGGACAGAGTCAAAAGTGTGCTGCTCTCCAAGGAATCGGACCTTGACACCGGCCTTGCCGTCGACATCAACGAGCTCAGAGCTAAGGAACTGCTTCTCGGTCTCAATAGCAGGGTCGTTGTAGGATCGTCCCAACAGTCGCTTCAGAGAGCCGACAGTGTTCTTCAGGTTAGAAATTTCATTAGACTTGGCAACCTCGCCAATGAATCGGTTCTTCTGACCGAATCCAACCAGGGACGGCGTGGATCGGTTAGACACCTCGTTGACGATAACGTCAATGCCTCGGTTTCGGGCAACACCAATGACGGTGGAAAAGTTTCCGAAATCAAATCCAACAGGAGTGCTCATTGTGTGTTGGTTTGGAGTAGAGACTTGATTTTTATGTTTGAAAAACTTTAAGCCTCGCGCGCGCGCAGAACCTCCCCGAAGGTGCTGGAACCCTTCCGTACTTTCTCGAAATCAATGTTGGAAATTAACAAAGGAGATTCAGCCTAAAGGTGCTGCTAAAATACTAGATCTACGTACATGATATGTCTTCTTGTAACGCAAAGAAATAATGCGTCTAGTACGGTTCGCCACGTGCATACGACCAGTCATGAATTGTAAGACCTTGCTCTGCATGTGAGACTCTTTTAGCTGTGACGCCTATGTAGACTCTCGAATGATTGTCAACAGGTTTTGCCATCCAGGCGTCTCTGTCAGCAAATACCCATCATTGTGATCGTGAGTGACCGCAACTTTTGCCAGCAGTTCCTCCTCCTGTGGGCTCAGAATTGTCAGCCCAAACAGGTAAACTAGAAAGTGAAAGTCAGATATGTTGTTGATATCAGTCTCCTTCGTGTTCAGTCCCAGGATCTGCTTCAGAGAAATCAGATCCTGCGACACACCAATGTGGCCTCGATTAGCGATAGGGAATCCACGCGTCGAGGTAAACACAGGTTTGGGGTTTTCTGGGAAACCGTGTGTAAGTGTAAGCAGAAGATACTCCACGGGGAACGCTGGCTTTGCATTCTCCTGAACTGCTCTCTGGTATTCATTGATCTTTCTGTAGAAAACCTCCGGGACGTATCGAGTAGCTGTAGGTTCCTTAACTCGCATGACCGAGGGGTTGACTGAGGGCTCGATGAGATCAGCCTTACTCATCTTCTCTGCAGACAGCGACACCTGGTAGCTGGCGATATCGATTTCTCCCTTGGTGTTTCCGCTGATGACGCAGGTGACGAATTTTGACGAAAAGACACCTGTAGCACTCCACTTGGATGGATTAGGATGGTCTCGCTGCAATTTGGCCGAAAAGCAGATCTCCAATGAAGACAGGAAATAGGAGTCGACATGTCTCTTGCAGATAACGGAACCATCTCCTTTACCTGCATCGGTCAGGTCAGTATAAATAACGCCAACTTTCTGAAGGCCGCACAGCTTGGCAGCTTTGTCCACATAGGTTTCATCCTCAAAGTTTACCGTCAAACCATCACTCTCGTCACTCTGGGATGGTTCAAAAATCGCTTCGACCACTGCTTTGATACCCAGCGGCACCAATTCGTATGGCTGGTACGTACCGTAGAGGTATCCCAGTCTCTGGGCACCTGACGCTCGCCATGACTCGATGAAGTTGTTTATGATTTGTGGATTTGAAAACTCAACGTGGTCAACCATTCGGAAGGTCTGCTGCTGCAAAGTGATGGCTGATGGCTGACACTTGGAACAGATGCCCTCTGGCCAAGCTGGATGCCCGGAAGGACAGTGTTGTGCAACGCCGTATTCTGGCTCCTCTAGTGGCGCGACATATGATGCATAGGAGCCCGTCTTGTTTGCGCTATTGTTGAGTTCTCTCAGGTGTGCGTGAAACGACAAATGCTTGATTTTCTGCTCCTCCAAGTACCCCTTGTCGTAAGGCTCTAACGGCATGCAATAGTCGCACATACCCTTGTCTCCATGTCGGCACATTTTGTCTTTGGGCCGTGGAATCTTTCCATCTAGCTTGTCGAGAATATCGTCAACTTCAAACTGTTTAACGTTTGGCTTCGTGTCAATGGGCTGATGTGGTTTGCCATTGCTTTGCTGACTTTCGGTCTGTGGCTCTGTCCCAGCAGCTGTGTACGAAATGAAGAGCATATCTCCATGCCTTGTTAGCAATTCCTCTTACCATTGATGAAAACCAGGCGTGATGGCAAATGATCCGACCGGCGATCTACTCGCCACTCCCATTCACACTACTCACTTGAGTCCCAAATCTCCAACCTTTCTTCCACAAACTCTCTCAGCATCTTCGGCCTTCCCCGTAGGCTCTGTGGCGATTTTGACGTTACCAATCTGCTTGTTTGGCAGTTGCACCGCCAACTTCTCGAGAATCTCAGAGAAATCCGCCGTGGGCTCAACAGTTACCCGAAACGTTCCTTCTTTGGTTCGGCATCGGATAATCTATGTTAGAAAAAGTCGGCGTCTAGGATGCTTACCATTGTGTGGGTGGAATCAATGCATGGAAATCAGATTGTGGTGTGGTGACAATCAGTCACGTGATATAATTCTGGAACATCTGAAACCTGACTAGCGCCAAGTGGGACAACTGAGGTCATCAAAGGCTGAGAAGCATTACTGGCTGATGAAGGAATATACCATTTATTGAGCTTCCATCCACTTCCACCCACAGTGGTAGCTGGAAAGCCGCATAATGTGCGCCTTTCCCAAACAGGAAGGTTGGGTTAGGGCATTGGGAGATGCCTGAACACTTGTCCTCTCCATCTAAAACCCAAGTCCACGGCCATCAATCATTAGAGCTTGGATTTCATCGCCAAAACATCCAAATCATTACACTAACAAGCTGATTAATCAGCACACGTGACCTGTTCAAATCATAAATTTGGCGTTCAACATTCCTGATACAACAAAATGGCGTCGATTTCAGTTTTAACGCCTATTTTCTACGTGATCATTATGCTCACTTCCCTTGGAGTCTTCTCGTCCGTCTACCGACGACGGAAGGTCAAGGCTCTGAGTCAGACCAAGCCATGGTATCCAGACAACTATGCTCGAGAGATCTTTTACGCTCTACAAGATGCCCAAGGTGATCAGAAGGTGCCTGAGAAGCTTTTGAAGGCTGCCATCATCAACTGGGCTGCTGAGGACCTACGACAGCTGATGCGAATGCGAGAGTGCCAGCCAATTTTGTCTGCGCTGCACCAGAAGGGTTCCGTCGGTGATGACGTGTGGACGCGATTCAACACCAGCGACAAGCTTGTTCAGCTGGAGATTAATGACCTGGCCAAGGAGGCCAACGAGCTAAAAGAAGGCTGGCCACAGGCAATGATTCAAACTGCAACCGAGGTCACACAGAACTTGGCCATCAGAAAGCGAATCGCCGAGCTCTCCGAGCAGCGGGAAAAGTACAGGGAGGAGTACGAAAAGATCAAGAGCGCGAGTTTGAAAGAGCTGGAGGCCTGACCTGGATCAGCTACTTCCGAATAGCAACCCGTTGTATAGAGCATATAGGCTGAGACTTAATCGGATGACATCATTAAACTCAAAAAAACACTAGGCGAGATCCATAGAGTGTGGCTTGTACTTTGCGTCGTACACATAATCAGTCCACTCAAACTCCTGGCAGAACCGCTTTTTCGCAGCTGGGTCACCGAGGGCCTTGAGGTCTTCCTCGTCCAGCACGAAACCGGGCTCCAGGTTCTCCTTCATCCGTTCTTTCCGGCCCGACTTTGGCAATGGAACAATGTTATTCTGAACATCCCACTGCAGCAGAATCTGTGCAGGAGACTTGTTGTACTTCTGGCTCAATTTGACCAGGCTGGGGTCATCATGATTATTGCCCAGCATTAGCGGTGAGTAGGCCTGAATGCCAATATTGTGCTGGGCGCAAAACTCCCGAATGTCATTGTGCTGCAGCCATGGGTTGATCTCAATCTGGTTGGTGGTTGGCGGGTACTTGAGATCCTTCCAGGCCAGCAACTTCCTGAGGTGGTCAACGCCAAAGTTGGAAACGCCAATCTCCTTGATCCAGCCTTTATCCTTAGCATCTTGCAGTGCCCGGTAGCTGTCCAGTCGCTCCTGATCGGAAACAAGTGGACTGTGAAGCATGTAAAGGTCAATGCCGCCAATTGACTTTGAAATCTCGTACGACTGCTCAACAGCCTTCAGGACATTGTCATAGCCATAATCAGTGTGCCACACCTTGGAAGTCAGCTTGATTTCGTCCCTCTTGACGTGTGGGTTTGCCTTGAGGAACTTGGCAATGCCATCAACACAGGCAGCTTCGTTGTCGTACAATCGAGCAGAATCAATGATTCGGTAGCCAACCTCCAGAGCGTCAACGATCGTGGTAGAGTCGGGAACAAGGTAAGCGCCGTAACCGATTTTGTAGGACATGTCAAGCGTGTATTGTGCGAGTGTCAATTGGTCAAACTAAAGCTGCCTCGAGGTTTTAAATAGTACTTGCAGCAAGGAACATTTCCCAAAGGGGTAATGATCCTACGTCACGTGATTTGATTCTGAATGTGAGAAATGAATTCATTTACATGGCAACTGATTCCAGCTGCGAAATACAGTGAGCCTATATGTAGGCATATGCAAAAAATGATGTGGCCCCAGGCCTTTTCGTGTTTGCTTCAGAATCCTCTCGGATATTGAAGCTCGCCCAGGGCGTATCCAGATCCAACTTGTGCAACATTGGCCTTCCCGGTAGCCGTGAGGAGCGATATCAGTGTTGATGAGAAGTTCGTTACTGAGCCGCCGCTTACTGCTCCCGCTTGCCCTTCTTCTTGTTGACCACCTTGAAGCTGGCGTTCCAACCGTCGTTTGGAGTAGCCTTGACTGGTGCCTGCTGGATGATGTCGCTCCAGGTCTGGCCTGGGTTCTCAGCATCAGCAACTTTTCGTCGCTTCAAAAACTCCTCAGCGAATCGTCGTCCATCCATAGTGGAAGAGCTGGCGTAGATAGTATCAGCAATGATTTCCTTAGAGTCCGCAATGGCAGGCAGCGACAGGAGCATGGACAGAAGCTCGGTCTGGTTAACACCAGCGTTCAGGCCTTGGATAGATGTCTTGCACCAGGAGATAAACTCAGATCCAACTGGTGACTTCGGTGCTGGTGCAACAATAGGAGTCTGGGATGGCACTTTTCTGATGCTAGGAGCAGCAGGGGCGACAGGCGGTCGCACTGGAGCCGGAGCTGGAACAGCCGACACCTTTCGGCCGCCAGGTCCAACAGTGGTCCAGGCACCACCAACCGCTGGAGTTTCTGGCTGCTTAGCAACAGCGATCTCTGCGTATCGCTTGACGTTGGATAGAGGAGCAACTGGCAGCTTCTTCTTGGCTTCCTCTTCCTCCCTCTGAATCTGAGCGAGGGTCTTCATTGGAGCGGCAGGGGCGGAAACTTTAGCCCAGGTAGCACCGGATGGCAGAGTCTTCTCAGCGAGCTTGGCCTCAGTAACCAGCGCTGCCTGGTGCTGCAGCTGGAGCTGTTCCTGGGCCTTCTTGAGCTTAACTTGCTCGGCAGCTTCCAGGGCCTGGATTTCCTTGAGAGATGGAGCAGATGGCACGGCAGTTTCCTTGGCCCATGGAGCCAGGACGGCCTTTTTCTTCGGTTCAGGAGAGGACGAGGCAGAAGCAGCGACGGAATCGGCTTCTGCTTCTGGTTCGGGCTCGGTGTAATCCGGCTCTGGCTCTGGCTCGTAAACGTGCTCATGCACAACCTCGACAACTGGCTCAGACTCAGGTTCCACTGGAGCGACCGGCTGAATCTCGACTGGCTGAATCGACTTGACTGGCTCCGCGACTTCTTGCTTGATTGGCTGAATGGGCTGAATGGGCTGGGCTGGCTGGATTGGCTGGACAGGCTCTGGCTGCTTCACGACCGGCTCCGGTCTCTGTCCAATGGCGCTCAGACTGGAAACGCTCTGCGTCAAGTCTGTGATTATTTCTTCTTCATGCAAATCGCTGTGTAGCACGTCGTTAATGGGCACGTGATTGTCAAAGAAGCCCGAAGTGGACCGCACAATGCTTGCGTGCGCATCCACAGGTGAAATCGTCTGGCTTCTCCACAATCCCTCTTGCGAGCCATTGTAGAACGGCTGCGCCAGCTGCTGGCTTTGCGTCCACGGCGAACCCCAGTTGAGGTAGGGTCGCTGTGGCTGCGGTTGAGGCTGATGATGCGGCTGCAACTGCGGCTGCGGCTGCGGCTGCGGCTGGGAGTAGTCCTCATACAAGTCGCAGTGGTTCCTGCTGGGATCAGCTAAAGGCACAAGGAAAGGCTGCTGAGAGTTCTTCACCTTGATCTTGAACTCCTTGAGCGTTCGGTACTCGCTGTCCTCAGTTCGCCTAATGAGCAGCTCCTCCTGCAGCCAGTTGCCCACGTACCAGTCATGCATCATTTTACCCGTGAACGGACCGTACTCCACGCCGTTGGGGTCCTTGTAGTGCCACTGGATCGCAGTGGGCGGCAGTAGAATTGGCTGAATGCCAGGCGGAGGAAACACGTGACTCTGCACATGAGTTGGCGGCTTGAATTCCAACGTACCCTTTGCTGCGAATGGGCTCCAGTTGGACAACAAGCTATCCTGAATAGGCGCCTGCGTCACATGAGGATGATGAACCTGGGCCACATGAGGATGAACATGAGGACCCTGGTGCTGATGGTGCCCGTGCCCGTGTCCATTCTGGAAGCCCATATCCCTCGACTCCCTATGGTAGTGGCCCATGTCCTTCGAGTCCTTCTCTCGGTGCTGGTCTTTATTGACTGGTCGGTTCGGAATCACGGAATAATATAGCTCCGACCGGCCCGTTCCCGTAGATTTGAAGTGATGGTTGTTCTTCATTTCCTCCCAGATCCGCAGCATTTCCTCAGAGCTATATTTCTGGCCATTGAGATTGTTGTACACCCGCTCCTCTTTCTTCGATTCAGGCTCAGCCTCCTTGACGGGGGCTGGCTTGACTGTGTTTTCTTGCATGTGTGGCTGCGGCTTCTTTGCCCGCCGCTGCGCAGGCGCAAACGACACCATGCCATTTAGGTTTTTAGTTGTAGGAGCGGTGGTCTTTGTGCCTGCTGCAACGCCTGCCCATGGCAGCGACGTTTTAGGCTCGTTTTCGACTTTAGTGTTTCGCATCCTATGTTAGATCGGCGTGACGTTTCCAGATCACAGCACTTTCAACTGTAGTCAGTTCACGTGGTCTCATCGTTCACATCAGTCACACTCCAAACCTCGTCGAAATCCATGTTGAACTCCAAATCATTGGAAATCGGTCTAATAATAGGTATCACTGGGTATCCATTATAGCGAAGAGCTCTCAGTAAGTCGATTGTCTTTTATCCCCCTTCATTCGTCGTCACATCACCGCCACACGCCACCACGATTCATATCGTGTGATCTGGGCCAAACTAGCGCCAGTCGCAGAATAGTAAAGCCTCGTCCATCAAACGCAAGCAAAACCAAACAAACCAAATCAGTACTCACCATTCAGGACCAAAGGACAAGGAAGATGATTTAGACATTATGCTTAAGGCTGATTTATACAACTGTTTCTACCGTTTGTGACAAAATTTTCTTGGGTATAAACTGAGAGGTTGGTCTTCCGGGTAAGAGCGCGTCACGAGGCTGTGACCGATGCATCGTCATCGGTGCTGGTTTTACTGGCACGTTGGGTTGTTAGTTCGCGTTTTACGTGAGAAGCACAAATTTTATTGATACAGCTAGGCAGCAGTAGTTAGTTATCGTCTGTTTTACACCGCAGCTGCTCTCCAGAACGCGACGCGTCGCGTCGAGTCGTTGCGTAATGAAGATGTCGTGAACTCCCAACGCGGGGCTCATCTAACTAGGTTTGAATATAGTGAGCGGCGATGGACAGGCCGACCAAGAAGGCTAAGGTTGATACATATCAGCCGGTCCAGTCCAATGGGGAAGAGACTGGCGGTGGAATATCTTCAGAGGTATACCTAGACACAATTAACCGAAATAACCTTGATTTCGACTTTGAGAAGCTCTGCTCGGTTTCGCTGTCCAACAAGAACGTCTATGCGTGTTTGACGTGCGGCAAGTATTTCCAAGGAAGGGGCAAGAACTCACATGCATACTTCCACAGCGTCGACATTGATCACCACGTTTACATCAATCTGGAAAACCTGAGGATACACGTGTTGCCGGAAAACTACGAGATCAAGTCCAGGTTACTGGACGATATAAAGCATGTGGTGGACCCACGGTACACCTCACAGAGCATCAAAGAGCTGGACGTTGAGTCTTTCGATCTAAACAGAGAAAAGTACTCGCCAGGTTATATTGGCATCAACAACATCAAGGACAATGACTATTCTAATGTCATTATACAGGCCCTTTCGCACGTGGTGCCCCTGAGAGACTATTTGCTGCTGCACCCTGAGCAGAAAAGTGAAGCTATGAAGCGATTCAGTTTGCTGGTTCGAAAGATTTGGAATCCACGGGCATTCAGAAAGCATGTGTCGCCTCATGAACTGCTACAGCACTTGGCGCTAGTATCGCAAAAGAAGTTCACGCCAATAGAGCAACAGGATCCGTTTGCATTTTTGAACTGGTTTTTGAACTACTTGCATTTGGAGATGGGCGGGTCGCGAACAAAACCTAAATCCTCATTGATTCAAAAAATCTTTCAGGGACGGCTAAAGATACACACCGAGACGCTTGCCAGGGCCGGAACTAAGGGCAAAGCGGGTGAAGTTGAAGTTAAAGAGACTGGATTTCTCTTTCTGACGCTCGACCAGCCCGCTGCGCCGTTATTTCAAGACGCAGTTGAGGGCAATTCAATTCCTCAAGTATTGCTCACCAAATTACTGTCAAAGTATGATGGCCTTACACCACATGAACTGCCGGGACACAGAAGGCGGTACAAGATTATAGAACTTCCACAAGTGCTGATCTTTCATCTCAAGCGGGTCGACAAAAATTCACTTATCGGAGGCAGAAACCCTACAGTTGTGAGCTTTCAGCCGCGAAATCTCGATATGGCGCCTTACGTGGATAGCGCTGAACCTATACTGTACGATCTGGTGGCTAACGTGGTTCATGAAGAAGTCTCGGTACAGGAAGGTAAAAAGCATGTGTGGAAGGTGCAGATAGAGTGTCGAGATCAATGGCTTCAAATTCAGGATTTGGTGATGGACCAGGTGAGAAGAGAGCTGCTGTTTCTGAGTGAAAGCTATATTCAGTTTTGGGCAAGGAGAACGTAGGATTTCACAGTCAATCTCGTCTTTATGAATAAATCACTAGCCTATGCTACAGTCTAGATTCCCATCTGCTTCTCCATGGCGGTGTGGAAGTCAAACTTGTTGTTTCGCTCATCTGGGTACACGTCCTCCCAGTCAATCGTTGTATCCTTGTTCTCCAGGATTCGTCTATGGGCGCTCTGAAAGTTGTTGTTTCCAAACAGCTTCTGTTCAAAGTCGGTGTTCCTTACGATTTCCAGTTCCATAGATCGCTTGATTGGCTCAGCGAGACCGTAGTTTCGGGCCAATCCCTGCATCTTAAACTCCAATTGTGTCTCCTCCCATTGTTTAAGTCGCGATTCCAGCGGATGCTTACCGTTGATCTCCTGGGCAATAGAGTTTGGGCCATTTCGCATGGTGTCGTTGAGGCCGGGGGCGCTAGGTGCGCCACCCTTGCTACCAGACGTGATCGTGGCAGAGTGATCGTTTGTTGGAATGAATCGCTGCGTTAGAATTTCAATCACAGTATTTCGATTTGCTGTCTTCGCAAGTACACTTACCATAGACATTGTGTGTGGTGGACGGCCTGGTTCGTGAGCTCTGTCTTGAGGGTTGGGACTTTGTGCGCCTGCCATCACCAGTATTGCCCACGGTCCCACGAAATCCAAGCGGCCCCGATCTCTTTTCGTACAAAGCATACGCATGAGGACGACATAACTATAGAGGAGTCAATTCATAACCCTCTAGTACCCCCCAACAATGCTCGACTACGAGATCAAACAAACATTCACGCATTCCTGTCCCGCCACGAGCGCCAAATTCTCGCCCGATGGAACCTTGCTCGCCGTTGGCTATGATGACGGATCTATCAAAATCTACAGCTCCAACCTTATAGCGACACTCGAGGGCCACGAAGAGGGCGTATCTGATGTAGCCTGGTCTCGCGACAACGAGACATTGGCCTCAGTCTCCGACGACAAGTCAATTCGAATATGGAACGTCCGCAGCGGAAAGCTAAGCAAAGTCCTCCGAGGACACACGCATCACATTACGAGCATTGATTTCAGCTACAAGGGGAATCTATTGGCTACAGGAAGCGCTGACGAGAACGTGAGAGTGTGGGACGTGAAACAGGGAAAGTGTATGAAAACACTGGCAGCACATGCGGATCCGGTTTCCGCGGTCAATTTCTGTCGTGATGGAACAATGTTGGTTAGTTCAAGCTTTGATGGGCTAATTCGACTATGGGATACTGCCTCAGGACACTGTTTGCGGACGCTAGTAAGCCCTTCAAAGAGCCCAGTGATGTACAGCAGGTTCAGTCCAAACGGAAAGTATCTGGTAGCAACTACACTGGACGGTTACATCCGTTTGTGGGACTACATGAACAACAAATGTGTCAAAACGTTTGTCGAGGGATCAGAGATACGTTTTTCGTGTGCTGCCGCCTTTCTGACGAAAGCAAATTCCTACCTGGTGCACTCTGTGGGCGAAAAGGACGTTGGAGTGTGGGACATTCAGACCAAGAGATTAGCGGCGAAATTGGAGGGTCACGAAGCGCCAGTGGTGGGTATTGACGTCTCTGTTGGCCAGGTGCTGGTCAGTTGTGGGCTGGACGGTAAAGCTATTCTGTGGGATATCAACGAGGTGTGATCTCAGGCATTCTTACAATGCACTAATGGCATCTTTGGTTCGAGTGTCGCTGCCAAACGCGTTCACCGCAAAGTCTACCTGTGGGTCAAGCGTGGGCCCACCATGGCAATATCATCCTGATTTTGACTGGCAAGAGATTGGTCGAGCTCTTTGAACACTCGAATGCTGAGCTTTGGGGAGGCGCGTGGATTGGCTCTCTTTGGGGTCACGGACGACTAATTTGACTCAACGCCAGCACCACAACTCGCGTTCTCTGGCACTGTCAACACAATTGCGCTCTATAAGCGAGAGACACAATATCAATAATCAATCAATCTGATGCAAGGCCCACTCAATCTGAATTTTTGCGCATCAATGGGTTAGGGCGTTGTCATAACGGTACTGCATGAAATCTCGCCGACGATCTCCGAGGCTTATAGAAAATCAGCAAGCCCAATTGGGCTATTCTCTCGTCCCCATTTGGCCAAGCTACTTAGAAGGGTCACGTTCATGGTAGGCCGGCGGCACCCATACCAGCGACGTCCTGGCGTTTGAAGCAGCTGTTTGGCTCGACCGGTTTGACAATCATCGTCGAATATCATGATTGTCAGTCACATCTGGCAGTTGAGGGATGATTCACCATCCACGGGATGCTCATTAATGTGCGGCAAAGTGGTACCTGAGCCATGCGTCCGCGTACCCACTCAGGTACTGGCGTGCCGCGAACGCTACCGGGCCCAACACATATAAAGCAGGGAAAAGCCGGATTACATTCCAAACACATCAATTGACTATGAAGTTTGCTCTTGCCCTCGCTGCTGGAATTGCTGGTGTCTCTGCTGCCGCCAGTATGCAGGATGCTCTCAAGGCTGCCAACATGATTTACGATGACTCGAAGAAGATCGCCGATGCCGTCGAGCAGTTTAGACTGTCCAAGTCTGTGTCAGCCTGCACTGCTGCTCACAACGCCTTCTCTGCCTACGAGAACGACTTCAACCAGGCCCGATCTGACAGTCTGACCAAGCTAGTCCAGTTTGGCGTCTACGACTCTCAGGCTTTTGTCGAGGAGTTTCACCCATTGGTCGAGGGCCTCGTTGGCGATATGAATCTGTGGAAGAGCGAGTACGCCGATATGGCAGACACCTGCGGTGATCTCGACCTGGAACGAGACGTTGTCCAGTACCAGACCTACTTGGAGGACTATCAGTCCTACGTCTACCGAGTCATTTCTCAGGCTCAGCGACAGGCCTTCCAGACTGATTTCCGACTGCTGAGCACTGCCGCTCAGAATCTGGTCAACGCCGCCTCGCCTTTCTAACCCCGCCAACCGCTTCTACGTCATTTAACTTGCATCTCCAACGCCTTCTAATGCCTAATAACTAATAAATTGTTCCATCGTCTGCGTTTACCGTAATGTGAGAAGCTGAAAGAACGATAAATACATTATTCTAAGCTATCTCGCTAGTGGAACGAAACAGTGTTGACGTTACCTGCCAGAATCGAGACAATGTTCTCCTCCAGTCGGCCGCTCACCATCTCCTCCAGATGCTTCTTTGGGTCCTGCTTTCCGACGTAACGCGTCTTAAGCTGCTCTTCAGTCAGTTCCTTCTCCTCATTCACTCTAGCGGTGTACTGATCCGCCAACTTGACCATCTGCTTGATGCTCTCCAAATTCTCATGCTCGTGGACCTTGTAGTCCTTGACTTCAAGGCCGGATGCCCAGGCGGACTTGTGCAAGTTGAGCAGCATTCGCTGTTCGAGTGGAGTCTTACTGTAGTCGATGTTAATAGAGTAGTAGTGTCGGTTGAGGCCGTGAATCAGCGCCTGGATAGATGGCTTGTTGAGGTGGCCCAGGTTGGACGTGGTCTGTCGTGGTTCTTGTCCCATCATTGTGGATGTAGTGTTGATGAGTCTAAAGGCGTCGATAACAACCTTTCCCTTGACTGACTGGATCGGATCAATAACGACAGCCACGGCTCGCTGGTTCAGCTGCTCAAAAGACTGCTGGGTGTTGATATCGACACTAGACAACCAACAGCCGAAACCAGGGTGAGAATGGTACCATCCTACAACCATCTGGTCTCGTCCAGTCTGCTTCAGCATATCCATCATTCGAGTCTGGAACACATCGTCGACAGCCTCGACAGAGACACCGGTACCACTCTGTGGCATGGCGAACACGTCAATCACGTGCACAGTGAAGTCATCAATAAACTCTCCAAGCATAAGACCCATGACCTCCATTGGCACACCGGCTCGGCCGTGCTTAAGCATCTTCAAGAGAGCCAGCGATGAAATGTGCACAGTCTCGGAATTGTCAACCACGGGGGAATCCTGAGTTAGAAATTGTAGTAATCTGAATGACTTACCATCACTGGCATACCGGACATGCCTGGCAAGCCCGATTGGCCTAGTAATCGCTGTAGTTGGTGATCCATAATGTGTGTGTGGTGAGGTGGTGAGGTAAGCTGGGAGTGTGTGGCGATTGAGCGCGCTCAAGCACGCATAACCTTCATTGTATTTGTCTCCACCGAGGAAGTCAAAAATGATTAGTTGTGCTCCAGGTGCGTATTCAGCTATTGAAATGAAGTTGAGGTAATGCTACTAGATCCGGGTCCAGATTAAAAAAAAAAAAAAATGAAGCCATCGTCTCTGTCCGCTTTGAGGCGTTGTAGGAATCTGACGAGAGAGACTTGGTAGATAAAGCTGTGTCAACCTTTTTGATGTTCTAGAGCGAAACAACTGCTCGGTTTCACAGGTTTATCCTCAGAAACAAATGGTCTCCTACCGTTCACGTGATCGGAATATCTTGGGTGGGAGCGCTTGAGCGCTGATCAATGAACGTACGTCGTTTAAGCACTTTTCCCGGTAAGAAGGTACTTGAGAAGTGTAAGTTTATTGCATGTGATTCTCTAACATAGTCAAGTTCCCTCAAGCGACGCATTTCGTTCGCGACATTTTGCCTCAGAATGGGCCGAAAGATGAGCCAGTGATTCTACATGGTTGGATAGAGAAAAAGCCAAAGAAGATGGGCAAAGGCCTTGTCTTTGCCAAGCTGAGAGACGTCAATGGCGATGTGATTCAGCTGGTGGACAGGTTTCCCGAGAGCATAATCAAATCATTACAGCCAGAGAGCGCCGTCGTGATAAGTGGCGTGACTGAACCTCGAGATTCCGTGAAGGATGTTCTAGTCAGCAGCGTTCAGGTGTTGAACGGCTGCAATATCGTGGGATCTCAGTTGACCACAGGGTCCACCAAAGAATGGCCACCAGAGTACAGGTATCTTCAGCTTCGCTCGGAAGGACTTGATGGTTTAAAGACGAAAGCTCAGGCAATGAAGATCTGTCGAAGAGTTTTGGACGATCTGGGGTTCATGGAGACGGAAACACCGCTGTTATTCAAGTCTACCCCAGAAGGCGCCCGAGAGTTTTTGGTTCCCACACGAAAGAAGGGCTTGATGTACGCACTCCCGCAGAGCCCTCAGCAATACAAACAGCTGCTCATGGCTTCGGGTGTGCATAGATACTATCAGATTGCTCGATGTTTCAGAGATGAAGATCTTAGACAAGATAGACAGCCGGAGTTTACGCAACTCGATGTGGAGATGGGTTTTGCGTCAGGCGAACACGTCAGAGGTGTTTTGGAGCAGGTGGTGAAGGCCGTGTGGAGTGAGAACAAAAAAAACCTCGTAACTGGTACTCCAGAGCAGGGAAAGTTCAGTCCAAATGGCGAAAAGTTCAGGGAATTGACCTACTTGGAAGCTATGACCAAGTACGGTATCGACAAACCAGATTTGAGATACTCTTTGCAGAACGTCGATGTTTCTGAGTTTTGTGAATCTGAATTCGCCGTCGAGGCATTGGTCCTGAGAGATTTCACGGAAGACTTCCAGCCTTTGCTCGAGAAGCGACAGTACAAGAGTCGGGTTCCTCTGGTGTCTCCAAAGGTCGATTTTGCCGCGCTTCAGGAATTTGGAGTCACTGTCAAAAACAAAGACTCTCTGTTGAACACACTCAATTTGGGCCCTAGCGACGTTGTGGCATTCTCCACGCGAGACGCTTTCCCCTACGAAATGCCGACCCCTTTGGGAAGACTGCGACAGTTGGTCATTGAAAATTACCCACACAAGTACTTAGCACTCAAGTCAGATGGAACTCAGATCGACCCATCTAAAGACTTTGTAGCTAACTGGGTGGTCGACTTTCCTCTGTTCAATCCTCTTGAGACAACAGACCCCAACTCAGAATATCTGTACCCAACTTTCGACAAGTCATCATACGTCACCACCCACCACCCATTCACAATGGTTCACGAGGACGATTACGAGCTCCTTCAAACTAATCCCCTGAAATGTCGCGGACAGCATTACGATTTGGTGATAAACGGCGTTGAGGTCGGTGGAGGCAGTACCCGTATCCACGATGTCGAGCTCCAGACATTCATCTTTGAGCAGATTCTCAAAATTGAGAACTATCAGCGACTATTTGGCCACCTTCTGAGGGCTTTCGACACTGGCTGTCCGCCTCACGCTGGTTTTGCGATCGGATTCGACAGAATGGTCGCCATGCTCATTGGATCCAATTCGATTAGAGACGTCATTGCATTCCCCAAGTCCATAACTGGTGCAGACCCAATGATTGGCAGTCCAAGCAAAGTTACGTCTAATCAACTGAAGCCGTACTTTGTGAAAACCGCATAATGTAGATATTTGTTATAGAGCGCATGGAATGTACATAGTAATTACTTGATTCAAACAAAAGAAGAGCTTGTCGTTAGCGCAAAAATACAACGCAGAGGGCAAAAGTTTGATCCAGCCGAGAATCGAACTCGGAGCCTCCTCGGAATTCCTGTTGCCAGAAAGATGTTCACTTTGTGAACGAGACGTGATAACCGTTACACCACTAGACCTGATATCTGGAAATTCATAGATTTTGATAGTATAGAGCCGTAATTTTGAGACTCTCCCCCGCGTTTTTGTCGTTTTTACCCTCGCATAGCGTGTCACTCCAAGTAGAGAATATCGTTGTGAAGTTTTTGGAGAGTTTTCCTCGCATTTCGGCCCATTTTTTACATTTCTGGTGCTCGAAACAATCGCTCCTCGACATGTTAATTACGCGCTACATTGACTTAAAACAGTCTCTGGTTTTGCGTGAAATGAAGCTGCTTCAGAGACTCCAATCTCGACCAGATAATCGGGCGTGGCTGTCCGACTATGTCTACTCTACCATTCACAATCAGCGGCTGGCTCGTTACTTGAGCTGACCTTTTGACCAGGCATATATAAAAGTCTTCCAGTACTCACCTCTCCTCCTTTGTGAATGCAATCTTCAGCTAGTCGCTCAACCAAGTCTAGCGCCAGAAACTGATCGAGGTCGGCATGCTCTATAGCAGCTAGCATGCAAGTCAGTTTCCTAGTAGTCGTGCAAGCTAACGCAGAACAACTGCTCTCTGTTTAGTCTGTTTCGCGCAATGATGGGTTTGCGTCTTCGATTTCTTTGACTGGTAACCACATATGCACAGTAGTTCTGTCGATCTGGCATGCGCCGCATTAGAATGTTCTCTTCTCCGTCAATAAGCTATGATCCTACTAAATGAACTGCGGTTGCGGCTTCAGTTTATTCCTAAATTCTATTCCAGTCTTGCTTCGATCTCTAGGGGACGACGGTATTACTGCGAAGTTTGGGCCTCACACGCACGACGTTAGCTGCCCTTGGATTGCGAGCTGTCCGTATGAAACAGAAGCCAGCAAAATCACCCGTCTTTAGCAGAGTTTGTCGGACAAATCATCAGTTACAACCGCCAAAAATCGAAAGTTACCCGGAAGCCGTGAGTGCCCTAACCCTAGACGGACGATTCGGGACTGACAAAATGCAATGATTTCCAGTACAGCGCCTTGCTAGCTCAATCGGTAGAGCGTGTGACTCTTATACGTCCTGACAGGAATACAAGTCATCACAAGGTTGGGGGTTCAAGCCCCCCGTAGGGCTCTCTTTTTGCCCTTTAGGTTTCTGATTGTTAGCTAAAGTCTTATCAGCTATCGAGCCAATCGTGAGAATGAGCCAAGGGTTTCGCATCAAACTTTGCGTAGAGTGTATAACTTTGCAAGGTTCTGCAAACAGCAATGCAACACGAGCGGCTATGAGGCCGAAATAGTGAAGGCGCTGAAATTCAGTTGCACGGCACTTGATCGACCTCGGGCGATATAAAACAAGATCGCCAAAACCATTTGATTCACTGGAGCCTCAAAATATCATGAGTCTCAGTTCGAGACACGCATGGTGCACCCAAAAAATCATGTCTTGCATTGTTTCATCAGGACTGCCATGGCATTGACCCCAACCGGCACGTACGTGAGCATACCGTATTCAAAAACTGTGAACAAAGCAAAAGAATGACAACCGTGGGATTCGAACCCACGCCTCCGAAGAGACAAGGACCTTAACCTTGCGCCTTAGACCAACTCGGCCAGATTGCCTTTCGATATGAGCGCTTTGGCTCAGGAACAAGACACCGCCCAGACGCGTAATTTTCATCCCTGCGAAAGTTTGAGCACGGCTGTTCTGGAGCTTCGCGTTCGGGTAGACAGGCACTTCAAAGCACAGGAATTGATTATCTGATACTAAATGCTCAGCTCTCAGGTTGGTGCGGCTTTTCTGGCCTATATGGGGGTTTCTCTGCCGCGGCGATTACATGTAGTCTAACTTTCAAAGTGTTCACGCAAGATCATTAATGTCAATTAGTGTATATATAAGTCATAGAGTGTTAGTAGTAGTACCTGTAGTCTGGGCTGAGGTCGCCGCCTGCAATCTTCTCATCCTCTGTCCTCTCCTCCCACTTTTCAATGTAGCTTTGCGTGGTCTTTTTCTTGTTCTCGTGCATTACGCCGACAAGATAGATTGTGGACGCAATGATACTGATGGCAGCACCGCCAAGACACACAGAGATACCCTTGGTATACTTTGGTGCCTCGCCGGACAAGAAGACCCATGGCGCAATGATTCCGCCGATGTTTCCGAAACCGATCTGGAAACCTGTGCCTACCATTCTCCTGTTATGTCCGGCAAAGTTCATTGTTGTCCAGCAAACGAGAAGTGGCATTGATCCGTATGCTCCCATGATTGTCAAGAACAGGGCGCCGTATCGGGCGTGATTGTTATCGTGGACAGACAAGAGAATAGCGAGGCCAATGATGGCGATAATCGCACTGGCCATAGCGATAGAGTACCGGTGCCGGAATCTGTCGGAGAAGAATGCGGTTATCATAGCCCAGCCAAACGCAGTTGCCCATGGTGGGACACTGTGCAGCTGCGTCTGCACAGGGCTGTAATTAAACGTCTTGATGATTGCGGTGGAAAAGTAGGCCACACCGTAAGCGGGAATGATGAGTCCAAGATACATGAGGCCAGACAGGTATACCTTCCAGTCCGTAAACACTTTGAGAATGGACTTGAATGTGACGACATCAGTGGACTGGGTCTCCAGGCTTAGCTTCTCTCTGATGAACTGTCGCTCGTTCTCTTTGAGAAACTTTGCATCTTCGGGGAAGTCTGCAATGACAAAGAACATGATGAGGGCTATGAAAACTGTGATTGCGCCTTCAATAATGAAGATCCATTGCCAGCCTGCGATCCCCAGCTTCCCATCGATTCGGTTGACGCCATACGCAATCAGTCCGCCAAACGAACCGGCCAGACATGTGCTCGAGAAGAAGAAGGAATACCTTTTCTGGGCTTCGGATCGCAGGTACCACATGGACAGCAGGTAGAAACAGCCTGGGAACATGCCTGCCTCAGCCAGGCCAAGAAAGAACCGCGTAGCAACTAGGCCGCCAAAGTTCTTGACAAATCCCTGTCCAATCATGATGGCGCCAAAGGCCACCATACAGCCGGATAGCCAGAGATGGGGTTTCAGCTTCTTAAGGAGGTAATTGGACGGGATCTCTGCGACAACGTAGGGGACGAAGAATATAACCAGCGCCGTGTTGTACTGGTTCTTGATGAGGTTAATATCCTTGTTCATGCCATAGACCTGCGCATTGGCAATGTTCACTCGGTCCAAGAACGCCAGCATGTAGAGAATACACACTGGGGTTATAATCCATAGGTCAATTTTCCTCATAAGCGCCGTCTCGTTGACATTGTATTTGGCCGCCAGGGCCTTGACTTCGTCCTCGTGGGTGACGACGGACTCTTTCTCATTCATCTGTGGTAGTGGTGAGGCCGGTATGTGGCGGGATTGGATCTATATATGATGCTGGTGTACCGATTAGGAGTCGGAGTGCGATAAAGCCCGCAGCTGATCGGTCTGGTGAACTGAATGAGTCTGCGTAATCATCTGTGGATAGACTCTATTTATACGCCCAGCGCTGTGACTCAGTCGGGCGTTAGCGGAGAAGCCAAGCAATAACGGTTCCAATGCCACAATGAGTTGCATGAAGATCGTCCAATCATTTCCGTGCTGATCTATCCGTGCGTGAGCGCACTTGGCCCTAACGGTAACGATTACCTACCTCAACTTGCCAGGCGCTCTACTGCAAAAAGATAGTTTTTTGTCACCCCCACTCCTCGAGTTGACATTGTCTTATGCAGGGTCCCCGAAAACGGCAGCACGTATTTAGCCGGGTTGCAGGGGTCGGCCCTGCCGTCGGTGGAACAAATACCGTTTTCGGCACTACTGGGTAACCTCGGAGCGATGATGCGCCGAGCCCGGGACGTGTGCGCGTACGACCATTTTGTTATTCCTATGAATTGGCAGGCTAGTGAGATTGATTTGGTCGGTTACATTCACAGAAACGTTATCAGAGACGTCTAAAGACGAGCGCCGCTATCGTAATGCCATGAACGCCCACGCTACAATAGTGTACGTAAGTTAATTTAATTCAGCCTGTGCGGCTAGTCGCCGAAATGACTCCGAATGTTGGCATCGTAACAGTACGGTACATATAAAAGTGCGTTAACCTACTGCATGTACCCTACGAGAGTATTTCCTATCCCGAAGTTATTCCTTTACCCGGTGATAGCTTGTTGGTACCGGCTTATGATCATGAATTTTAAGATTTAATAGTTACCCCGCATTTAATTAAGATCCACGTAAGACCCAGTGAAGATTGGGGGCAGCGTGGGATAAGCGGCTGAGGAGCTGGCACGGATAACCCCGGAATTTCAGCTTAACGCATATCAGATTGCGTAAGACGGCTGAACTGATAAAGCTGACGAGTTCACTGTCTCGGCATGAAGAGCGCTGCCTTCTTCAGCTGTTGAAATGCCGTCATCGCGAAGGGTGATAGTAGGAATCATAGTGGCTACCAAGCGGATACAGTGCTGCAAAACTGTTCCTGAGATACCAACGTTGATCCCAACGCTGTCACACTTGTGCCAGGCACCTTGCAGACGCCCTAACCCACAATCTCTGGAGACAATCGCTAAAGACAATCTGTGGACAATCTCTGAAGATGGACTGTGACAAACAGGGAACAGACAGATCTCAATGTGTGGGTAAGAGTCTGCGATGTAAGTCTAGGGCTGGCTAATGGCAAGGGTGGGCTAATGGCTAGGGCGACAATACTCAACGACTCGAGACCAGGCTGGTTTGATCTGCTCATAATTGACGATAACATCAGTGCTTAACACATCGGGGGTCCATCGGAGGTCCGAACCATCTTGAGAGGCTGTTCGGTTGGGCAGAGTTGCTCGGTTGTTTTCATGCGCTAGCGGCCGGCTGGGTTCAGAATCCGCATAAGCGCCCAATAGAGATCTGAATCAGCTTCGAATGACTTGAGTTGGCTTTCTATCCGATATTCATATGCATGGTTGCTAGTGAATCGCTGGTTGCTAGTGAGAGGCTGCTCAATGCGCTCCGACTGGTCCGCAACAAACGAGCAAATTACGCACCCCAGCGCCCAAAAGAGTAATCTTGGCCGTATAAAACCCATCTACGCCCTGATTACTCCACACCATGTCGCTCAAGACCTATTCTTTGCCACCGCTGCCCTATGCCTACGATGCCTTGGAGCCACATGTTTCCAAGGAAATCATGACTTTGCACCACACCAAGCACCACCAGGCTTATGTCAACAACCTCAACGCCGCTCTGCCCAAGCAATTGGCCTCCCTCAACGACCATGAGGCTCTGACCAATATCAAACTTCAGAACGCCATCAAGTTCAACGGTGGTGGCCACATCAACCACTCGCTGTTCTGGCGAAACTTAGCCCCAGCCGACAGCGCTGCGGCCAAGGGCGGGCTGAACGTCCGAGACCACATCGCGAAGGTCTGGGGAAGCTTTGAAAAGTTCAAGCAGGATTTTGGCGATACCCTACTTGGAATCCAGGGCTCCGGTTGGGGGTGGCTAGTGGAGAAACCAGATGGGTCGCTGGTTTTGGAAACCACTAAGGACCAGGACCCAATTACCGTGGGAACTCCGCTGCTGGGCATTGATTTCTGGGAGCACGCCTACTATCTGCAGTACTTGAACAATAAGGCCGCGTACATTGAGGGGATCTTCAAGGTCATCAATTGGGAGGAGGTCGAGGCCAGGTGGAGGAAGACCGCCCTGCCATTGAAGCTCTAGAAGTCTGTAGGCTAACTGTTTGAAATAGCTCCTTAACGAATTTCCAGGCTCCGCTACCAGCACGTCCTACTGTCGGTTTGTTGTTTTCAATCTCAGTGTGTCACATTGACGCGCGAGACCCTACTAACGTTAGCTGGCAACCTCATACCTACATATGGGTACCTACGTAAGGCGGCGGAAATCCCAGTACAAGAAGAAAAAACAGTTAAGCGTATCGGGAGATCCGGCAAACGCTTTGGCAGCGCGAGCTGCTGCTGCGCATGATTCCGTTCGTGATCCAGTTAACCTGGATGACCTGGAGATTGTAAGTGGGCAAGCCTGGAGCGAGCTCCCCAAGGAGGTTAAACGAAAAAGGCGCGAGGCAGCCAAGGAGATTATTAGACGCCGGATTTGGAGAGGCCAGGAAGTCAACCAGGCGGAAGTTGGTCGCTTAACTGGCGGAGTTCCTAAGCAGACCCTGTCAGATATAACGAATGCACTTCGGAAGAACCGGTTCGCCGAATTGCCTAGCAGGGAGAAGATCGTAGAGAAACGACGTGACAACACGACAGAAGTTTCTGCTACACCCGGCAACGCAAGCCAATTTGAGTCGATAGACATACCTGAATTGCATTATGACTTGCCTTCCGATTTGAGGATTAAATGGGACACGTTGCCGGTCGGCGTGAAGGAGATGATGGAGCGTCAAGGGCTGTTGGACTCTGTAATTGGACCACCGCAATTATGCGACACGCCGGAAGCGCTAGAGAGAGTCAAAAAGTTCGACGAAGTGTTCCCCAATAGTGTCCGCAGGCAACTGCCTCCTCGTCTTAGATCATCAGTCGCTATCCTTGACACCGCCAGTGACGGCCTCGAGACTCTATTGAAAGAATGGAATGGGTCCAATGCTGACGTGCTATTCCCAGTGGCGGTACACTTATTGGCAAATGTCCTGCGCTATTCGAGGATGAATATTTTGACAACTTTCCATGAACTGAAGTATGATCACCTACGGAAACGTGCAACGGAGTTAGAGATAGAGAAAATGAAGGAGGCATTCCGCGAATCAGAGGCTGCGTTGTTCAAACAAGACAGTCGAAGGAAGAATAACGGTTACGCTAGAGCCCTAGAGCCGACCACCCAACACGCCTCAACACCCCAGCATTCAAACCAAACCAGCAGCGTTGTTAACCAGCCACCAGTTCATGGCCAACAGCCAACTCCCCCACATCAGAGTAACTAGAATCAGCTTAGACAACCTTTGCGCAGTACTGCGAATACAGTTGTATCAGATTTATACGCACTGTTACAATGTATGTGTTAGCAACTAAGGTTAATCAGCCCGATCAGAGCACATAAATAAAACCCGCGAGGAGGCCCACGAGCGAGAATGCAAGCTTAGTACCAGAATTAGCCTGCTGAACTGGTACTGAGAGTGTAGACGTTGGCATGGCGGTAGCCACTGGCGCCAGCGAATGGGTGGTTGTCGGACTTAGGGCTGGCCCGACTGGTCCAATTGGCACGCTGGACCAAGTGATGTTTCGGGAACAGCCGTGTGGACACGATGTGACTGTGACATACTGAGTGCTCTCGACGACCTGCGTCTCAACATCAACGATCGTCTGAGCATTGATTGCAGTGATTGGTCCTGGGCCTGTGTTGCCGCACATGTTCAGGCTTCGTGGGGTGTACTCACAGCCATTGAGGAATCGACCCACAGTGTTTTCAATAAAGTCATGAACGTCTGCGTAGTAGGAGCCGCACAGAAGACAGGCGTCGGAGTCCGTGTCATTGGAGTTGACAATGGTGCAGATTCTGGCGGTGTCGTTGCCGGTGGCGGCGAACTTTTTGATGGTGGCGGCGCAATTGTCGAGGCACTGGGCTCGAGTGCCAATGACGGCCGCAGCCTGATTGTCATTTCCGACACAAGTTGGAATCGCGCTGGGAAGGGTGAATGACGATGCGGTGGTTGTGGTGGGGGATGCGGTAGGGGTGAAATATGAAGATGAGGCTGGTGCAGTGGCGCCGGCAGAGAGCGTGTAGGTAACCGTGGACGTCACAGTCACAGAAGTGGTGGGCTCAGGTGTGCAACTGGAAACAGTGGTCTGTGGGTAATCGCATCCAAGCAGAACGTGGCCAACAACGCCATCCACGAGCTCGTGGATGGCCGGGTAAAGCGCACCGCACAGAAGACAGTCGCCCAGGTCATGAGAGACGTCGCTAAGCAGCTCGCAAACGCAATCTTTCAGGCCCAGACACAGGTCAAAGTGAAGAAGACCAGTCGTACACTTGGACACACAAGAGAGCAGCCCTTCTGGCGTGGGCGCCTGGCAGTCAGCAATCACTGTCCCTAGTAGACTCAGGGCCGGTATGATGTGTGAGATTTTCATGACAAGTAGCGAGTGTGACTAGGTTTAAAGAGCGTTAGGTTAGGCATTCTACGCCCGGCACAGGGTTCTTATAGAGCTCAGCAATGTCATGCGAGCGAGGAGTTGGCAGGAGTGGCAGGGGTGTCAGGTACCGGTCCACGTTCCTGAGTAGGTTAATGCAATCTTGCGCTCGGGCTCGGCGATAGCTTGCATAGACCCACTGCTGCACGCAGGCTGACTTTCCTAGCATGCACTAGCTTTTCTCAGCTAGTTTCCCACCCACAGTACACTAACTTTATACATCACCTCGGCCAGGTACCCCTGCCACAGAGCTGGGATCTCCACGCGCCAGTCCAAATCGAGTTCAGAAAATAGGTTACCCGGCTTCCTAATTCGGACGCGCGCTCGCCTCTTTTGTCCACGATGTGAACCCCTGCCAACGTGAGTGCATGTGTCGCGTTGCATGAGATTAAACGCGCAACACATCGCCAGGTTCTTCAGCACGAAATCGAAGGGATTGCAATGCATATCGGTCTGCCATGTGCCATGTCGCTGCAGTAACGGTTTTTGGAGCAACGTGCACCATCCGCCCATCTCATCAGCGCCGCTAGATCTTACATAAAACATGTGCCACCGTTTGGAATTTGATCGATCGACCGGATATGTAATCTCGGAATGGATCGGCCGAGGTCGTGTTATCAGTGTCTGTCATCACCCTCGCAGAGAGCACGTGACTAAAGCGCGTGAGCGCCTGAAAATTCCTCTTTGGAACATCACCCGACCCTGCCTTTCAGAAACCAAAGCTTACAAGATGTCAAGTTTGAACTAACGAGAGAAGACAGATTATAACAGAACGTGGTTCTTATTATTCAAATTAAATATTAACTAAGTCAATCGTTTTTCAAAAACATATACAGAAAAGAAGCAAACAGTCAGGTATCGAGCAAGGCTATCAGCCCATTAGATGAGCAGAGCAGCGAAGGAAACAAAGAGAGCGATGCCGCTGTAGGTAGCCTTGGAGACACCGCCAGTCTGAGCGATCGATGGATGGCCGCCGTTGCCAGAGCCATTGCCGGAACCATTGCCAACACCAGAGCCATTGCCGGAACCGTTGCCAGCACCAGAGCCATTGCCGGAACCGTTGCCAGCACCAGAGCCGTTGCCGGAGCCATTGCCAGCACCAGAGCCATTGCCGGAACCGTTGCCAGCACCAGAGCCGTTGCCGGAGCCATTGCCAGCACCAGAGCCATTGCCGGAACCGTTGCCAGCACCAGAGCCGTTGCCGGAGCCATTGCCAGCACCAGAGCCGTTGCCGGAACCGTTGCCAGCACCAGAGCCGTTGCCGGAGCCATTGCCAGAACCGTTGCCAGAACCGTTGCCGGAACCAGAGCCATTGCCATTGCCGCCGTTGTTGCCACCGTGACCGCCGTTGTTGCCGCCGGTGGCAGTTGGGGCGACAGAGGTTTCAGTGTGCTTAACAGTCTGAGTGACGACCTGAGTAGCAGTGGAAGTGGTGGTGGCCTCACCGCCGTTGTTACCGTTGCTGGAAGTGTTTGGAGCACCAGTGTTGGTGGCAGAGCCAGAGCCAGTAGCGGAGCCAGTCTTGGAACCAGTCTCGGTGGCAGAACCAGTCTGGGAGCCAGTCTCAGTAGCAGAACCAGTTCCAGTGGCAGAGCCAGTCTCAGTAGCGGTACCGGTGGCAGTTCCAGTGGCAGAACCGGTTCCAGTGGCAGAACCAGTAGCGGAGCCAGTCTTGGAACCAGTCTCGGTGGCAGAACCAGTCTGGGAGCCAGTCTCAGTAGCAGAACCAGTTCCAGTGGCAGAGCCAGTCTCAGTAGCGGTACCGGTGGCAGTTCCAGTGGCAGAACCGGTTCCAGTGGCAGAACCAGTAGCGGAGCCAGTCTTGGAACCAGTCTCGGTGGCAGAACCAGTCTGGGAGCCAGTCTCAGTAGCAGAACCAGTTCCAGTGGCAGAGCCAGTCTCAGTAGCGGTACCGGTGGCAGTTCCAGTGGCGGAGCCAGTTCCAGTGGCAGAACCAGTCTGGGAGCCAGTCTCAGTAGCAGAACCAGTTCCAGTGGCAGTTCCAGTGGCGGAGCCGGTCTGGGAGCCAGTCTCAGTTGCGGTACCGGTGGCAGTTCCAGTAGCGGAGCCGGTTCCAGTGGCAGAACCAGTCTGGGAGCCAGTCTCAGTAGCGGTACCGGTGGCAGTTCCAGTGGCAGAACCAGTCGCGGAGCCAGTCTGGGAGCCAGTCTCGGTAGCGGTACCGGTGGCGGTAGCGGAACCAGTGGCACATGGCGGCAGAGTGGGAGCCTTGTAGCCGCAGCCGCCTGTCAGAGTATCAATAATACTCTCAACAGTGTTCTCGAGGGTTGGGAACAGGATAACACATAGGAGACACTCGTTCACATCATTGCCAACTTTGTCGACAAGCTCACAAAGGCAAGGAACAAGGCCGGTGCACTTAGCGATAGCACTGGCCGCTGCCTGGCACTTGGAATTACAGTCGCTTTGAGATTGAGATGGAACGCAGGTAGCTGTGGAGGTAGCGGTGCCAGTCTTCGATCCAGTCTGGGTAGCAGTGTCAGTCTTGGTACCAGTCTCAGTAGCAGTGCCAGTAGCAGTGCCTGTCTCGGTAGCAGTACCGTCAGTCTTGGTACCAGTCTCAGTAGCAGTGCCAGTAGCAGTGCCTGTCTCGGTAGCAGTACCGGTAGCAGTGCCTGTCTCCGTGCCAGTGTTGGTAGCAGTGCCAGTCTCCGTGCCAGTGTTGGTAGCAGTGTTGGTACCAGTCTCGGTAGCAGTGCCAGTTTCTGTGCCAGTGTTGGTAGCAGTGCCGGTAGCAGTACCAGTAGCGGTACCAGTCTCGGTAGCAGTTCCAGTAGCAGTGCCTGTCTCCGTGCCAGTGTTGGTAGCAGTGCCAGTCTCTGTGCCAGTGTTGGTAGCAGTGCCAGTAGCGGTATCAGTCTCGGTAGCAGTGCCAGTAGCAGTGCCAGTCTCGGTTCCAGTCTTGGTGTCAGTCTTGGTGCCAGTAGCGGAAGTAGAGGTCGTGGAGCAAGGAGGCAGGCTGCTGGGGGCCTTGTAGCCACAACTTCCCGTCAAGGTATCGATGACAGAGTCGACAATAGAGCCGAGAGTGGGATAAAGAATGTTGCACAGCAGACAGTCGTTCAAATCGTTTCCGACAGTATCCAGGAGCTTGCAAACACACGGGACCAATCCAGCACATTCAGCGACAGCAGCGACGGCACTGTTACATTTGTCAGTACAATCGGACTGAGACTGGGATGGGACACAGGTGGCTGTGACGGTGCCAGTCTGGGTGCCAGTCTTGGTGCCAGTTCCAGTAGCAGTGTCGGTCTTAGTGCCAGTCTCGGTTCCAGTCTTAGTACCGGTCTCGGTAGCCGTGCCGGTAGCAGTGCCAGTCTTGGTGTCAGTGTTGGTAGCAGTACCAGTCTTGGTGTCAGTGCCGGTAGCAGTGCCAGTTTCCGTGCCAGTCTTGGTGTCAGTGTTAGTAGCAGTGCCGGTAGCAGTGCCAGTCTTGGTGTCAGTGCCGGTAGCAGTGCCAGTCTTGGTGTCAGTGTTAGTAGCAGTACCCGTCTTGGTGTCAGTGCCGGTAGCAGTGCCAGTCTTGGTGCCGGTCTCGGTAGCAGTGTCGGTAGCAGTACCCGTCTTGGTGTCAGTGGTGGTCTTGGAAGCGGAAGTAGTGGTGGTGCAAGGAGGCAGAGAGGATGGAGCCTTGTAGTTACAAGAGCTGGTGAGGGTATCGAGCAGAGAGTCGACAATGCTCTCCAACTGTGGGAACAGAACCACACAGAGCAGACAGTCATTGACATCATTGCCAACGTCCTTGACCAGATTGCAAACACAGCTGGTCAGGCCAACACAGCCCAGTGCTTGGGCGGCAGCAGCGGTACAAGAGGTAGTACAGTCAGTGAGGGACTTGCTTGGAGCACATGTAGGTTGAGCACCAGAGGTGGTGGCAGCCGTGGCCGCGACGGCCAACAGACTAAAGCCTGTAAGGGACGAGAATTTCATTGCTTTTCTGAGTTAGTTTCTGTGCGGCGTGCGGCGCTCCGAGCTTAATTCGAAGCTCACAACAGTTATACTCACCTCCCTTGTTATCAGGCCAGAAACAAAAATTAAGGTATTAAGAAAAAAGTGTTGAGTTTTTTGAGTAAAGGTTGGATCACTGAATGGAAGCAGTGATTATGGTGTGACTACTTGTGGGTTCGCAGTGCACAGGGTATAGGGTATACACTTGAAGAACAGATGATTCCAAATCCTTGATGAACGGAGTGCGGGTTCAACGCTTATATATGCGTGGCCTGGAGGAATGCGATAGGAAGGCCAGGATAAAAACAAACATTCCGCCTCATCGTCGGCGAAAAGAATTGTATGTTGATCGATCATCTCACTTTCTCTGCTGCTGGAAGTAAAAGCTGATTTCTTTTTTCGATAACGCTTGGCGCACTAGGAGAACGTAGTGTGCAAAGCGCACTTCTCACTTGTCTTTGGGATAATGTTCTCTAGCTTGTGGCCACGCAGTGGCGTCAGGTCTCTCAAACCACTCCACGATCCATTAACCCTTCCACGGCCATAGGGACATTCCACCGCTCTGACCTCCTCTCGCTTGGAGACACATCGGCGCCCATCTGGGTGTTTTGCAGGATCGCCCTGATTTTCCCTGCTAAAAAGCGGGCCCACACAACAGAAGCGGTGGGCGACCAGCTACCAGGGTCTCGAAGCCGCGATCGCTTACATTACGCCTGTCTTGGATAGGCAAGGATCATTCTTAGTGTGGCACCCAGTGCGATTGGCTGCGTGTTCCTGGTTCTTGCTAAATTTAGACGCCGGCGCCACGTAGGTACAACGTAGCCCATGTTGCATGTCCTGTTGCATGGTACCTGGCCTATTATCCAATGCGGCCACCTGCTGGGCCTTCCGAATTGGATCTGAGGCAAATGTGTCTAGTAGATCTGGGGATCCGATCAGCGCCAATTAGCTGTGGTGGGAATCGAAATGAGTTGTGTAAGGAGTCTAGATTGGGACGCGCGCGCTAACCGTAATGTGACGGCTAAAAGCTAGCTCGCTGATGTACTCTACAGAAGATACAAACATATTCTGTATCTTGCAAGTATAAATGTTATGATTAGTCCCGTGTTGCGTACGTAACAAATTCCCAGGGGCTTAATTGGGTCATTCCACGGCCAAAAGGCACCTGGGTAATAATTACCATCACCACTGCCAATACCAACGTCGCCGCGGAATGAGATCATACCAGAAGGAGAATTACTGCAAAGGGCTAAACGAGAGCGATCGACTGTCGCCAGATCGTGTCTCGGTGGACTGGAATGGATCGGTTACCCACCGCCTTAGCGCCATTAGCTTATCTCCTCAAAATCTAATCTCCACCCTACATTTACTCCTAGCCAGTTAAGCTCGATTCACGCCTAGACATACCCAGTCACAGGACAGGACTGCCAGGGTCTGTGTATGCCTGCTGGACCCTGCGAATTGCAGCCCTGGTCTTGGTTTCGACGATCTTCGGTCTTAATTACAGTCAAACGAACAGTTCCTTGTCCACGCGGGCAGCGGGCAACTAGACCAGAATTCTAAGTTGACAAGCATTGACTAACTGTAATGTGCGTTGCGCTTTGGCAACCCGGACAGCCGCCTGCCAAAGCCGGTGGTCTACGTAATCCGTGCGGTGACGTAGCGCCGTTGAATCGATGAATCCGTAGCAGGCGGAGCCAATGTGCCAATTTCATCTGCCGAGACGGACAGCAACCATTGTCCAGTGAGACCCTCGCATCGCCAGTCTCAGAACCACTGTCGGTGCATGAAACCTCCCAATTGGAATAATGAATGTACCGCCGGCTTGGAATTGTCTTCTTGGCTCGTTAATTACTGTGCATCAACGTGGTGATGCCTCGACATCTTGCGCGTTGATCCCGACCTTTACGACAGCTTACAGCTCCACAAGGACGCAGTTTGAATAGGAAGGTTGCATTCTCCGGAGAGTGCGGGATATGCATCTTCAGTCCGCGGTTTTCCCCGGCGGTCCGGAAAGTTGCGCTGATAAGCTGCACCCGTTGCGGTTCGATTGCGTGAGGGGTATGAAACAAGGCACTGTTTTAATATTCTGAGGCAAAGCCCGTCACTAGTACATGTTAATTTCGGCTTCTCGGCGTGTGCTAGAGTGATGTGGATATCTGTACATTGCGGCCTAGATCTAGAGCACTCGCAATAAGAATCCGTATCTAACTTAATTATCCATATTTTCAGTGGTGTTAGTTGCTCCATGTTGAGTGCAAACGGTCATGCGCGGCAAGGTTCATGATCAGCTAAACTGGTTAGTAATGTAAATATTAATTAACTCGAGCAAAGTACTACCTCATGACACAGATCTTATAAACTCCCACGCTGAACTATGCAAGAGTAAAAATATTTAATACCCAAGTCATGTTGTCCATACATATCATGATCTGATACCCAGCTGGCAAGCACCGCTACACCTCACACGTCAAATAACTGGTCAATATATCATCAAATACTGTCATGCCTTACTATCCAGCTTCTCAGAATAGACATGCACACTCAATATCTAGTCACTTGTCCTCCGACTAGTCTCGCCAACCGAACCAGGTTAATATCTCATCAACTAGCTGGTCCACCCCCAGGCGCCCTCGAGCTCGGAAAGCACAGATCATGAGATCAGCAGACTAGCAGACTAGTACTGGCAGACTGGCAGACTGGCAGCTATTTGACGGAACCTCTTGACGTCTGCATGCACGCCAACGCCGGCCAAGTAACCTGCATCAGGAGTACATGCCTTACGCAGAGAGAACTTCGAGGCGGGTCCACCCCGCGGATGCATAACAGTTACCTGCTATCATGTGCGCGTGATGACGCGTACCGGTTCTGAACGGCGACCTCGCAATGTTTTAAAGATCCGGAGGGTTCGGCATGGGGATCAGGCGAGCGCCGCCGTCGGTCGGTCAGGGGTAAGTACCACACACCCGGCCTATACACAGAGAGAATAGAAGATCGTTTGCCCGCCTAGCTACAGTCGCTTATACGTACGGTAGACGTTTTACTCGTGATCAGCCATGCTTTGAGCCAATCTTTGGTAACGGCTTGTTCAGTAGGTTGAGAGGATAGGAGACTAGGACTCAATATATGCCATGCATGAGAAGTCTAGCTCATAGGGCGACTAGCTCCCGATCGAATAAACAAGCGCTTTAATTCGGCACAGGTCACAAGCGAGTTTTCCTTCGATGTCGAATTCTGC
The DNA here is from genome assembly GCA_003705745.3 of Blastobotrys muscicola. Lineage (NCBI taxonomy): Eukaryota > Fungi > Ascomycota > Dipodascomycetes > Dipodascales > Trichomonascaceae > Blastobotrys > Blastobotrys muscicola. Next base: position 265,992 of record PPJL03000012.1, read on the forward strand.
TGACGAGCATATGTCCGGTTTCTGATTCCAGGTTAATTGCTGCCGATCCGGAGGGATCAGTTGCTTAATTGTACCTAACCAAGGTTAGCTGTATATCGGTTCGATTGGCGCGTGTATCACTCATGACCAGATATATCGATAAACCACAACCTAGTCAGAAAACTCGATACCGAGCTCGAACTACTTGAATCTAAGCCCGCAATCAGACAAGTTCTTCGCACTACGTGAAATCATTTCAAAACAGCCTGTAAGTTATGTAAGTATTTTATTTATGAGTCCCAGCTCATCCAGAATGCATACCAAATGGAGTAAATGCTATTCGATCAGGTGATGGAATAGCTCGCTGTGTCCGCTTAGATGAACATAGCGATAGCGGCGGCGGCGACAAGGCCACCGGCGACCTTGGCGACAGAGCCAGTGTTGCCCTGAGCAATTGGAGCGGTTGGCACCTGGACAACAGACTGGGTAGAGTTGTGTGGCAGGACGCTAACGACTGGAGCAACGGTGACAGATGGCTTGTTGGTGTAGACTGGAGCGACTGGGGAGCCAGTGATGACTGGGACCTGGGAGGCTGGAGCCTGGGTGGCTGGAGCTGGGTTGCAACCGCCTGGGCAAGAGGTGACGGTCTCGTAGTAAGTGGAGACGTGGGTGGTGAAGACGGTTCCGTTCTGGGTCATGGTCTTAGGGCAGACAGTGGCCACAGTGATGGTAGTCACGGAAACTGGAGTGCCAGATGGAACTGGGGAGTAGGAAGGAACTGGAGTGCCGGATGGAACTGGAGTGCCGGATGGGACTGGGGTGTAAGTTGGGTAAGGAGTCATGGAGTTGCAGTCATCGGAAGAGAAGACAGAAGACCAGGCAGATGGCAGGGCAGTGTAGGTGGTGGTTGGGATAGCGAGCTGACAAGACTGAGTCTGAGTTCGCTTTGGACAGTTGGAGAAGAAGGATCCAATGGAGGACTCAATGAACAAGTGCAGGTCGACGTAGAGAGTGGCGCACAGCAGGCAGGCCTCAATCTCCAGGTCGAAGGACTCAAACAGACCACAGACACCGTGTCCCAGGGTCAGAGAGGACTGGATCTTGATGGAAGCAAGTCCACAAGTGTCCATGCAGTCCTTCTGGGAGACCTGGTTGGTGGCAGTTGGGCAAGCAGTCAGAGTTGTGGTTGGAGATGGGGCGAGAGTGGAAGCTGGCAGAGTGAAGGTGGCGGAGGCAGTTGGGCAGGCAGAGATCAGTGGGGTGTATGGGCAGTGGAGGAGGGCCTCACCGACAGCACCGTCAATGATGTGGTGGACAGCTGGGTACAAGGCACCACACAGCAGACAGTCGCCCAGGTCGCTATCAATGTCATCAATCAGGGCGCAGACACAGTCGTGCAGACCATCGCAGCCGTTGACGTGCAGGAGAGCTCGGGTGCATCGAGAGATACAGTGAGCCAGGGTACCAATGATACCCTCAGCCTGGTCGTGGTTATCGTAACAGGTTGGAGTGACGGTGGCCACAGCGACAACCGATGGGGTCGGCTTCTCCCAGTGAGCGGAGGCAACGCCGGCCGCCAGAGCGAAGGCGGAAGCAATCTTGAAGAACTGCATATTAGTATTAACGAGGGACGATTAGGTGATTAACGAGAGTGAGCTGTAAAGCTGTTAGGCTGTTTGGCTGTATTAGTTGATGATGATTGACGGAGATCTCACTCTCTTATATAGGCCGTCGCATTAGCTTCCTTGCCCTATTCCCACTCAATTATTGTCGCCAAGTGTCCCCACTGGGTGCATTGAAGCCGTGCAAAAAGAACATACCCTGTGGGAACTCACTCGCCTGTACTGGAAGGACCCTCGCGGGCAACTCGGAGAATCGTCTCATCCACCTTTTTCCGACGTGGTTTCACGTCACTTCCCCCCACATGACCCATATCGAGTCATGCAGGAACCTCCACCGTCGGTCTTGCCTTCAGAAACGGCGGCCCACGTGACTCAAAAATATGACCGGTAGTAGATCAGTTGCCGTGGTGACGTGACGGGTTAGGGTCATGCAGGTCGCGCGGCTGGCCACCCTGGGGAACAATCGGCAGCCATTTTCTATTGTGCTGCTAGATTAGTGCTTAACATTTCGGTGAAAATTTACCCCTTTTTCTTTCCGCTACGATATGGCGTGTAGCAGTCACAAGCAAAGCGCGCCCTCCTGGCAAAATCGCAATCAAACTATGTCGAAGTATTGATGATCACGTGAGACCCATCATGTCGATGCGTCCAACCGACGACCTCCGTAGCTTGTGTTTCAGCCTTGTACGCGAGTCCACCCGGACCCGGCGTCCAGGCCGAACCTGGTACGGCTTTAGCCGACGCTAACGGCCCGTTTGGGGCATCGGCGAGGCAAGAGAGTACACGTACGCATGGCACGTAGAGAAAAGTCATAAGCAGGGTGCAGGGCTATTGTGGGTTGATAATGGCTGGTGTGGCTATGGCTAGCCGTTGATGAGCCAGATGCAGTCAATTGGTCCATGATGGGGCCCTGAAGCGTGGCCGCCCCCAGGCAATATTCACCAATGTTGAGCGAAACGTACCAGCAGCACTTCAGCGACAGTAGGCAGTCACAGTAGAATCAGGTACAGTCATTCTTTAGTGTGCGCACGCTTGGCAGCGCGCTAACTCCAACAATGTAGTTTCAGCGGGGTAGTGGCTGAGCGTATCGGATTTCCAGCTAGCCAATAGGAGTCCGAAGCGAAGACTCTGAAACGACCCAAAGCGAAGACAGGGACTGCTCAGGTACGGGCAGGAATTTTTTGGCCTGCTTTTCGGACCTTTATTTCCTTTGCGTGAGGATCTGAGTTTGGGCCTGGAGATAAAATTTTGCGCCTACACCTGGCGGGAACCCTAGCTAGGGAAGATGCCAGATCCCCCCTGACCCTGAACGGCGCCAGCCAGGAACTGGAGCAGGCCATTGGACGGGGACGCCCGTGAAGGAAATGGGTCTATTCTTGGTGCCGCGTTCACCAAGTTCCGGTTGAGACGCGTTGATTTGGCCTGAACTCTTCACGAAGAGTTCAATGAGATAAGCGATGAGGTGCGTTGATCTGACGGTCAGTGCTGGCTGAAGCAGTGACAGCGGTGATCCCCCTGAGATTCTCAAACGAGACTTTGCATAACGACCGCTGTGCGTTGTGAGCTGCCGGGATTGTGATGACCACGACTTCATCGGTTCCATGGACGTTTCGAGCTGCCAGTTGATGTGCGTCGGACGGCTACAGCTTCTTCCATCTTCTCTCCGGACGTAGCTTTGATGATACCTGGCCGTGAACCGACAACCACATACGGTTCTGATCGCCGTAGAAAGTAAGAGTGGATTGCTCGAAGGCGAAAAACTGCGCTGCAATTCAGCAAGCCCAGATTGGCTGCGAGGCTAGAGCTCACATGTGAACAAGCGGCTGGGTGCCAGTTACGCTGGTCACGACGGCGCCATTCTTGCTTTAATGGCGTTGCCGAAGTTGTCAGTGACCGATTCTGGTTTGTGCTTGCTATGTTCAGGGTCCGAACCAACTTGAAGTTTAGACTAGCTGATGGGATGCACACGTTAAGACGTTACCCTTCACTCTCTGATCGAAATCCCACGCAATGTCGAACCTGATCGCCCTCTCTGAGGTACGGCCCATGCATCGCGTGACCGCTATGATTTCCTCTCCTACCGGCACATCCATCGGTCCGAACAGATCCGCTCTCGTCGCAGGAACCTACCCGGATCATTTAACGATGATCACACCTCGATTCACCGCGTCCGCAGCGATGTGAGGATTGGCGCCAACCCGTTCAAAGCATGGATCAACATTCAAAACGTTCACGGCTACATCCGTGCCGTACCCGGGACACACGGACAGGGGCCTGAAGAGCTCGGCTGCATGTGTCAACGGCTACCGGCCAGACCACTTAAATGTCAGGGTTCGGTCACGTAACCTCGTCAACGACATCATGACGCGCGTGGATCACACCTGTGGTGTGTTCTGGTACAGCAAGGCTTAGACCAGCGCTCTGTAAGTAGTCTGGTTCAGCATGTCCTACTCGCACTGCCAGCATCGCCCGGCGCCCAGGATTGCCTGAGACGTGGGGCCGATGTCGTAATGTGTGTTCTCGGCCACTGTTATCGCCTGGTATCAAACATATCTTGGCGTAAGGTGGTTTTCTCCGCGTGGATCTGCGCTCTCTCAATTCTCGGAGACAGCCGTGGCTCTCGGCCGGGGCATATCCGGAAAGTACGGATTTTTTTTGCGTGTGTGCGGCAACCCACCCTTTTCGAGGAAACCGCTGTAGTGTTTCAAACGATAGAAATTTTCCAGGTCGGTGTCGGAGCTCCAATATTCCGAGACCCTGCGCGCGCGACTGAAACCTCCGCAGCACGGCTAGCATTTATCCGACGCAGGACAGACGGCGTCCCGTGTTTTGTTCTAGAGATATCGGTCGAGCTCAGGCCGGGAAAAAATTAAGCGTCGAATTCAATTTCAGGGTTTTGAGAGTATCCCACGCTGGACTCGGCAAAAAGTCTACAGCACCTCCTGTTCCCACATAGTCTCCCGCTGTAGTACTGAGTAAGGCCCTCTCGAGTTTAACTATGATTGATCGGACGGGGAATCGTGTTTTCTCGAGGATGTGGCCGTAGACGTTGTTTCGGCAACTTTGGGGGATTATCTTGGATTCTTTAGGGGCAGCTAGTCTCCGCGAAGATACCACCATCGTGTCTCTGGCCCAAAAGCTCATGTTAGACAGTATACGATTATTTTGAGTGCATGCATGTGCTAGCTGGCCCGGCCGGTATACGTACACGTGGAGAACTCCACCAAAGGAACAATAAAAAAACCTTGAGGCGTTTTGCGTGTATGCCACTGACATGCGTTCTCCCACGTGAGTCAAGACGTGGCCTCCGATCGAATTCACGCGGCGCCGGAAAAATTTCAATCACAGTTCTGAAGACATACGCGTACGTACCACGTATACGTCAGCTAGGCACCGAAATCCCGATCAATCGATCAATCGATCTATTGTGTCTAGTGTATATCTACGGCCGGCGCATGTGCTCACAACGTGTGTATAAGCCTAGAGGCAAGTGACGCTCAAATCGAAGCGTGCTGGTCACCAATCTAATATTCCCCTGAACCAACCGCGCCGTCCCCAAACATATATGCGCCATCGGGTCGGGTTTCCGACAACGAGCTTGCTCCTCGGGTCTCCTACCCCGCCATAAAAGCCCGTTCTGTACGTATTAGCACTCTGCGTGTCCGTCTTCTGCCGAAATATTAGTCCGTCGCACACAAACAGATGCAGGGTCATAATCAATGTGCATAAACGATAGATGTACATTAGCATTAGCATACGTGCCTGAGCACGGGTTAGTTAAATAAGGCCCAAGGGCGGTGTGCGGTCATAAAGCGTATTCTAGCTGTGAGGGGAGTCAATCTTGTGATTGGGATGATGATGAAATAATGATGATGATGATGATGATGATGAGTGAGACATGATTGGGTGGCTCGTACACTGCGTCGCGTGACACTGTCAATGCCCGTGGTCACAGAGACTATGAGGCGTATTCAAACTCCCCAAACCCCATGAAGCCCTGCTGCTGCGGACTGCAGGCCGCTGACAGCTGCTGGTTTGTCAGCTGGGACTGCTGCCACAGCTCCTCCAAGGACGCGCCAATGTCCTGGTTAAATAGCATGTAATCTGCCTCCTTCTTCTTTTCCGTCCTCTTGTGCTTGTGGTATGGCATCGGAGTCTCGTCGCTGGGGCGCCTGTGATGATGTGTTCCGGCGTGGTGGATTGGCTCCAGCAACTGAGGCGAAATTGATGTAGGCGACAGAGAGGCGGTTGGCCAAGGCTCGAAACTCACCAGTGGCTCAACCAACGGCTCAACTTGCGGACTGTCGGCTGGTGGAGTATCTGGATGTGGAAGCGAGGCCTGTGTGACTGGCGTATCGCTCTCCTCATCGCTGCTTCTGTCGTCTTGTAGTAAATGGATAATGTTATTTATCGAAAAGTCCTTATTTTGTGGAATGCAGTGGGAAACATCCTGGTTGTTGGCCAGTTTGGTCACCAGGTCAATAATGCCGTTCTGAAGAATATCAATCCTGCTCTCCAGCAGCTCAACGTAATCACTGGAATACGTCTTTTCAAGCTGTTTTTTCTTTTCCGTATAGGTGCAAATCTTGTTGTCCTGGTTGCACTTCAGACAGGGCGTTCGTCCATCACACTGAGTTAGTACTCCCCTCCTCACCCCACTAGCCAACTCACCTTTGTCTTCTTCATTCTAAATTAGCGCCATCCTTAACTCATCTCATCTCCTCTCGCCCGAATCTCTTCATATCTCATCCATCCTCTCTCTTATCTTATCAGTCACGTGACGAAACTAGAAGACAACAAAAAAAATCAAAACCCGTACCCTGCATCGAGGCAGCACACAAAGTTTCGGTCATCATCACGTAAGCAGATATTGTAGATTCCATCACGTAAGCATTGTATCAGTACCGTACCATCGACACGCGCGTGCAATCGTGTGTACTGCAGCTGCCTCTGCTTCGCTGCCTGTCTCTGCTTCACTGCCTGTCGCACTCCGATTCGTACGCCACCGTATTTCCATAACAGCCAGCGCCATACCATCCCACTCAAATCACCAATTCTACCCCCATGTTCATTATTACTCACCGACACGAATCACAGGCCTTGCCAACCCGCTTCTTCTTTTCTCTGTCCTCCAGCATTGTAATCAGTCTCGTGGCACCCAATCAAGTCAAAATCAATCAACTAAGGACACTGTCCCTGACTTTTACCCCTTCTCTGAAACGTCTACTCAAACCCCGTTGTGATAGCTTTTATATATACTCGGGCCATGTAATTTCAGAAATTGCTTTTTTCCGGATGTTTCTTTTGAGCCTTGTTCCGGTTGCTAGCATGCTTACTCATCTGCCTCACAATATCACTAATCAGCGCCACCCACTGAAATAGTTCCGGGGTTGGAATTTGTATATCTAGACTCTTACAATCTTACTCTAGCACTACTAACTCGCTCTCAACATCCTTTTCATTGCTCACTTAGAACCGGAGCAGTTCATCGGAAATGCGTCGGAAGGCCGGTCGGGATCTGTCCGGGGTCACGTGACGCCGGGGCCGGTTTGCTAACAACAATAAGTGGAAATACAAATTTCGGATAGAGATTCCGTTTACCCGACCCAAACGTTTTTTGTAACGATTGTGTGATGGTTAAACATGTGTGGGCCAGTAAAATCTGGGCAGGCGGCGGTGCATGTCTAGGCCTAGCTTTAGGACAATTACTAGCAAAAGAGAACGAATATTATAGGCAGTCGCTATGAGTACCCTCCTAGAGACTGCTAGGTTTGATCATAATGCGGTGATTGTGCTGGCTCGCGTCTCGCTCGTGGCTGTCATATTTGTATACTCACTATGCCGGCCGGCCCTACTTATGCCGATAGACCGACGCGGCCGCGCCCGATGACCTGGGCCTGTGACTGAGCTACCTGACTAAGCTACTTACATAATATCCCGATATACAGCGCCATCCCCAGTTTTGCACTCACATAACGGTTACATAAGGCACTAGTGTCCGGTGGCCGGTATGGCTAATCAAATGCCGCAGTGATACAATAGAGTTGATCGCCAAACGGTGGAGACCAGAATCTCGGGACGGTTCCGGGCGGGGCTATAATCTTGATTGTTATATGGTAAGTATAAGGGTTCAGTGGGTTTGTTTGATGTGCATTAACTAGGCATCAGTGGGCGTATAGTATTGGCGTACGTACAGTGGGCGTACATTGGTCAGTCAGTTGGTGGCAGCCGTACGAAAAGTGAAAAGCTGGGGTGAAAATTTTGAACTTTCACCTCACAATTGTCAAGTCGTGTACAAGACTTGACAGGACTTCTAACTGCTAAGAATAAGTAATGTTAAGCGTTCAAACTCCACGGAGCTGACTGTGCTCCACTATTCAATATTGTACCCTGATGGTTTAAGTGAGGTCATAATGCATATCATCACCTTCATAGAACGCCGGGTAACTCGACAATTAGTTCGGATCGCGCGTCGATCTAGCTTTTTCTTTTTGGTACCTGTTTGGGACAATGCTTGGTGTCAGTTACAGGGTTGGCAGGGCGGGGGTTTATCACGTGGCACGCGGCTGGGCATTGAAAATAAATAACCTGAGTTGATGGGTTTCAGCCGAAGCGTAACGAGTTGGGAGTGTTTCTGGGGACTAACTTCAGGTCCAAACGCATATAACCCTGTAATGAAAAGCCAGTTGAGGTATTTTGATTACGAACCTAGTGTTTTCTGAGCTCACGTGTGGCATGACTAAAAATTGCTAATAAAGTAAACCCTCAAAAAATACTGGCGCTCAGTTAAGCATGGAATGATCACGATGCAGGCTGTCTTATTACGCCCCAGATAAATTTCTCGGGGATAGAATGGCAAGCTGTGAAGCAGTGATCCAAACAATTCTGAAGAGAGACCCAGCAAGTCTCGGGACGCTGCCAGTGCGACAGTCTAATACGGAACGGAAGACTTCACAAAGAGACAATCGTGTAACACGAGGTACAAAGACAAACAAAACAATACTGTACGCAACGTAGATGAGACCTTGCAACAAATGATTCACTCTATCTCTGAGACTGGGCAGCACGGCGCTCGGCCCGAGCCGGCGGGGAATACAATTTCGATAAGGTTGTAGTGACGGGATTTGGAATGATTACGTTTCCAGAAGTTTTGTGCGGTATTAATGTTAGCTGCGATGATATGCAGGGCTGTCTCGGAATGTCGGGGTGGTGTAGCTCCGAAAGTGCGCGGCGCGCTCAGGGGTTTGGCCGATGTGGCTTGCCGGCACCAGCCATCCCACGGGCGGGTAACGCACTGCGATGAGTCCAGAACGTGCGGAAAAAATCGGCGCCGCGTCGGCCTCTCCGACAAAATCTCGGGTTCCCGGTATGCACCTATACTGTACATTGTGATTGCTAACTTGTACGTTACAATAAAATTTTAGTGCCCGATTCGGAAATGGTTTCCCAAAGAGGAAGTAGTTAGTTGCAAGTTTTCTGAGCCTGTAGCGTACTCGTAACGTTACTCGGTCGTCTGTAAAAATAACCGTGGCTAGTAAAAATAGACTGCAGTTGGTTGCGGTGCTGCAAGGCTCTGCAACACATAACGGTTTTCCGAACAGACAAGGAAGGTCCACGTAATGCGCTCGCAGTGGCTTCCCGACGAGTCTTCCCGGTCGGATTCGGTTCGGAAATGTGTGGCTTAGCGCGGGGTCGATATCAGGGGTGTATGTTGGTGAGTAGCGTATGTTTGAGCAACACGGCTCAGCGTACGTAATACACAGAGCCTCCACTCCGACGTGGGTGAGATCCAATGTTCAGATGCATCTCGCATGCTTACAGTGCAAGTAATAGCATGTACCTGATACGACCATCTCGTAATAACTTTTAGTTAGCATGCTTATCAGTGTCTTGGAATGCAGAAGCTTTCGGAAAAAAATTCGGACCTGCCTGGGTCTGGAACCGGATAAACTCAGGTCGGTGAACAAGGACTCATCGTTCCATGCAGAGAATGTTCAATCAGCCGTGATGATGTGGAGTTGCGATATCGTAGCGTTGGAGGATCTTCTCCCGGGCGACTGTTCAAACTCACGATATCGTTTCGGTAGTGCCATGACATCTAAGCTGTGCTTGAGTCACTGAAAAAATCACGTGATCTGGTGGGCAACCTCAATTTTCAAACCCTGTATGAAGGCGCCATGGCCAAAAAGACTGTTCCTAAGGATCCCAAGAAGGATTCAAAGTCGTGCGATAAAGATACCAAAGCCAAGGACGCTAAGGACGCCAAAGATGCCAAAGATCAAAAGAAAGGACCGCTAAGTAAAGCGGATTACCAAGCTGGAAGGGCCAAAGTCGCAGCTTCAAGTTCATGGACAGGGAAGTTGCCGGGGACAATGTTACACGAGCATTGTCAGAAGGCAAAGTGGGAGAAGGTTCAGTTCAACCAGGTGAGTACGAGGCGGCGCTCGAGGCAGCGCTCGAGGCAATACTAACGAGATTCAAACCAAAAACGGCTTCATGATGAACATTGTTCTTGGCCTCAAGAACCCTAAGACCCATGAGGTCGAACACGTTGAGTTCAAGTACCCAAAACATCTACCCGCACAGGCCAGCGCTTTGGAGGCCAGACACTATGCCGCTACTTACGTCCTGCATCGAATTGCATCTCACAAGAACCTGCGCATGGTCTTGCCAGGCCCTCACAAGGAACTCTGGGACAAGTTTAATGACGAAAAGAAAGCAGCAGATCCAGAAAAGGCAAAACTTTTTTACAATGAAGACCCGTTTGCGGCTCAACGTGAACAAAAGGCTCAGAAGGTACTTGCCGATAAGAAGCGAATAGAAAACAACTCGGATGAAAAGAAGCAGGAAGTCGCTATCAAGAAAGTCATTCAGAATATCAAGCGAGAAAAGCGTGTTCGATTCAATGCAATCTTGGAAATGTCGAGAGACGCGCGACAAGTGGTCGAGCGAGTCGTTAGAAAGTACCATGGCTTTGAAACGAACCGCAATGTACAAACACTTGATTCTGAGAGCGATCTGTACGGGTTCATCGTTCGGTCTCTAGCAAAGTTAGGGTTTGAAAAGAACCAAGTCGTCGAATCACTTGAATACAACAAGACAATGTCGGATTGTCTCGAGTGGCTGCTCATTCACGTTCCGGAAGACGACCTTCCTCCATTGTTTGACACTAACAAGTCTGTTGGTGTGAGTGCCAACATCCAGTCGAGTGACTTGAAGCACGAGTATGCAGTGAGGGAACTGAAGCAATATGGCTATTCTGAAGAGCTGGTGAGAGAAGCCTTGGCTGATTGCGCTTCCGCCTCAAGTCCCAAATACGCTGCACTGACTATGCTTACTCACATGTTGGTGGGCCACGAAACTCAAGAGAGTAGTGAAGACGATAAAGAACAGTGGCTTGAGGAAATCGCCAGTCTGGAGGCCATCGATGATACATTCCAGGGGACTGAAGACAGTGCTGCGGTCACTGGTAAAACCGACAATTTCACACTGAGTATCATTTTCTCGCGTCCGCAAAACTATCCCGAGGCAATTCCAGGAATCGCAGTCAGAGCCGAGGGCAAGAACGTGCCAAAATACGTGTTGCTTGACGTTGTACGTCAGGCAGGTCTCGAGGCCCTGAACTACGTTGGCTCCTTTATGATTTTCGCAGTGTCTGAGTGGATCAAGGAGAAGTTCGAGGAGATCTGGAAGTCGCCCTCCAAGCTCGTTGATATCGCCGGTGGTGTATCTGGTTCCATAGAGGTCGCCAGAAAGACCAAAAAGGCAGAGAAAGCTATCAGCCGGCCTCTTCCCAAGCCGAAGATTGATCCAAAGTTGCTCAAAGGACTCCACGATAAGCACCTGGCTGAATCAAGTCGTCTACAGGAGATGGTCCGCGACCGACAAAATTTGCCCGCCTGGAAAAAGAAGGCCGAAATCGTTCAGCTCATCAACACGCATCAAATCACCCTAATCACCGGTGAAACAGGTTCAGGCAAGTCTACTCAGGTAGTCCAGTTTGTCCTAGACGACCTTATCCAAAGAGGCGAAATGTGCAACATTGTATGTACCCAGCCACGACGAATTTCTGCAATGGGACTAGCCCAGCGAGTCGCGGATGAGCGGGATTCTGAGATTGGCAAGACTGTCGGTTACAGCATTCGAGGAGAGACTAAAGCTTCTGGCGACACTATGATTCGGTTTGTGACGACAGGTGTGCTTTTGAGAATGCTTCAAACTGATCCTCTGAATGCTCTTCAGAATGTCACGCATATCTTTGTGGACGAGGTCCACGAGCGGACGATTGATAGTACGTTTTTGTTGATACTTCTGAAACGTCTCACGAAGCGAAACAAGGGCCTCAAAATTGTCTTGATGAGTGCGACCATCGACCCCAAGACGTTTATTGACTATTTCTCTCAGCGGGTCGCATACACGCATATCGAGGGCCGAACTTTCCCTGTCAACGAGTTCTTTTTGGATGACGTTATTCGACAGACAAAATACGTTCCCCCGGCTCTCGACGAGGAAGACGCCGACGATGTGGGCCGGGTTATTCTGGCGCTACGTCACGGACTTGATTTTCGACTGGTGGCGACGCTGGTTGAAAAGATTCACAAAGAGCTTGCTGACGGAAGCATTCTGGTGTTTATGAGTGGCGCAGCCGAAATCGACAACTGCATCGCCGCCATCCAGAATAGCTCCTACGGAAACAGCTTCCATGTGTTACCGCTGCATGCCTCTCTCACTCCCGCGGAGCAGCGACGAGTGTTTGAGAAACTGCCAGCAGGAAAATCCAGAAAGATTGTCGTTAGTACCAACGTTGCCGAAACTTCCATCACAATCGCAGATTGTGTGGCGGTGATTGATTCCGGCAGAGTGAAGCAGACTATGTACGAGCCAAGTGCCAGCGTGGTCAAGCTCGTCGACACTTGGGCCTCTGTTGCCGAAGTCACTCAGCGAAAGGGTCGAGCCGGTCGAGTGCGTGAGGGAACGTGCTACAAGCTGTACACGTCCAATATTCAGGGCGAAATGTCCTCGCACCCTGAGCCCGAGATGCGACGCGCACCATTGGAGCAGCTTTTCCTCAGTGTCAAGGCTCTTGGTGTGGCCGATGTTTCAAAGTTCCTATCCGAAGCAGTGGACTCCCCTGGCGTTGAAGCGCTCGACGCGGCCCAGCATCTGCTGACAAGTATCGGGGCTTTGAATTCTGGTGCTCTCACGCCACTGGGTAAACACTTGGCCAGCATTCCTACGGACGTCCGATGCGCTAAGTTGCTTATTCTCTCGACAATCTTTGGCTGCTTAGATACAGGACTCACTCTTGCTGCCATCCTCTCCTTACGTTCGCCCTTCGTCTCGCCTCGTGAGAAACGTGACGAAGCCAAGGAAGCGGTGGTCAGGTTTGCGGCGAACGGTGAAGGAGATCTACTCGCTGCTGTGTCAGCATACAACGAGTGGACCTCCAAAAAATCGCGTGCTTGGTGCAAAGACAATTTCCTGTCGCATCAAACGCTTTTTGATATTGCGTCCACGCGAAGACAGCTCTCTTCGGCACTGCAAGAGGCCGGTTTCAGGGTGCCGAAAAACTCCGCTGCTAAGAGCTCAGCTACGGTGAACGACAAGCTAGTCAGAGCTATCCTTGGTGCTTCGCTGGCCGTGGTAGAAGTCGTGTTCCCGCAGCAAGTCTTTGCAGAGTCTAGCGTTGGTGCTATTGAGAAGGATCCTGACGCCAGAGGTATCAGATTCTACGACAAACCAGGCCCAAAGCAGGAGGGAGGCCAGCGTGAACGAGTCTTTGTCCATCCGGGCTCCACTCTGTTTGGTGCCAACAAGTTCCTCAACGATTGTCGATTCGTGTCTTATTCGACTAAAATGTCCACAACGAAGCTGTTTATCAACGGGCTTACTCCGCTATCTTCATATGGTCTTGTCCTGTTTGCTGCCGATTCCATCTCTGTAGACCCCTTGACGTCCGCCGACAATGGCGGTGCTAACGGAGGCATTGTGGTTGAGGATTGGGCTGGGCTCAAATGTCTACCGCGAGTGGGCATTCTCGTCAAGCTGCTAGGAAAGCTTTTGGGAACTCTGCTGGACGCCAAGTTTGACGATCCATCTCTAGATCTCTCGAGCCACGATGTGGTAAAAGCAGTTATGATGCTCATCCAGGGAGAAGGCAAAAAGATAGACTTGTAAATAGAGAATAGACAATGCATTAATGACTGTGATATATAGACGCAGACCCTGTGTTGGCTTGTTTGACAATCTACAGCATAGACAGACAAGAAAGAGAGTTAATGATGCAAAAGAGTAAAAAGAATCGTCACAGACAGGATTCGAACCTGCGCGGGCAGAACCCAATGCCTAAACTACTTTGACGAATCAATAGCAGGGCAACGCCTTAACCACTCGGCCACTGGGACTATCTTGCCTGTCAGCTATGTTGGACCATTACATCCCGTCTTTTCAAAATTCTCCCAGCGCCGGAATTGCTTTAAATTGATCGTAGGTAGCTTCATAGTATCAATTGGCATTCTATAAGATGTTTGAACGATCTCACAGATCAATACAGGTAGATTTCGGTGAGAAACCCAAATTTAGTAGTTCGACACGCGCGCGCGTTCTAGAGCCGGAATCTTACGCACGTCCGTCCGGGAACAGGGTGGACTAAGCTTGGTGACACTTACTTCAGAGCCTTTGCTTTTGTATCATTACATTTGTGCATCGGCGTGGTATACGTAGCAAGCACTACTGTGCTGCAATTAACAGGTTCTGATCGAATGAACCAAATTAAAATCGAGTCTACTGAGGCAATGGAATAATATCAAAGCTCTCGATGTAACTCGAAAATAGATGAGCTTTCGAAAAATAAAGAGTGAATTTTTGATTATGTATACAGACAACTGGACGATGCGGAAGGATGGCGCTACATTAATTGATATCACAGAGCTCGAGTACAAGCAAAACAAATAGAAAAACCTCGACATGAATGTTTACGAATACATGATTACGCATACTTGTATAGGTATACCTATATATATGGTTCCAACATGTACAGTCATCGATAGACAGACTAAATATGCGCGCGTGTGCTACTTTCGACACTCAATAGACGTTTCCATTCAGCTTATGAAGTAGAAATATCAACATAGGCACATTGAGGACGTCCTAATCAATATTCGATCCGATAATACAGCGCCGGAAAAATCAAAACTTAATACCAAACTTTTTTTTTTTTTTTTTTGGATCGGGTAGTTTAATATGAAAGCTAAGTGAAAGAAATATGTCTAAACCACGTCTCAGCTAAGGAAACGCTAGTTCGGAAACACTTCATTGGTACCAGCCCTTTTTTTTTTCGATCTGGAGATAAACTACTATCTAAAATACAAAACTCAGATAGATCTCAAATCATGGTAAAGGATAAACTCAATCCTCATCGTTGACAAGAGTCAACGCTCCTGAGAAACCTTGGGCGTAAGTGCCGAGCCAAAGCCGCAAGCTTGTATCAATGCGCATTCAGAGCATCAATAGTGTCGTAGTAGTGCTGTCCTGTGTTAGTTGATACCGCCGCCTGAAATGAAAATACTTTTCGTGGTGACCCATGGCGGCTTCCCGCACATAGGCCTCCACTATGGGCCGTTCACGAACCGGATCGGTTGAGACCTCTATGTTATACCGGAAGTCTCTGGCGAGACACTGGATAGCGTGAATGAATCGCCCCAGCACAACACCGGTATGCCAGTCTCCAACCATATAGCGAATCTCCTCCCAGCCCAATGGAAGCAGACGCCCTCCAGGATCGATCAGCAAACCCCACAGGTGGCGGACAACCGAGCATTCGAAGTAAAGATGTAAAGCGTCCTCGAAGGAGTTCTCATCGCGGCATAGAACACACCTGGCATAAGGATACCGGTGGTAAGTGACATTCGGCGACCGGACGTAGTAGCCTGGGCTAGGTAGTGTGTTGTGCAGAAACATCTGGATTGCTTGTGCACCCCAGGGAGCCCTACGCCGGTAACCAGCCCTAACCCTGATTTTCGTCTTTGGTTTGTCAGTGAAATTCACGACTGACCACGACATCACAGCTCCGTTGGCTCAGTTGGTAGAGCGTCAGTCTCATAGCTCGTCTTCTTCGAAAGACTTCCTGTGATATCTGAAGATCGAGAGTTCGATCCTCCCACGGAGCATGATCTTTTGCCAGATGCAGAAGTTTTTGGGGTGGAGCACAGTGATTAGCCGACTTATTCGATAATCTTTGCGATCCGGTACGTAATCTTCGGCGATCAATTTCTGGAGATCCTGCCGATCTCTAACCACCATGATGGTTGAGCCTAGACTCTTAAGGGATCGAAATGTCTCCAACTTACATTTTTGAAACGTTGTAGCAGCATAACTCAGGATCCATTAAGGTGGAGTAGCGCTGACGGACATAACGTCCGGTCGGTGATCGGAGATAACTTTTCCGGGCGGAAAAATATCGGACTTTTCCAGTTGGAGCACAAATAACCAAGGTTACGGTACATGAATAGCCATGCAAATGATATAGAATACAATGCTCAGGGACTGAGCTCGTAGGATACAACAATCCCAACTAGTCGTGACACAACAAGTAAACAATAAATAATTCATACCAATTTATGCACGTAGAAGTCAGTCCTTCCGAATAAATACGGCCTGTGGAAACACCAGTGTTCCTCTTCGCTCCAGCCAGGCCTGTGTATCGTAGCCAATGTCGATTCCCTTGAACTTGACAATTTTGACGCCATGTGTGACCAGCTTAATCACTGCGTAACCAGTCATGGAGCTATTCTGCTCAATGTCGACCAATTCGAGTGCGTTTGGCGGTGAACACTCAGTGATAGCGTCAACGACGTCATCATCAAACATCTCGCTTGAAGAGATGATGATCTTCTTCAAGTTGGGGCACTTCTTTCCCACAAACTCGACATACTCCTGCTTGGTCAGTCGTTCGTCAGACTTTGACAATGCGATCGTGTGTAGGTTCATGCCGCAGCAATAGTAGTCGATGATTTCGCCAATGCGACTGGCCTCGCCTTCGAATGCCACCAGTTCTAAATGCGTAAGGTTTGGCTGAGGGCAGACTTCGTTAGGTACTAGAGAGTCAGCGTCCCAGGTTAGGTTCAGCTTGAGGGATTCTAGGTTTCGTGTATCGAGATTGAGAACGGTGTGTGCTTCGCAGTCTAGATGTTTGAGCTTGTCCATCTTGCAGATGATGCTGTGAAGCTCGTTGGACTGAGTCTCCTTAGACCGCGTAAGCGACACGCACTCGAGACGTTCTAGGTCGGGACTGAATCGGAGGACGTCTGTGAGAACAGGGTTGAGAGGCACGGCTCCGGGGACGTAGTCTTTGATCACCAAAGACCGCAGCTTGAGAGGCTTGGATAAGGTGAACATGTGGTCTTGTTGGAATGCAAAAAATCGGGTATTAAAGTTGACAGAGAACTCGCAGGTGAACTCGAGCTCTTCAATGTTGGTTAATTGGTTGAGTATGGTGGCCAGGTACCGCGGCGGGCCCAGCCATTCCACGTTCAGTCGTTTCAGGCCAGAAAAAAGGGGCTCGTTTCTTTCCTGCATGCAAAATTCGATGAACCGCATCGTGAGACTGATGTCTAGCCCCTCGATCATGTTACCACAAGTTTCACCGAGAAACTTGAAGCAAGGTGATTCGTCGGGTTTTTGCAGCCTGGGCACCACCAGTTGCTTGACTTTTTGTGGATTCGGACCGTTGACCGCATAGCCCACGTACCGCTTGAGCATGGGGATTGAGAATTTCGGAATCTGGATAGTTTTCAGGTTCATGTGCGTCCACAGTCTGCAGTCTGTCTGGATGAATTCCCGCCACCTCTTGCTGACCATTTTCGCTCTGACCCGTGCCTTAAAGTCGAGATACTCAAACACCAAGTGCATCATGTCGTAGGGTAACGCGTCTAATGGATCTCGATAAAGCGCTGCTAATTTGGGTCGTGTCGATGCTTTTGTGCTGATTTTATCTTCGAGGATCCTCGCTACACGTTTCAGCGTATCGCGTAGGTTGTGGTTGGCGGGTACGGACTTGAGCCCGCGGTCGTAGATTTGTAAAGCCTTGTCATCGCATTTGTGTAGTTGTAGAAGTTTTCCTGTTCGGAGATATCCCCTCGGGTCTTGCGATTCTAGTTTGATCATCATTTCACCATCCTTAATAGCCTCAGGCAGCCGTTGCAGCTTTTCCAGACAAGCGGCTCTTTGATCAAGAAGAATTAGCAGTTTCTCAGATGTAGTGAGCTTCTGCTTAGTGGCGATGAGAATGGCCTGGTTGAAGGCCCGCAGAGACTGTGAATATTTGCCAGACCTGAAGAAGTCCACGGCATATTTGTGGTTCTGCTCCATGGCGAGCGTTAGCTCGCTGGCTATAGCCTATCAGTACTGATTCCTTGCTGCTTTCAACCTGATACTCCCTAGTCGCGAGAGTATCTGATCGAATCTGGACTGGTATCAGACAAAGCCTGGTAAGCGTATGTCCCGGCGCGTTTGGCTTCCGGGTAAAACTTGACCGTGCGTAAAGGTTTGTTGTTGATGCTGAATAGCTCAGGAAAGCAAATAGCAAGCTGGTACTCTTGAAGTGTTTGAGTGAATGTTGAAGGAGAAGATCGCTGGAGCGGACTTTGCGTGGCCTGCTCTTACGGAGATAATCATTTATGCCCGTCCAGTCACGTGAGTAGCGCGAAGGTTAGGGTTATGGTATGCGATGGACTCAGTTAGGCTGGTGTGCGCGTTCTTGCAGTTGAGTGCAGCTGTAACGTTAGTTTTAGCGCGGTTTTGATGCAGCCTGGTCAAATGTGGGCTAATGCTGTGGTTCTGGAATGTTCTGAATACGCGAGTGTACGTGTTCGGGTTCGTGCGTATGGAGATTGCTTCTGATTGGCTGGGATAAGACTGGGATGTCATGTAGGCAGTAGTATAATACGACGGCAGTTGGGATCACAGGTACGTAGGAAATTCGCGGAGGGATCACAGCAATGGAAGTTGCATGTAGTGCAGGTTCCGTAGTGATATAAGGAGTGCATGTGAACAGTCGTACTCAATGCGCGGCCGCTAGCATGAATATTTCGTTATTGTCAGAGAACTGAGTAGTACACGAGATGTTCCGACTGATCCGATACATCCTGGCCTCACATATGTTGCACGTGTATTGGAGATGCGCTGAGTACAACGTTTTAACCAACGGTTAACTAGAAGCCAGCTGACTACACGTGATGCCTTATTTGAGCCTAATTTTACCAACCTAGGCTTTCAGCTCGCCAACCACTCGCTTGCTAGCCAAGCGTAGCACCAAATCACTTGCTTGCTCGATCACCCCTGGTTTTGCCAGGCTCAGAAACGCGCTTGCGTCACGAAAGCGGACATTGCAGGAATATCGCATTCACTCTGTTCCTATTGGCTTTTCGTATACGGCTCGCAGATGTACGTGGCACGGCTCGTTTCATTCATTTCATTCGTTCCTTTCATTCAATTGTTAGTTGTCGTTTGTCTATAATGTCAATCTCAGTGGGACTGTTTGAAGGAACGTTGGACACGTAACATTCACGTGATTGTACACCAACGCTGTTGGCAGCCTACTGCCGAAACCGGCCATATTATATACCTAAGGCCGTTCAATGCGTTGGGGCGGGTGCCTGTAGCCCGGTTGCTGAGACAATTGAGGTTAGGTTAGCGCGGTATATAAATGGGAGGACCCCACACGTTTATCCATCATAACATCACGTTGGTAAACGTCTGAGAATATGCTAACGGAGATGTAAGATCTTCTCGCGCTCCGGCGTGAGTCCTGTTAGAATTGATTGGATCGTAGTGACGCAACCCACTACTTGTTTGCACACCTGTCCAGGTTATGCAACTCAAAGACATGCGGGGTACCCCGGTCGCCACTTGACTCGTCAATTGACGTATTGCTGGACTCATGGACTCACCTCTGACCAACCGGTCACCGCTCCGCGGATGGAACAGGTGAATATAACGATTTTGCATGACCGGTGCCCACTCGTGAGGAAACTTGCGAGCGTGGCTGAGAATATACGGTCCGAACTTGATCTAGTCAATACTAGCGAAAGGACATGCAACCTCTTTCCACTCTAATCTAGAAGAAACCAATCCGCAAAAAATGTCTCCACCAACTGCTGCCGCCCTTCGACCACAGGCTGTTAACTTCAGTAATGTTCCCCAGGCCGAGGCCGTTGTCGAGTCATTCGGCCACGACTGGTCCAAGTTCACCTTCAAGCCCATTCGAGAGTCCACTGTGTCTCGAGCCATGACTCGACGATACTTTGAGGACCTGGACAAGTACGCCGAAAGCGACGTTGTCATTATTGGCGCCGGTTCCTGTGGTCTGAGTGCTGCCTACGTTCTTGCCAGCGCCCGACCTGACTTGAAAATTGCCATAATTGAGGCTAACGTGTCCCCAGGTGGAGGTGCCTGGCTCGGTGGACAGCTGTTCTCCGCCATGGTTATGCGGAAGCCAGCCCACCTGTTCCTCGACAAGGTCAATGTTCCATACGAAGACGAGGGCGACTACGTTGTCGTCAAGCATGCTGCCCTGTTCACTTCCACGTTGCTGTCAAAGGTTTTGGCCTTCCCAAACGTGAAGCTGTTTAATGCCACCACCGTGGAGGACCTCATCACTCGAAAGGACCCATTGAGCGGCGAGGTTCGAATCGCCGGTGTGGTCACCAACTGGACCCTGGTGTCCATGCACCACGACGACCAGAGCTGCATGGACCCTAACACCATCAATGCGCCAGTCATCATTTCGACTACTGGCCACGACGGTCCATTTGGCGCTTTCTCCGTCAAGCGACTGGTATCCATGGGCCAGCTCGAGAAGCTTGGTGGCATGCGAGGTCTCGATATGAAGGCGGCCGAGGACGTTATCGTCACCCAGACCCGAGAGATTGTTCCAGGTATGATTGTCGGTGGTATGGAGCTGTCTGAGATTGACGGCGCCAACCGAATGGGACCAACTTTCGGCGCCATGGCCTTGTCTGGTGTCAAGGCTGCCGAAGAGGTCTTGCGAGTCTACGACTTGCGAGCTAAGCAGAACATGGAGTAGTCCGTTCGAAGCAGGGCTAACTGCAAGACTCTGCTACGTGAAATTTAGGATTATGGAATAGTGTCAAACACGATTATAATTTTCGTTAAAGCCCACTAGTGCTGAACATTGTACAGCTTCAGAAACTGAGGCGAGGACTGTTTTTGTCTAAATTGCAGTCACGTGAATCAGATATTGAAATATTTCCAGTGACTACGTCATTATTCTGCCGACATGAACCATGTAACACTCCCAGCAAATGTCACTCAACAGTTCGCGCTTTGCCGTGTGCTGACTTGTACGCATGCAAACTTGGCGTCGCGGATAGATTCCTTTTCTGTTCACACCCGCAACCACTTCAGCTAACCCCCGGCGCTACTGTCAACTCAAAGACCACATAATATCCCCTGCCCAATGAAAAGGACGCCAATATCTCACTCACATGCACAACCGTTGAATTATGGGGCGCGGCGTCGGTTATGGACGGTCACGTGCACGCGCATGAGGTCTCACTTATCTTAAATGTAACTTTATCTGTGACACTACTTCTTCACCTCTAAAAACAATGAGTAACGGGAAGTACCCTGCTAAGCAGCACGCACAGCGAGCTGCTGCTCTCTTCAAAAAGCTTGCCCCAGAGCACGCCGAGAGCGTCATCTACATCCCCTCTACCAAGACGCAGTTCTGGAAGTACTGTGACCAGACCGTCAACTTTCGACAGGACCGATACTTCAACTACCTGACTGGTGTGGACACTATTCCAGACTGCCACGTGACCTACGATATCAAGAACGACCATCTAACGCTGTACTTGCCACCAATTGACAATGATGAGGTCATGTGGAGCGGTATGCCACTTTCGCTTAGCGAGGCTAAGAACGTCTACGATGTCGACGAGGTCAAGTACTCCACGGACCTTAAGGCCCACATTGATTCGGCCAACGTGCTCTCTATCGACGCTGTCCCAGACTTTCCTTCCATCAAGAAGAACGATGATTTGAAGGAAGCCCTGGACGAGACTCGAATGATCAAGGACGAGTTCGAGATCAACCTGATGCGAAAGGCCTCTGAGATTACCGACAACTCTCACTTTGCCGTCATGAGTGCTCTGCCAATCGAGAAGAACGAGGGCCACATCCACGCCGAGTTCGTCTACCACACTATGCGACAAGGCTCCAAGTTCGTCGCCTACGACCCCATCTGCTGCTCAGGAACTAACTGCGGCACCCTGCACTACTTGGACAACGACCAGGACATGGACGGCCGACAGCTTGTGCTTATCGATGCCGGTGCCGAGTGGAAGACTTATGCCGCTGACGTGACCCGAGTGTTCCCAATCAATGGTGAATGGTCCAAGGAAGCCCGAGAGATCTACACCCTGGTCCTGGACATGCAAACTCAGTCCATGAACAAGGTCAAGGCTGGCGTTCTATGGGACGACCTTCACCTGTTGTGTCACCGAATCCTGGTCGCCAAGTTCCTCGAGCTCGGTATCTTCAAGAACGGTACCGTTGAGGAAATCATGGCCCAAAAGACCTCTGCTGCCTTCTTCCCACACGGCCTGGGACACATGCTGGGTATGGACACCCACGACACTGGTGGAAAGGCCAACTACGAGGACCCTGATCCTTTGCTGAGATACTTGCGAATCCGACGAGTGCTCCAGGCTAACATGGTGGTCACTGTCGAGCCAGGCTGCTACTTCAACAAGTTCCTCGTTAACCCCATCCTCAAGGATCCACAGCACGCCCGATACATTGACGAGGCTGTTCTGGAGAGGTACTGGGCTGTGGGAGGAGTTCGAATTGAGGACGACGTTGTTGTCCTGGAGGATGGTTTTGAGAACTTGACAAAGATTGCCTCTGATCCAGATGAGGTTGCCAAAATTGTCAAGGATGGTATTGCCAAGGGCAGGAGCCACTTCCACGTCGTTGTCTAACTCTTCCGCTTAGATGGGTTCTAGACGCATAGTTATATATTCAGCTAAGACTCAAAAGTTTAACTCATTTCTTCTCCAGGTCCAACCTTTACGTTACTGGTATTGGTTTATTAATTCATATATCGTATCATTATAACTTTTAATTGCGTATTGCGTCGTCCCCTGACAGGACTATGCCAAAGAGTCTATAAATTCTAGTGCCTGGTGCACAGTTGGGAAGTACACTCTAGGCGAGTTTCCGTTCAACAAATTGTCAATGCCGCTAGTCCTGAACCTTGAAACGATAACTGGATCGCTAGGCATTCGCACGACCAAAACCTTGATGTCCCGCGAGATGTAGCTCTCCAGCAGTTCCTGCAAAATCTGAATTGCGCTAGGGTCACAAGAGGTCATTCCATGCAAGTCGAGCACAACGTGGTGGAGGATCTCACTCCACTCACTTGGGGGCTCGGATGGATGCGCCTTCATAGTGCCGTAGTTTTCCAGTCGCTTAAGTCGGTTTCTGAGGTCACCAGTGTTTGCAAAAGTAAGAGGTTCTGGAATCTTGACAATAAGACAACCTCTCACCAACTCGAGTTCCTCGTCATCTTCACCGTCAGCATTGTGGAAAACGTTTGTACCAGGGACACGTCCCAGGATTTGGATTCGAGGTCTGGTGGCATGGTGAATAACCCGCATGAGCGAAAAGCCAACACCAACAGCAATACCAGTCTGAACGGACCAAAACACAGTTCCGGCAAAGGTGATGAACAAGGTGAAGAGATCAGAGTATCCACCAATCTTCCAGTAAAACCGGATATCACCTGGAGCCTCTTCAATCAGGCTCAGTCCTACCACGAAAATGACAGCGGCGAGAACGCATTCAGGGAGGAAGTAAAACAGGTGCAGCATGAATGAGGTGCAGAGCAGGGTTACCATCGACAGCACCACGCCGGACATTGGCGTTTTAGCTCCTGAAAGCGCATTGACCTTGGATCTGGCATAACCACCGAATGAGGGAAGAGCGCCGACCAGACTAGAGGTCAGGTTAACCATTCCCAGTGCGACCAACTCTCGGTTGGTGGAGATGTTGAAGTCGTAAATCGAGCCGATAGACTTAGCCGCAATGATGGACTCAAAGAAACCGAGCAATGCAATGAAGAAAGATGCAGAGAAGTTCGTTTTGAAATCCTGGCTCTTTGACGGAGTGAAGGGGAACTCAATCTCGATGATCTTGCCCCGCTTAATGTGTCCCACAACGTCGATTCCACGCTCGTTCAAGTCGAAGTAATCACAAATCAGCGTTGAGCAAATCACGACCAGGAGAATGTCTGGAAGGAACACCAGCTTCGGGTAATCCTTGGAGTACTTCTTTTTGATTGTCCGCAGGATGAGTATTGTCGCCGCGGCAGTGATTGCCACTTTGAAGGTCAAAGCATGAACTTCGCTCAGATGGGTGACGATGAAGATAATCTTGCCGATACTGGAAGGGTGGGTTCCGGTTATTTCGTGCATCAAATCAGTTAAACCAAGCATGTTTGGCAGCTGCTCCAAAATCATAACCATACCGACGGCAGAGATGAATCCCCGAAGCAAGGCTCGAGAAAGAACAGAGTCGAGGAATCCGAATCGGAACAGCCCAGCAAACAGAAGAATTGAGCCGGCCGTGCCCGTGATGATGCCCGTGACCTGTTGAGGCGAGAGGTCAAGGTTTCGCTCGCCCGAGTTGTGCGGGTGATCATGATGAATGTATGGAGTCATGGCCTGTCCGACAACAAGCGAGATTGGACCCTCTGGCCCCACAACCATTTGAGGGACAGAACCAAACAGCGAGTAGATCAACGGGGGGACAATCAGGCCGTAGAGACCAGAGATGGTTGGAGTAAACGCCAGCGAGGTGGCATAACTCATGCAAATGGGGATTTGGTAACTGGCGACAGTCAGACCGGCGCACAGGTCACCAAAGAAGAATGACGGGTTGTAGTGAGGAATCCACGAAATTGCTGGGAAGTAGTAAGCCCAGTATGATCTAGTGAGTCGCTTCTTCGACGGTTCAGCAAAGATGGAACTCTCATTGTCGCCGTAGTCTCGGAGTACACCCTTGAACCGGGGATTGTCCGGGGTAGGACTTGGGATCCGGCTAGATGGCCCGCTCGAGGGTCTGCTTTGGCCGTTTCTTCGTTCCCCCTGGATCAGCTTGGTGCGTTCAGTGGGCTCGGTCATACTGAGATTCCGGTTAAGATCAGAACAGAATCGGCGATTCCACCGAGGAGCTTTTCCTGAGCTGAGGGATTTCTGTTGCGTGAGGAGCCCTTGAGGGATTTTGCAAGAGTGAATGAGCAGGAATATAAATAGGCCAATTCACTTGTAGAATCACAGTTGAACTCTATTGTTGATGATTGAATGTGGCTCGTTCTACACCTCCGTAAGTATCCCTCCTCTGGAATGATTAATCCAAGGTATTCAGACCTGCAATGGCGATGTCGAGTCTATGATCCAGTCTTAGCGCAATGAATGAAACTAACAAGGGGTGATGTGCAAGCCAACGGTTGCTGCGGTGACTCGAAATAGATTTTAGGGGTAAATCGAATCCGGATTAGATCGAGATTGCAACTCGAACCGTTTTCTGTTCAGAGTGTCCAGCCAAGTTAACGATCAGCGCTAGACCAAGAGTGTTGAGCGCTCTGTAGTGGCGTGGCGTCTAAGTAGGTCGTAGCTGTCACTGTCTATTCCTTCAAGCCAATCTCTTAAAGCCTCTCCTTAGTCTATCCCTGGTGAAATGTACTGTCCACTGCTGTATCTAAAAATGAATAAACCACCTGACAAGCCTCGGGCGCGTATGCGGCTGGTTAAGCTTATCGCGTCCCACAGACGCAAGGCAATAATGAGGCTTTTGATTGGCTATACCGTATAAGGCGACATAACAACTGTTGAAGTCTTTGACATGCCTGGAACTTTGAAATTTGCAGTGAAACCTTCTAACCGTGGGTCGTGAAGACCGACGAGATAATTGACGTGGCTCAGCTTGGCCGGGCATTTACCAAACTTCTCGTGATCTGCCAGTCCCGGATCAGGCTACGATTGTAATCGTCCTCCGGACAGATTCTGTCTTAAGGTCATCGGAAGGCAAGCTTATTCTGTCTTTTCTGCAGGAACCACAGTTCCACTTTGCTGCACACGGCCTGAACTACGAGATCAACGAGCTGCCGTTGCCGCTTTGCTCAAGGAACAACACTGGCCGGTGTTTTATGAGAAAAACCATGGAACCCAAGAATCTCGAATCTCTTCGAGAGTTTATCCGTTGTTTCGCTAAAGCGCGCATCCCATGTTGAGGAATTTCAATGGAAAACCACAAGACGTGCGACTAGTTTATCGCCAGACTTATTAGCCTGATTGATAAAAGTGAGACGTGGGTCGGATTCCGGTTTATACCTAGTCCACTTTTTCGTCTACCTCAGCGGCAAACCGACTTTTGGCGGAGTTCTTGCGGTGACTTCTCGGCACGGCTGATGCCCTCCGTTAGCCGAGCACCGGGGTAGCCGCGCTGACAGGGATATTACATAAGATTCCGGGGATCGGTTTACTCCACAGGTTGTTATAACCGGTTGTCGCGAGAATCATTTGAAGCGGGGTAGGCCTAGGAAGAGCGAGCAGAAAGCAAATAGTACAAAACATCTATGTGTATACTAGTATACGTCGTAAAGCCAGCTGCTACTCGGCTGTGAGCTTATTTCAGCTTCTCGGTCAGCTCTGGCACAACCTTGAACAGATCATCAACCAGTCCGACATCGGCAACCTGGAAGATTGGTGCCTCGGAGTCCTTGTTAATAGCGACAATAGTCTTAGAGTCCTTCATACCGGCCAAGTGCTGGATGGCACCAGAGATACCTACGGCGACATAAAGCTGTGGGGCGACGACCTTACCGGTCTGACCAACCTGCAGCGAGTTGTCAGCGAATCCAGAGTCGACGGCAGCCCGCGAAGCACCGATAGCGGCTCCCAGCGAGTCAGCGAATGGGATCATAATCTTCTCGAAGTTCTCCTTGTCTTTGAGACCCCGACCACCGGAGACAACCTTCTCGGCAGAGCCTAGGTCTGGCCGCTCGCTCTTTGTGAGTTGTTCGGACACCCACTCTGATAGGGATGGGGCATTTGGGTCCTCAGCGTCCTCCACTGGGGCAGCGCCGCCCTCCTTAGCGGCCTCGAAAGCGGTAGCTCTGACAGTGATGAACTTGATCTTGTCGTTAGATTTCGTAGTAGCGATGGCGTTACCGG
This sequence comes from Blastobotrys muscicola, assembly GCA_003705745.3. Taxonomy (NCBI): domain Eukaryota; kingdom Fungi; phylum Ascomycota; class Dipodascomycetes; order Dipodascales; family Trichomonascaceae; genus Blastobotrys; species Blastobotrys muscicola. The sequence continues at coordinate 292,849 of PPJL03000012.1, forward strand.
CGTAGATTGGTCGCTGGAAAGTGTCCTCGGACTCGATCTTGGTGATGTCAGAGATGGCCTGGACGTCTAGCAGGGCAGCAGCTCGTGGCAGGACGTTTCGGCCGACAGACGAGGATGGAGCCAAAACGTGAGTGAAGCCGCCCTTCTCGACGACAGCCTTGAGCAATTCACTCAAGTTTTCGGGCAGCTTCTTGTCGTAGGCAGCATTGTTGACGACGAGCACCTTGTCAACACCCTCGAGCTTAGACACCTGGCTGGCGACGTCGGCAGAGTCAGAGCCAGCGACAAGAGCAGTAACGTTACCGAGCTGTTTGGCGGCCGTGATAGTGTTGAGAGTGGCTGGAGTAACAGCGCCGCCAGCGTGATCAACAAATGCTAGCGTGGACAGGCCTCGAGCGTTGTGAATGATTCGTCGGGCAAACATGGTATATGTGAAGATGCAAGTACTCCGCGCTGGGATATTGGTTGGAAAGACCGGTTCGGCCCCGCGCGCTTAACTTGTCGAAAGCTGGCAACGAAATTTGGTTGGAGACTTGTCACGCTTACACCACTGGCTAAGGTCGATCTGGATCCTCGCAAATAGCTCACCACAGGCAGGATAATACACAAATCCGGAGACAAGCACTCAGCAGTCGCACCTCAGTCGCTTCGCTCCTTCGACGCTCCTTCGACGCTGATATGAGGCAAAAGATGAGAGAAGGCCTGCTGCGGCAGGCGGACATACAAAACGCAGCATACCCAGACGATATCCCCATTACTCACGGCCAAGACACCCAGACACTCAAGGAGCATGTACATAGGAACTTTCCTTTGATTATAAGAGGTATGTACATACGGTGTTCTATAAGCTAATCAGACTCCGTCACTGAATTGAGTGCACTCAATTGGACCCCAGACAGCCTCATTCGGATAATCGGACACAAACAGCTGTCCATAGCCCACACGCCTCTAGGTAATGCCGACGCTCCAATGAAGGGTCTGTTCGTGAAACCGTGCATCAAGGCTATGAACGCTGCTGAGTTTATTCGCGAAATCGCAGGCGAAAAGACCCCGGTTGTCAAGTACATGCAGAGCCAGGACGACAATCTCGAGAAGGAGTTTGGCGAGCTTGTCGCGGACGCTCCGAGAGAGTTCATGTGGGCGACAGAGGCCCTGGGTTTTGGCGAGCCACCTGAGGCAGTCAACCTGTGGATAGGGGACTCACGGACCACATCCAGGCTTCATAACGACAACTATGAGAACCTTTATGTCCAGGTGAGCGGGCATAAACGGTTTTATTTGATTCCCCCACACGAAGCATATCCTCTGGATGAACAGTTCCTAGTGAGCGCGACGTATGCTCAGAAAAATGGCGGGTTCGAAATTCAAATCGATGGAACCGACATCAATCTTCCCCACGACGTCTCAGAAGACGACATCAAACTCGCTGTCAAAGGCCAGCCCACCAGCACAGTCCTCTTCCCCACAGTTGATCCCCGGTATCCAAGCGACATGCATTATCAGAAATACGTGGTTGATCTCGGTCCAGGCGATGTTTTGTACATTCCCGCGCTGTGGTACCACCAGGTCGAAATCATTGACGGGTTCAGCGTGAGTTTAAACTATTGGTATGCTGCTGATCCCATGAATCCTTTGTGGACCAAATGGGACTTTGTGAGATACAGCTCGTTGGTGGTTCGTGGGTATCACGATGATGCTTATTTTGATTAGAATCAAAAGGCGGCAGGTGCATCATTCGATATACTCCTAATCACCAAATCCGGCCGGGCACTTTTCTGCATTATCAGCCTTCCGTTCTCTGCATCGCTGCCGGACGCACGTTTGATGCCCGAAGCGAGGTTCGCGCATATCCCCGCCTCAACGTGCCGTTTGGCTACTCGCTTGATGGCGGTGCTTTCGTCCACTGTAATCATCCAGGTCTCGTCGACATGCTTGGAAATCTCGTTCCACGGGCTCTCATTCAGCAGCAGGTACAGCCCTTCAAACAGCACCACGCGGGTATTAGCGGGAATCACTATACCGTTCTCTACCGGGTCTTTCTTTGCGTGATCAAACGACGGTCCGTAGATGTCTGTCGTGCTATGCAACTTCTTCACGAATTGAACCACTCCTTGTGCGTCAAATGTAAACGGAGCACCTCGTAGCTCGTGTGCCCGCTTTGGGTCATCCATGGCGTCTAGCTGCTTTCTGTAGAGATGATAGCCGTCCATCGGCGCGGCGACTGCAAAGCTCCGACCATGTCGAGAAGTCAGGATCCGCGATACATTCGAAACAAGCGTCGTCTTGCCTGATCCGGGCACTCCAGCAACTGCAATAACTACTCTTTGTCGGTTCGATAGAAGTCGCTCGATTCGGTCCGCCAGCTTGAGGTACGTAGCCTCCATGGGGTTTTCTTTGATGAACATGGAAGGAGCGTCCTGATGCGAGTGACTCTGAGATGTGACGATGCTGAACTGATTCTCTCCTTAGTTTCCCTTAATTGCTCTTGTTCACGAATTCCTAGCTTGACTTGTCTGCTGTAAGTCGCCTCAACGCTGTGTGATTGTAGCCGCCTTGAACTCCGTATTGAAATCGGGCTACCGTCGGTTGGCCGTGTCTCCGTTTTCACTCCTCTTGCTTGACGGACCCACTGCTGATGCTCCAAATGGGCTTCTCTGTAGGTATCGAAGCCAAGTGCTGGTGTATCAGGATGGAGCGATATCAGTGGTGGATGGGTGCGCGGTGGTGATAGATAACCGATAGCGGTAAAATTACTAAGCCGGCCTGGATTATTATTGCCATGTCTACGGAGTAACTGTACGGAGATCTAGACGGAGCGTACTTGACCCGGCGAATGGTAACGTTTCACTGGCAGGACCGTTGTGCTCTTTTGGGCTTGGATACTGGTCAAACTTTGATCAGGTGACCGGGGGTAGGCTGCAAAACTCAAGTAGGGGGATCTCTTCATGCTTGGACGTACTGTTTGGGTCTCTTACATCTCGAAGGTGCGTTGCCAACAATGTGATCAAACTGTTCAGTCCACCATGTTACAACACCGGTTACCCGGAGGTAACATTTCATCATTCGTGAAGATCAATTTTCTCTGCGTACGGTACCTTTGGCAAGATATTATGTAATAGTACAGCACGGCCCTGCCAAGGCGTGCCAATCCTGTGCTAAAAATATGCTAGAGGTGTATATAAGCCATTCTATCTTATCTTTACTGCACAAAATGAAGCTGACCTCAATTTCCGCTGTTGCTGTGTTGTGCGCTGACCTGGCTGCCGCCAGCAGCCCAATGTCGTTCAACGACGAACTGATTTACCTCCAGTACACTTCTCTGCGAAAAAAGGACTTCCAAGACTTTTACGTGGTTCCAAGCGATGATAAGACCTATGCCGTTGCCCAGAAAGCCCAGAACGGAAATTACACCATGTACCCCGGATTTTTCGTCTACAACTCCCCACAGAACTCCTACCTCTACCCAGTTGTTGACACTGACAACAAGACCGGCCGACAGGTTCTTCAATTCTCTAAAGATCCACACGCCAACCAGTCTGAGCTCTTTGACACCCTGCAGTCAACCACCAACTGGTGCACCTGTTCTGACATCGTCGAAGGCCAGGAAGTCGTCACCTGGTTCAACACGACTCTGGAGAGCGAGCTGCCAAATGCTTGTGGCAGTGTTACTCTCGGATTTGCTGTTTTGTAACGCATTGCATATAGTAGCTAAATTTCATGGCATTACTGAAACTCCGCAACGACCTGTCCGAACTGCTCGCTGCTCAGCCCCGAACCCAATGCCAGACGTCGTAGCGACGCCATGCTCTCTCGGATATGGTCAACAACAGGACCTGATGGGCCGCTCGGTACAACCTCATCACCTGGAACAGCTGTCTCCACGTTGTCGTACTGGTCATAGTATTCCTTGTCGTCCATTTCTTCGTGCACCGATGCGGCGTCACCATCGTCATCGTTTCCATACTGGTTCCAGTAATCATCGTCACTGTCTTCTTTCGTTTCCTCTTGTTTATTGTTGTGGGCCTCGTCTGCCAGCTTGTACGTCGGGTGCCAGTCGGGCTCTTGCGAACTGTGAGGGGCCAAGAAGCAAGCAAAGAGCTGCCATTTGTCTTGGTTTAGACTGAAAACAACGTGAAGGGACGCTTCCCCAACGCCGGTCTCTGTCCACGCATAACAAGTTTCCGAGTCACGACGACTGAACCGCACCTTGAGCGAGTTGGGGTCCGCAACTTCAAAATCGTGATAGTCCCTGATCTCTTGTATTGTTTCCCTGCTGAACAGCGGAAACGCCGTGTGCTTGCCCCAGAAGACTTCGGAGAACTTCTTGTCGGGCGATCTCCGCGCAGCGTATTCAGACAACTCAATATGATCAGACGATATGACGTCCTTCTCCACACTTCTGCAGAGCTCCAGCGTGAGTGCAACTGCCGTGTCCTGGTGATCCAACTGGACGCCATGCCGTAGAGAAGCCAACTCATAAGAACCATACCACTCGGTCAAGTTGCGGTTGGGTGAATGCTTGAACTCATAGATTCCCACAAACTTCCAGGTGCCTTCATATACCCAGACACAATAGTAATCCTCTGGACCGTTTCCTCGACAATTGGCCAAAGCATAACACATCGCATCCTGGTATCTGTACACAAAGAAACGGCTCGGCTCGTAATATCTCAACTCGGGGTCCCATGCAACCTCAACAACACCGCACTCCACAATCTCAGACGCGTCATCGAGACTCAACCCTCGCTTCACTTCAACGGCATTGTGTCCCTCGCGTAGAAACTTTTTCGTAGCGTCGTACAGCTCTCTCTGATATTTCATGTCTGTGTCAAATTGTGGTGCGGCTGTCCCCTGAGCGCGCTAGTTCCGCCTCTCTACTCTGAGTGTGTAATTATGATCTCTATGATTCATTCTATAATCACTACTTTTATGATCCAAACATCCATAACATGACGGCGTGATGACTAATGCCAAGTTTGCACTTAGAACTCGTCATCGGAAGACACGTAAGCGTCACCCAGCTCCTTCTTCTTCTTCATTCGCTCCTTCTTCTTCTTTCGCAGCTCGGCAGCAGTGAGCTTCTTGACCTTCTTCTTGGTCTCAATCTTGTTACCCAGAGCGTCGAACTTGTCCTCCTCGTCGTCACCCTTCTGGTCAAGTCGTGGGCCGGAACCCTGACCGGTAACCCAGTTGTGTCCAGATGGAGTCATCTTACCGTCCAGAACGGCCCAGACCTCCTCGGTAATGTCCTTGGTGAACTCGGCAGAGTGGGTAATCAGAACGACACCACCCTCGAAAGCCTTCAGGGCGTTGGAAAGGGCACCCAGAGAGTCTCGGTCCAGATAGTTGGTAGGCTCATCCAGAACGATCAAGTGTGGTCGCTGCCAGGTACAGGCGGCAAGCACCAGCTTAACCTTCTGACCACCAGACAAACCTCGGATTCGAGAGTGAGAGACCAGCTCGGCCTCAAGACCCAGCATAGCGCAGTGGGCCTCAATCTCCTTTCGGGTCAATGGTCGGAACTGACCAGAGGCAAGGGCCTCCTTCATGTCAACCTCGGCAACCATCTTGGCGTGGGACTCAACCAGCTCAGATCGAGGAATCCAGGCGTTGTCAACAGACATCATTGGAGTCCACTTCTCGTTCTTCATGCCAATGTTGTCACCAAGCAGGAAGGAACATTCGTACTCGTAGGAGTTCTTGAACTTTCTTCGGGCGTGGACACCGGCAACTCGTCGTGGAGTACCCTCGATCTTGTAAATCTTGTTCATGGCCTTCTCATCGTTCTCGTCAATCTGTCGGTTGGCTCGGTCCATGGTCTCTCGGTCCTCACCGGTCTGGAATCGCCACTGAATGTACTCAGATGGAGTGGAGTCCAAGTGGTTATCAATGTGGGCGAAAGCGTGCTGCTTAATGTAAGCGATTCGACAGTTCTCGTGAATGTAGATGTCACCAGTGGTTGGGAGCAGCTCACCGGTCAAAACGTTGATAAGAGTAGACTTACCAGCACCGTTTGGTCCAATGACGGCAATTCGGGAAGAAAGCGAACACTGGAAGTTGATGTCTCGAATCTGTGGCTTGGTGGTACCTGGGTACTGGAAGGACATGTTGGAGACCTTGACGATAGCCTTCTGCTTGGTCTTGACACCCTCCAGGAAACCTGGCTCTGGGAATCGGAACTGAATCTCAGAGGCTCCCAGCTCGTAGTAAGACTTGGCAGATGGAACCTTCTTGACAAACTCAGACAGGTTACCCTTGTACTTTCGCAGCTTGAATCGCTCGTAGTGGATAATGTACTCACAGACCTTGTCAAGGAAGCCAGAGTCGTGGGAGACAATGATGGAGGTAATGTTACAGGTGGTCAGGTAGTTAACCAACCAAGCAACGTTGACGGTATCCAAATGGTTAGTAGGCTCATCAAGCAGCAGAATGTCAGCCTTTCGCAGCACAGCGGTGGCCAGAGCCAGCTTCATCTTCCAACCACCAGACAGGGAGGTGATTGGCATGGAAAGCATCTCCTTGGAGAAGGAGAAGTCAAGCAGAGCCTGGGAAACAGTCTCCTTGGTACCGACAGCCTCACCGGCGGTGGCAATGACGTAGTCGACAACGTTGGTGTCGGCGTGGGTTCCATCAATGTCGTGCTCGACGTAAACGGTTCGGCACTCCTCCTGGGTTGGGAAGCCCTCGACCTGACCGTTGGCGATAGCTCGCATCAGGGTGGACTTACCAGCACCGTTTGGACCACACAGACCATATCTTCGGGCTCGCTTCAGTCGCAGCTGGGTTCGGTTCAGCAGAATCTTGGCACCGTAAGCCAGGGAGAACTCACAGTTACACAGGTCCTCACCATCATCGTCCTCATCCTCGAAGGTAACGGAACCTGGAATGTTGGCGATGGAGGCCTTTCGGAGCTGCTCAATGAGGTCTCGAGCCTCCTTGTCGTGCAGGAAGACGACAAAGAATGGGTGGAGGGTCTCAGCCCAGTCAGCCTCGTGGGTCAGTCGCTCGTCAATCAGGTCACCGGCAATGGCAGCAGTGTAGTTGACAACGTTGTCGAATCGAGCATCGACCTTCTTGGCCTTGAGCAGGTCCTTGATGATCTTGAGGTTGACCTCAGTGTCACCAGCAGTGGAGATCTCTGGGATCTTGTCATCAGCGCCAATGGCACCAACTCGCTTCAGGGTGGTGATGGCTCGCAGAGTAACATCTCGGGCCTCTGGGTCAGCAATGTTGGCGTAGTTGGTCAGCAGAGCTGGGTACAGCTTGGACAAGAATGGAGCAACAACCTGTGGGTCATCGACCAGCTTGCACATGTTGTCGACAATGACGGCGGCCTTTCGCTTGATGGCGGTGTCTCGCTCAGCCAGACCTCGGGAAAGCAATGGAACCATGATGGAGAGGGTGGCGGTGGTAACCTCGGAAACGAAGGTGGTGGCACCGAGCAGGTGGACAGTCTCTGGAACCTCAGTTGGCTTGGCAATACACTGGATCAGAGCTGGAATGAACTTCTCGATATCCTTGTTGTCAATGGTGTCAGTAGACTTGGTGATGGTGGCAGTAGCCTGGTTCTTGACCTCTGGCTTGGTGTCCCACATGGCCTCAGACAGGACTGGGATCAGCTCTGGCATTCGCAGGGCGATCTGGTCTCGAGCAGAGTCAACCAGAATAGAGATGGCCTCAAGAGCAGCAACCTTCTCAGTCCACTTGTTGGAGTTGGCAATAGAGTTGGTCAAGTGTGGCAGGAAAGCCTTGATGGCTCGTGGAGTCAGGTTCTTGGCCAGAGACTTGATGGCAGCAGTGGCAGCAGTCTTGACGTTAGAGTCCTTGTCACCAGCCTTCTCCAGGACGGCAGTGGCCAGGGCAACGAGGTTTGGCTCGACACCGGTGGACAGGTCCTTGGACTCGGCAATGGCGCCGAAGGCGGTAACACCGTTCAGTCGGGCGTTAGCATCCTTCTTGTTGTTAATAGAGGCAGTCAGGTCCTCGAAGAACTTCTTGGACACATCGTGCTCCTCAATTGGGCCGTTAATGAAGCTGGCAACGTTGTTGGCAGCGGCTGTTCGCTCCTCAACGGTGGAGGAAACGGTCAGCTTTTGGAAGAGTTCGTCTAGAACTTTAACAGAAGACATCTGAGTTAGTATGCTTTCGCGCATTGAAATTTTTCTGCCATGCTGTTCACTTCGCCATCAGGAATCATCCAAATCTCGAGATCGATCGCGACCATGGTTGATCCATACCCCGATTACTACCACCGGGCACCCACTCCTGTCGTAATCTGAAACTGCCACGTCTCATCCCTGAGGGGCCTGACGGACCAGCGGCTGAAGCGAGATCAGGGCACGATTCCTCATAATTATTGAGACTCCATAGCTTCGATAGGGTTGCTTCCATGATTGCACGAGCTTCCATAACTTTCTGAGAAATCTTCAGCCTTTAAACATGAGTGCCCTGAAGGTGACTTGTCGTTTCAACCGAGGCCTTCAACCAGCGACAGCAAATCCAAAAAAAAAACTAGATAGACCAGTTACCTAGTCTCCTAGCGTTCATACCCACCCTTTCTCCTAATAAATACTATGCCTCTATACTCGGGCAGACCAAATTATGAAAGGGTGAAAGGTAAAAACCCAAAAGCGCGACAGCGGTGAGTTTATATACCAAAAAAAAATTTTCACACAAAAAATTTTTTCAAAACCTCCCAACTGGGAAAAAGCAATTTGTACTGCGCTTCTTCGGACCCGGTCTCAGTTTTACCCTCGGGGTCATCATAAAACTTTTGATTGGATCACCCGACGCCGCGCCGCGTACCCGTAGGGTAGGACCTTAAATAGCGTTAGACATACATGAAAAAGTTTTCGTGGGGGCGAATATTGGCGGACGTAGTTAGCGTATCGATGGATGTTTTGTGTGGACCGATAAGATAAGAGCGGGTCAAAAAAATATCGCCGTACGGGGAAAGGAAAAAGCTAGGTCCTACCCGGATTCGAACCGGGGTTAGCGGAAAATTCGAAACATCAGAATCCGCTGTGATAACCGACTACACTATAGAACCGATTGAAAATTTAAAAATCGAGCTCTACAAGTACCGCAAAACTAGGGTAAGGGTTGCTGAAAATGCTTTATTTTGGTCTGAACGTTAGTATTGAGATAATAGGTGTAAGTTTCGTGAGTATTGTCTAATAACATATGAAGTTGTGGTACTGGATTTGGAGATATCGACCAGTTCTGATAGCCTTATCGGACCGCTGGGAGCTTATCGATATGGGCTAGGGTTGCTGCTCAGCCCTTGTCTAAGGTTATTGAGATGATCATTACTTTGATGGCATTGTTTTGTGAGTCACCCGTTCGGCCGTTGGTACCCGTTGGTTGGTGTTAGATTGTAGATCCCGGCGGCAGTCCTGTTTGACTTGCCCGGAGGCGATGTCCGCAGGCCGCGTGACGTAGGGTCCATACCGATGGCCTTGTTTGGCCGAGAGGGTCAGACTGTTTCAGTAAGAGTCTGTAGGGTTCGTACTTTTTCGGTAGGGTGCAGTGTGATTTGGGTTTGATGGCAGTGATGTGAGGATTTGCTTGGCTGTTTGGGCTATAATCTATATAAGGGCCGGTTCGCGTTCGCCGGTATGGTGTAGATTTGGTTACAGCGCTGGCGGCAATTGAAGAGATGAAGATAGGTACCGGTCTTCAAAGAGTCACGAGTAAGGTCGCGACTGTCTCAAGCTTCGGTGGTTTCGATCTGCAGGCCGGTATATAAGGCTAGAAATGATGCTTTAACGGTGGACTGTTCTTTCGGGTTCGTAATTATGCGCGGCCCTTGCAGAGTTAGGCTGGACTGGTTGTGGCAGGGAATGCATGTACTGTGCGTGTTTGTCGATACCATTATTGTATAGATACGGCGTACACACAACACCGGGTAGACGAACGATGAAATTTTATTCATGGTTGATGATTCGACGACTTGTGGCTAGCAACCTGGCAGGTGTAACTACACCGATCGGCTTGAAATAAATTTAATTTGTCGGTGCGTTCTGGAAATTCATACCTGCATGGTAACGCTCGTCATAGTCGTGGACAGGGCGCTAGTGACAATAACTGCAATAACCCGATACTGTGATCACACCGTCAAATTCACGTTTCAATCGCTGAATATCTTGATAACGCAGTCCTGACAACTCCACTACACATTACGGTTTGCTCGGGTTCTTAGCCCCACACAAGCCGCCTTAGCAATAGCTGATCGCAAACATCTCTCAGACAACATTGTTAATTATAAAATATAGACACGACACGTGCCTGTTTATAGACTCTTAGTCGGTTTTGGAGCCACCTGCAGGCACACCCTGGCCCCTGCGCCCAGGCTAATAGATAGTGTTCACACGGAACAAGTTAGATTGGCGACGAGATAGGTCTTCCTGGTTCCAGTTGACTTAGTTCTCGCTCCTGGATGCATCCAATCTGGCCAACTCAACATCAATCTCGTGGTCGCCAGGCCGGTGTAGCTCCTCCTGCTGAAGCTGCTTAATACTTTCGTCCACCAACGTGTCATCGATAGGCACATTCCTTCTATCAAGATTTTCCAAGTCATGATTAAGCTTCTTCAGAGACTCCATGGCATTCTCATTCAGAGCAAACTCGGCCAATTTCGTCGACTCAACAAGTATATCGTTCATGCCAAGGTCAGCATGGATGCTCGTGGCCTGGTGATGCCTAAGCTCTGGAGGCTGGTGTATACTAAGACTGTTATGGTTCGGGGCAATAGGCTTCTTTTGAGCCCGTCGACGCTGGTCACGTTGTCGACATCCTGAACACGTGACATAGTCGTTCTGGTTCTCCCGGTAAAATTGCTCTGGTGGCTTGTAGTTGCGGCATCGCGAGCAGTATCGGAAGTTGGACTCGTGAGGAGCTCCCGGTGCGCTTGTGTTTATGGCTTCCATTTCGCGTCGCGTTTATGCGCTTGTTAGAGGGAGAGCGCAAATTTGCGCGACGCGACACATCAACAGAAATGGGAACAAGTGGCAAATTGTGTGACGCTTGTGCTTACCCGGCAGAAACCCTTGCCATATTTAGCTTTAAGGAGGGGGGATTCTGAGACGATACAAGGACCACAGCGACGGTATTATCGTACTGCTAAGGGCAGGGTAGGTCTCGTGCTCAAGTTGGGTGAGTGTTGGGTTGAGATGAAGGAATTATCTGAGAATTAGAGAATTGGTGCATCGGGATCGCCCTGCCCTTCGCTACTACTGTCCGCAAAAATCGACTACATGTAGGAGGCGAACTTGGTCACAGTCTTGACCTGCCTTCCAAGGCAACGCCTGCGAACTTGGCTCTTTCAAGCTGATCCAAGGCGATTGGTGATATGAGACCACACTGAAAACATGCCGTCTACATAACTTCTGTGAAACCACGATCCGATCAAACATAGTCAAGCCTGACAGAGCCTTACTCAGTACTGCAGCGGTAACCCGCTATTATCGTCTGACTGGTGTCTACACTTAATAAATGACAATAAATATCTATTAACTGTTATTATGTTCCTAGTCTCATCACGCAGAAATTGGTGGCGGCACATCAAATCTTGGAGCGTTCTTCTTCCGGCGTTCCAACAATGTTGCACCCTCCAAGTGTAAGTCAAACACTGGAGCGGCAACCACGTTCTGTCGACGATTCCTGGGTGTAACAGAGACCCTTTCGAACTGCTGTTGCACTCCGTCGAGTTCCTCCTCCTCTGGAACATCAACGATTGCCCGTCTCTTGACGTTTCGCATGTTCTCCTCCTCCATTCGGTGCACAGCATTGGATACATCGAAAACCTCTTTGAGAACCACAGGCGAGAATAGTGCATCGTTGTTGGGGATAGGAATAGGCGCCGAGGGAATCTCATCCTCGTAACCGTTAGTGACTTCCACATTAACACCGTTAGCTTCCTGGGTAATCCATGGATGCGCCAGGAACTCATCTATCGTATACCGTCTTTCCGGGTCGACTGTCAACAGTCGCGTAACCAAATCTTTCGCTGGCTTACTAATCTCGTCCCACCAAGGGCTGAGAAACGTGTATTGTCCCTTTGCGACCTTTTCAGTCAAAACCTCAATGGACTCATCGTAAAATGGTGGAAATCCACATAGAATAGTATACAACACGCATCCCAAAGCCCACATGTCCACCGCCTTTGAGTACCGCTCATCCTTTACAATTTCCGGAGCCGTGTATCCCACCGTACCACATGGGGTCATAGTCTTGGAGTCCCATATGATTTTTGACAACCCAAAATCAGCCAGCTTGATTTGACCTATACCTCCTGCACCATGCCCTGGCACAAACATGCCCTCGTCCACTTTATTCTCGTCCTCTCCCTTTCGCACGTTCTTGACCTTTGATGGAATGACCTTGATAGGATAGAAGAGCAGATTCTCCGGTTTTATGTCTCGATGGACAACACCGGCCTCTTCGTGAAGATATCGCACAGCGTGAGCGACCTGTAGAATAACATGTCGAGCCAGGTCTTCGGAAAAGTAAGTCAGCTTCACAATCTGGTGAAACAGCTCGCCACCAGGTGCCAGTTCCAGCACAATGAAGTAGTGGTCAGGACTCTCTGAAAACTCAATCAGCTCGATGATGTTCTTGTGTCTCAGTTGTCGCATAATGGCGACTTCCTTCAGTATGCTTCCTCGCTAAGTTAGTTCGTTCACAAGTGATAAAGTGCATACCTGGTCGTCTCTTTGAGGCTTCTTGCCAGGCACACTCACCTGCGTCTTGCCGAGGTCCTTCTTGTTTACGACTTTGACTGCCACAAACTGCCCGCTCTGAGTGTCGAGGGCCTTGTACACGATGGAGAAGGCGCCGTCACCGAGCTTCTCCAGTAGCTGGTAACGCTCGAGGCCCGAGTACCGAGGCATCTTGCTCTTCTCCTCATTTTCCTGCGCGACAATCTGCTTGACAATGTCAATATTCTCTTTGGGCTCCTTCTTTTGCTCGACAGCAATGGTGGTAGTCTCTGTAGTGGGGACGGCGGGCGTCACGACGTTGGGCTCAATGTCCACATCGTGGGCCTGTTTGCCATGGCGAATGAAATTTCGCAGATTCTATGTTAGTCCGAAGACACCGAATTGAAAACACGCCCAGCGAGTGGTTGTTCAAAGCTGAAGAAAGTCATTGCACAGTGCAGGCGGCCATTCCCCACACGGCTAACCCAGCACGTAGCCCGCTCGAAACGGCAGGCACGCTCAGAGCGGCGACAATCAGGCGGGCCCGTGAATAGCCGCTCAGAACACCGCCGCCGCCGAATGGCATGGCCAGTACAAAATCCCCGGCGCTCATGTCGCATCGAGCTCGATCGCGTCATCTCGTGGCGTTTCACTGAGTTTCACCGACAGAGAGGTGCCCAGGGCGTAGCGGCGCCACTGGGTCTTCGAGGCTTACGCACAGAGACTTCAGCACTAGTAATGAGCCCGAATGGATGCTGCCTGGGCCCGATCACTCTGCGCCTCGTTGTCTCCACACTTGACCAATGAATTCCATGGCTTCTAGATTTCCGCAGAACCAGCCATATATAAAACCGTTCATCTCCCGCTATTTCTCTCTTCTTCTTCGCATCTCGAACTGCCTCGTCTCTGCTTCGTCTTGCGCCTCCGATCCTTTGTTCGCCATACCGCCAAACTACAGTCTCGAGGCTTTCGTGCCCTGTAAAACGGTCCCAATGACGCGTACAATGGCGTCAAGTTCACAGAAACTCAGGTAATTCGTACTCACCTCGAAAACTGGCATATCCACCAATACTCAGCGCCCCAGGCGTTGTTGTCGTGAGAATGGATACTGATGGTTGCTCACCACGGGACCAAACCCTGCCTCGCAAATCCTAACCCTACTGCCTAATCTGGTGTCTTGCCCGAGCGTCACTCGATTAATTTCAAAGTGTCAGCTAGACTTTAGCGCAATCTCGTGTAGGTGCTCAAAAAACGTTGTCTACAAATCTCTTGTCCGCCCTATATTGGAATCACGTGATTTGACGCACCCTGCTCGATGATGTAGAGCAACAAAAAGCTAAAAAGTTATGCACTTACCACCCAGACGTTGCTTTTGGCACCTGCTCAGACAAGCAGTTTTCAGCGCTGCAGACGTCATACATGGTGACGTCACAAGCGGAGGCCAAGCGTTAGATTAAGGATTTACAGTAGCAAAGACCGGATCACCATACGACTGTTACCTCTACCTTTGTTGAGGAATGTCCGGGGAGACAGTTGATTGCTTCAGAACACTCTTATACACATCCCTCGCTCGTATAGTCTGGGACAGTCTCACGGAATCTCGGCTAGCAACATCAGATAACACTGTGTTAGGCCATGATGGCTGCTAGCGTGAGACTTTGACACCATAAGGAAACTCGAGACATGTCTTGAGGCAAAGCTGCTCAGAGGGCAGCAGCGCTCAAGGGCAGCAGCGCATCACAATGCTACTTTCCGCGCGCCGGCCCTGCTATTGCTGATTCCAGATGTAGATCGGATTCCGTTGATGGCTATTGCTAACGTAGATGGTGGGTCATGCCAAGCGCGAGTCATCGTGGAGTCATGGGTCGGGGTCCGATTATCTGTGGCGTGCGGTTCAGCGAAACATCCATCGAGTATAGTGATGGACGCTACACGGCGTCATAGTAGGAAAATCAGCATCCCTGGAACCTGCCGTTGAGGGATTTCACAGTGATTCAGTGCCGACGTGCGGAAATGACTATTGTAGCGAGGTGTAGAAAAAGCATTGTCAACGGGCGTCCAACCCGACTAAGCAGACTCGGTGGTTTCCGACGGTGCTGAGCCGTTGCCGAGACCACTCTGACCAAACTCATTGATGTGGCCTAGCTCCACCTCACCAGGAGCCAAGTCGACACGAGATCTCTTCACTTCACTGTCAGGGTCGAGAATACCAGGCTCTTCATCATCGGAAATAGCATCCTCTTCCTCGCCTTCCTGAGTAACCTCTCCGGCGGCTTTGCTTTTCTTCTTCTCGGCTAGCTGAGTTTCATATGCTTCGAGTCGTTCCTTGATATTGGGGACGAATGAACCCAGATCAACGTTCTCCAGCGCCTTGAAAATATCACCAGGGGTAATGGTCTTTCGGCCAGTAGCCTGTGCGATTGTGTTCGCCCTGGGTTAGCACTCAATTACTCGTTCCTGACGCGAAAAAACGCGAAACCACCGCTCGAAACGCGACTTTTACAATCCAGTCCAGCCATACTCACTCAGCAGTTAGGTGATTAATAAAGACCGTCGAGCTTCGCAACAACGCGGTGACACCGTCTTTGGGCAGCTGGGTGCCTTCTGGCAACACCTCCTTCGCCAATCTCGTGACGTTGGTTTTTGGAAGTAGCAGATCCTATGTTAGCACGATCTTATCGCATACACTCACCTCTAAACTGAAGTTTTCACGCTCCTTGACAGGTGTGCCAGCAGAGTTGACTGGTTTGAATCCATCGGGGTACTTTCTCCATCCTTTTGGCGGCATTGTGTGATGTCGTCACGATTTTCGTGGAACGGTATTAGATTTGGGAGTTACCCGGGAGTGAACCTACACTGGTATAGGGAGTTGAATCTATACTATATAATAAAAATCGATTAACTTTCGGAATCCGAAAATCGTAGTTAGGGGGCCCATCCTCTACTTCTTGACTTCAGGAGCTCGACAAACCAGCCACTCTGTCCAACTCGATCGTTTTCCTCTTCAAAACTCTATCTGAAGTCGCTATAATGTCTCAGTGCGCCGCCCGTCACCCACCGCGCGCATTCAAGAGCCTCGCCTCGATATACGCCGACCACTTAGAAAACAACCGCTTGAAGCGCCCCTATATAATGTTCCTTTAATTCCTGGAGCCCCTTCATGCCAGCTTTGCAGAGCCTTGCTTACCGTTCTGCCCACCTATGGGCCTTCAAAGGTCGCGCTCCGTTCCCCACCGCCAATTTGTGG